>CM053766.1:66381498-66605866 GCA_028658305.1 Pachyuromys duprasi
ATAATCAAAGCTTTAACATAATTTTCCTGTGTCTCTGCTGAATTAAAAACTCCACTGCTTTTGGGTGTTTCTGGTGGGGCCATGGTGTCCTGATTTTTGTTGGGTGAGTTCTTTCGCCAATTTCTGGGCATTTGTTTATATGTAATCAGGGAGCTGTTTGTGCTTTAAGGCTGTACTTCAGTCTGAATCTGTCAATCTCTTGTGTCAGGAGTATTCTTCAAGAAGATCAGGGATTTCCGGTGGTTTGTGGTGTGTGTTTTGTCTCAGTTGAACTCTGTTGTGGGCTCTGTGTGCCCGGTTTTGTGCTCTGTGCTAGAAGCTGTGAGCACTGCAGGCTGGTCACTCCTCTGGTCTGGAGACTTTACCCCTCACTCTGTGCTAGAGTCTGAGTATCCAGGTTTGAGATGTCAGCTGGGGGTTGTGTGCTCTGCCCTGGGCTTGCTGCTAAGGGTTCTCCCCTGGAATGGAGATTTGGCACCCCCTTCTGGTCCAGGGGCTGTGCACCACGGTCTGAGATGATATTTGGGGCACACACAGTGGGTTTGGGTTGGTGTGCATCCGCTGTATGCAGGCCTGTCTGAAATGGTGCCCGAGGCCTTCTCTGTCTGGCCCGTGGACACACAGGGACTGAGGTTTTTGCTGCAGGATGCGTGCAGTGTTCGCCCTCAGTGTACAGTCTGGTCAAGGTGGTCCACGGACCATCCGGCCCGCGGACTCACACAGGGACTGAGGTTTTGCTGGCGGGAGCGTGCAGTGTGCGACTGCAGTGTGCAGACTGGTCAAAACAGTCCCCTGACCCTCTCAGTCTGGGGTGATTCCGGCGATTGGTGTGTGCCTGCTGTACACCCGCGGGTTGAAGCAGAACTCAGGTTCTTCCCCGACTTGCCTGTGGACTCACACAGGGACTGAGGTTTTTGCTGGCGGTAGTGTGTGGTGTGCTCCTGCAGTGTGCAGACTGGTCAAAACGGTCCCTGGACACTCTCAGTCTAGGGTGGTTCTGGCGATTGGTGTGCGCCTGCCGTACACCCGTGGTTTGAAGCAGAACCCGGGTGCAGTGTAAGCTCGCAGTGTGCAGGTCAGTGAAAACAGTACCAGGTTCCTCCTCACAGTGCCTGCGAGACTGTGTGATCCAGTCTGTTATGGTGGGTGTGGGCGCCCAGCGCGGCTGCTCATTCAGATCAGAGCTGTGCGCTGCTGGTCACCTGGAGATTTTTCTGGGTAATAACTGGGTGTCCCTAGGGTTTTCCCATTTGATTTTCTCACTGTAGGAGTTCTGTTCACCTGGCAATCACTGCTCACCTGGCAATCACAAATGCTGGCGTTTTAGGTCCCAGAGTTCAGTCTCCTGGTCGCTGCATTGTTTCTGCTGTCCTACTCCTCAGACACAGGGCCCTTCGTGGCAGCCATCTTGGATCTCCTGTTATGTCAAAATTTAGTAGCTTTCTGTATTTTGTTTCCACTCATTTCTGAAGACTATAAATATGGCTGCATGTGTAAGGTCTACAAATCTATCCCTGTCCAACCCATTGTCTGATTAAAAACAACAACAACAACAACAAACTCACCAGAGCCAACAAGCCAAAAAAGGACCCTTGGAATTCTCATAACCTGTTTCCTTTCCATGTAGCAATGGGCTTCAGTAAGAGAAAGGCACCATACAAATTTAAAGAAGATGGATATTGTATAAGGATGTTCATTTTAAAGAAGGCTTTTGAAACAAAGTACACAACAATCCTAACTTAATAGCTATAAGATCTAGAAGTTGCATAATCTCTTTTTAAAAATCTTAAGACAGGATCTTACTATATGTGTTTTCAGCATGTACTTTAACACTTACAACACTGCAGTAATTAAGATGCTTTGACCTAGGCATGGTGTCACACACCTGTAGTACAAGCATGGTGAATTATGAGTTCAGTGCCAGCCTAAGTTACACAGTGAGACTTTGTATCAAAAATAATAACTAAAAACATACATTGACATTAGTTTGGAAATAGGCATGTATGACGATCGACAAATGGACACAGCAAGACAGTGAGGAAACAGACTTTTCAGCAAATTGTGCTATAATCATTAAATATCTATTTTTAAACTTTCTTGAATCACATCCCATGCTTTTACAAAAATTAAGTCAAAGCAGGTTAAGACCTATCTATAAAGTTCTCAAATTGTAAAACATCTAGAAGAAAATAGAATATCCCAGTGATCTTGGACTGGGCAAATTTTCTTCCATATAATATAAATAGCATGCTCTAAACAAAAATTAAGATCATTGAACTTGATCAAAATAATGTCTGATCTTTGGAAGACTGTTAAAGGAATGAAAAGAATTTGTAGGATGAGAAAAGTTGTGGAATGAGAAAAATATTTGCAAATTACATATATAATAAAAACATATGTAGAACTCTCAAAACTTAATTCTAAGAAATCACCCAGCCCTTGAAGATAGAGGAGGGATAATCAGAAGTTTAAAAGCATCCTTGGCTAAATATGGATTCTAAAGTCAGCCTGCACTGCATGAAAACGAAGCCAAACTACCGAAGAAACAGCAACAATAACAAAACAACCCAAAGCATCAAAAACCAACAACTTTAAGCTCAGCATTTAGGAGGAAGAGACAGACAGATCTCTAAGTTTGAGGCAAACATGGTCTACATGGTAAGATCCAGGACAACCAGGGCTATGTAGACAGACCTGTTTCAACAAACAAACAAACAAACAAACAAACAAACAAACAAAGGAGAACAGCAACAAGAAACAAACAGTTACCATCATGATGACTAACAAACTAAACAAAGCCTTTTTTTAATATTCTTTATATTCTTTTTTTTAATAATCTATTCTTTCGCAGTTTTATACATGTATAGTATACTGTGGTTGTATTCTCTTCCATTTGTCCTCTCTTATTGGTCTTCCATTCGTATATCAAAACCCCTGTTTTGCATAAGTTCCTCATTTATTTTCAAGCCTTTTCTTTGTGTGTGACTCACTGAATTTCATTAGGTTTGCTTGCATGGACATACATGAGGAGTTACTGATTAGAGTAAGGACAACTTAACAGTGGCTACATTAGAAAACTATGGCTTTCCCTCATTTAGCAACTATTAAATACCTGTAGTGCCTCAGGAATGGAAGGACCTTGTGAACCTCTCTTCTCTTTTTGAAAGGAATACTGATTGAGCCAGGTTTGAGTAGATAATCACCACTTCTGTGAGTCTTGTTATGCAACAACCAAATTATCCACAGAAGACAGTCTTTCACCACATCCCCCTCCACACTGGTCAGGTTATAACCTTCTTTTTGGCCTTTCTTCCATGATGTTTCTTGAGCCTCAAAGGGAGTGCTATAGGTGTCCATTTATGGAATAGCACTTAACAGTTGCTTATTCTCAGTATTTTGACTCATTATGAGTTGTTGCCTTTACTGCTGCCTACTATAGAAAGTAGATTCCCTAACCAACGTTGGTAGCAGTAATAATTTATGGATAAGGCGTTCACAGATATTTATAGCTTTAGGGCCCCATGCATCATTGCAGATTTCATATGGAAGTGATTATATGAGGAGGGATGTGGGTAGCCTTTAAGATCTGAGAAGCAAGGAGATGAAGACAATAGTCCTCTGATAGTGAAAATTGAATTATGCCATCAAACTGAATGAATTGAGAAGTAGAGTCTTCTCTAGATCTTCAGCATAGGTTCTAGGTAGTCTAAACTCTAACTCAGGATTAATGAGACCTTGAGGTTAAAAACCCTGATAGACTGTGGTGTCTTTCTGACTTGGGATCAGGGAGATAATAAGTCTATGTTGGTGTGAACAGGCCACAAAGAAGCAAGAGAAAGATAGGTTAATGACTTGAATGGATGTGTTGCCAAAGGTCATGTTTCGATTGAATGTTGATACAAGATACTGAGAATCCTAAGTACTGTAAAAAGAAAGTTGAAGCTGTAATGCAATGCTACTATGCACTTACTAGAAAGTCTAAAATTAAATTATAGATGCTTGTGAGAATATAAAATGGTCAGCATAGGAAAACAGTTTAGCAGTTTCTGAAAACATTATATACTATTGACCAAATATCCAAGCCCCTGCACTCCTACATAACCACTCAAGAGATCAGAAAGCATATGTCTGTACAAAGATTTCTATGAATGTTCATAGTATTGTTGCTTATAATAGCTGAAAGCTGAAAGTTATAATGTTCAGCAGTTGGCAAAACATGTGTTGCAGGTAATAATAGGATACTTATTAGAAATAAAAAAGATACAAAATCTGGTGGATTACAAGTTAGAATGTTATGCAATGAAACCTCATCTAAATATATTAACTCAATATACAAAAAAGATATCCATAAGATAGACCTTGATGTCTGTCTGTAGTTAATGGCATCATCGTTGCTTGCCTCTACATTCTAGATTGGGAGAGAAAAAAGTGGTAATTCATGTGCTGGCTAAATTTGAGGGTCCTCACATTGTCTGAATGAATGTATTACCATTTTTCCAGTATTTAAATCCTTGTATATCAAAATAGTTATGTCAACAAACATAAGCCCAACAATAGGAACAATTGCACTAGTTTGTACTAGTTTCATTAGTATATATTTCTAGAAAATTCCATGCACCAGTTATCTTTCTAGTGTTTGACAAAACACCATGACCAAGCCGACTTATCAAAGAAGACATGCATTTAGGCTTATGGTTTCAGAGGGTCAGAGTCCATGATATCAGAGCAAAGGCATGACAGCAGGGCCAGCTTAGATCTCACCTCTTGATCTGCTTCAGGAGATAGAGAGAGTACACTGAGAATAAGGTTTTTGAGGCCTTCAAGCCTGTCCCTGGGATTTACCTCCTTCAATAAGGCATGCTTCCTAATCCTTCCCAAATAGTTCCACAAACTGTAGAGAAAGTACTACAACCTAAGAGCCTATAGCAATGATTCCCATGGAAACTACTATATCTAAATTCATCTTTATTGACAGAAAGATTAGTGTTTGTCTTTGTACTATGTTTACAGTATAAATCACTTGACCCAGTCTTTACTGGTAACAAGCGATAAGCACTATGACCAGCCCTGGCAGGGATTAACACAGGCCTGGGAAGAAAGCAAGCTCCTGGTCCCAGTTTTGGCAATGGTGTTTAGATTCCAAATGACAAATTCAATGTCTTCATCATTTGTTCACTTTGAGCCAAAGTCTGATTTTCTGCAACCCAGTGCCGTGAAACTTAAGATCTTAATTTCACATCTTTAATTCTTCATACTTTAGTCCATTAGCTTACATATTTTGAAATAGGAATTTATAACATATATGAAGTTGTTTTTATTTTGTAGACTAAGTTTTAAATACTTTTGTAGTAGTAAAATTTGCAAAAAGAGAGTAGATTAAACAGAGAAAAAAGATGAAAAAAGTATTTGGAAATGATAGGAGTCTATGTAAATTTATAAAAATGTAATTCACTTAATTGCTAAATTAAGTAACAATTTTACATATTAGAAAACACTTAATATTTAAATAAGTAATTTAATGAAACTATTGTAAAAGTTCTAAATACAATTGATTTTGGTTATTACGGGTTAATGTTTAAAGTATGACTTTAACCTCTCTAATAATACAAATAATAATAATTTATCAATTTGCAATTATTGCATGATAGATTGATTTAATATATTTTAGGTGTAGATTTATAATTTTTTATATATGATAATAACATATAAGCCTTTTAGAGGTAGCATTTATTATGGGATTATGTATAGTCTTTTTAAGTTTCTGTATTAAATTGGGGAAGAATGAAGCAAAAGTGACTTTTAAAAAGATATTCACACATACACACATAAGAGATAGTTACAGTTCTTACCTAAAATGAACTGAAGAAATGTAGAAGAGGTAGAATATTAATATACTTAGAGCATCTTGACTGTCAGGAGTTCCTTTCCTTGATGCTAAGAAAGGTGTGACTCTCTGAACGGGAGAATCAGCAAGATGACTGTAGTGTACTGAGGAGTGTTCAAAACAGAGACTGTGTGACTTATAAATGTTAGTGTCACTACTCATAGGCTGCAAAACCATGGACCGGTTACTAAATCTATGCATGCATCTATTTCTTTATGTGGCTCTCTTGGATCAGTGAGATAACAAACCTCAGGTGTTCAGGACAATGTCTAATAACTAAGATACTCAGTAGTTGGATGCTATTTTATAAACAAAAGTCCTGCAGGTCAAAGGAAATGACTCACAACTAAGCTTTGACTAGTGGGGAAATGTTGGCAACTGGCTTTCATGTGAGACTCCTGGTAAGGCATGCAGGAGGAACCTGCAGGAACCTGGAGTTCCTCCCAGCCCAGGCTGTTTTGTCTAAAAGAGAAGCTACTGACCACTCAGAAGAAATACAAGAAAACTATAAATGGTAGAAGACTGTATAACTGCGTAAGACCACTTACAATTTTTAAAAAATAATTCAACCTAAAAATTTAATTCCATAGTTTGTGCTTTCCACATCTCAACCACTCAATAGCTTCAAGTAGTTGATGGCACCATACTGCACAGCACAAATCTAAATTCTTCTTTGTATGAAGTTGTCTTTGAAAGCGTTCCCTGAAATGGCCCATACTGGACTGAACATAGAGGCAAAACTCATGAGTAACTTTAATCTAAAAATTTTCAAACACATTTTCCATGTAGTCTTTATGTTTTATTTACTGAAACCAAGACTGATAATTCTAGCCAAGATTCTAAACAATTTTCAATATGTTGTTGTATTTTATTTTATCACTGTTTCTATCAGTGCATGTGAATCCATTTGGAGAGTTTCTATGAAGGAAGTGTCTGTCTGTGCTTTTCTTGATGAGCTCCTGAATTCTATCAGTGGCTTAAACATCTCTGTAATTTCTTCTTAACTGGTTGTTAACATGTGACTTATACTCGCCTCCTCTTCTTCTTGCTCTGAACTGGGGTCTGAGAGAAGGGTAAAGTGATCATTATTTTGGTAGCAGCTGGTTCTTACCAACCTTGGTTTTGTAGAAGAGGAGGCAGGCTGGTTTGCACTGCCCTGATTATAGTCCTAATGGATCACAAGCCTGAGGACAAAGCAGGGTAGCATGCTGTCGCGTCTGCAGGCCAGTGCTTTGGGATAGGCTGGGAAACATCACACAGTAACCCGTGCAGCCAATGCTTTTACTGTCATTAGTTAACCACTCAGCCTGCATGCCTCCTTCTATTCCCTGACCCACATTTCATCCGCCTCTGCTGTTCTTCTCCTGTGGTGATATTTCCTGAGCAAAACACAGAGCTTACAAGTCCCCCAGTAGAGAGCTCTCTGTTCTGACCTCCCTGAGCAGGCGGTTTCACCTGCTGGGTTAGTGTTTTTCGGCTACCTGGTCAGTCTGTTATGATTTTAGTAGGAGATTCTTGGGTACCTTTGCAGAAAACACATTGGAGTTTGTAATTACTTTAGCCTGCTACAAGTTTGGAACTAAGAGACTCAGGACGAGGTGCAAATCTTCTGTTCATAAATAACCAGATCTGTGGGCATTTTACAAAGCATTCTATGTAGTGCAAAGAGAATTTATGTGCCACGTTTCAACCTTGGCACACTCTCCAAATGAATTGTTCAAAGGGAAGTTATATTAGGACAAATAGAAATGACGACTAACACCAGATGTGGATTTTAGTTAATATTTATGCAACACCCAAAGGGGAGATGGGATTGCACAATAAACTAAAAATGTCTTAGGCAAATAAGGAAATCTTTACCCGGAGGAACTGGCACCATAAAGGTATGAATTATACAACAAAAGACCAGGAATGCAGAACAAATGTAGGCTAGGTCTGGTCGCCTATAAAATAGAATTCATTGAGGAAGTGGTGAGGTAGCAGATGTGTGGGACCTACTCAGGAAAATAAGGGCTTAGCACTTTTTTGGCCAATCTTGTGTCTAAGGTAGAAAGCTTAACCAGCCTAATTTCCTTCAACAGTGGAGAGATAAAGTAGCTTTAAATAAATGATATATAAATTCAGAACTGAAGCAGCAGCAGTCTCCCTCACACTGGATAAATGCACCTTAATAAACTAAAAAGAGCTGTGAGATCTTAAACGATCTCCAGGGATAGAAGGTAGAGAATGCAAGCACTGGTTGTTCCTCCACCCTTGGAGGACAATCCGCAAGAGCACATGGTTTATTGTACTGAATATAGAGACCTATGATAAAGTATAATAGAGTTTTTGTTACAAGCAACTGGATCTTTTTCAAACACAGCAGGATGTTCAGTTTTCCAACTATTAAGACTTTCGAGATGTTCCATTTAACAGCATATCTCAGTTCCCAAGGCTTTCAATTCAGAGGGATTGGGATGGGGAAGACACACATATTTTTAAAAACTATGAGAGCTTTGGAAGGGAGAAGTGCTCACAAGATTTTAGCACTCTGAGCTCCAAGCTCTCTAGTATTTTTGTGCCTTTAAGTTTTGGGAAAGGAGATGTCCTTGAGTGTCTTCCTGCCATGGGTCTCCCTGAGGAAGTGATGTACTCAAGAAATATCAACCTGCCTTTCCCCTCCTGCTTTTGTTGTCTTTAGTGTCTTTAACACAGATAACAAATTGATTTCTTCTTCCCAATGAATATGTGGGTTTTTAGTTCTTCCATATTTTCACTTAAATACTCTTATTGTTAATTTGTTTAACATTATTTTAAAGTTCCTTTTACATGTTCAGATGCTATAAACTCTGGGCACTTTTTGAATGAGGCTACTAGCTTCATAAAGTTTCCATTCTAGTGGTAAGTTAGCAAACTAATGTGTGCTCATTGCCAGGCACACCTTTATTCCCATCACTCCGGAGGTAGAAGCAGGTGGATCTCTAACTTTCAGTCAGCTTGGTCTACAGAGGGGGGTCCAGAACAGCCAGGGCTACACAGAGAAAACTTCTGTCACCCCACCTCCAAATACAAACAAAACAGTGTATGACTAATGTGTACTAAGAAGGAAATTACAGGGTGATGGGAAAAAGATGTGTGTGTGTGTGTGTTTGCGCACACACATCTACTTTATAAAGTATATGAAGGAATTTTAGGAGCAAGAGCATTTGATAGATACCTGATAGTGGAAAGTAGGCAAAGAATGTCTTGGGAGAAAACATTTTCAGGAAGGAGAAAACATTTTCAGGAAGGAGAAGAATGAAAGTTCCAGAGAAGATATATGTAAATATAGCACACAGCTAAGCACATTGTAAAGAGGGAGTGGGCCAAATGAACCAGAATGAGTTAGAGTTTCATTCTATGAGCAACAGGAAGTCACTACACATGCTTAAGTGTAATGATTGAATTTAAAACTGCTTGTCTGGTGCCTCAAGTAAATGTTTGGAGCAGGAGCTGTGGGTGCAGAAATGAGACCATTTACAAAGACCATTAGATTAGTTTGTGCATGAGATAATAGCTTGGAGTAGGATTAGAGAACTGTGGGTGAGATGCATGTATTTTGGTGATAGCTTGGACAGAGATTGGTATAGCTTGGATGTGATGGTATGCGTCTTGAAGGGTAATAGCTAGGTTTTAATTAAGAAGTTAAAAAGAGGGCATTAGAAACCATAACAGCAAACTTACTGCACTTTCCAGTCCCTTTCTAGATGGTTTACATGGTAACTCATCTAACCAAATAAAAACGAGGTGTGAAGAAGGTAACTGGCTGCAGCTTACTCAAATAACGAGTAGCTGAGTTGATACTCAAACCTAGGTATCTAACTCAAGTATGTAGTCTTCCTCCAGTGGAATCCATTATCATTATATAAGCCCAGGAGAGAGGCAGAGAACATCCGAATGGACCAATTGATATGATCTTTAAAAACTTAAAAAATACAGTATATAGGGGAACATGCAAGATAGGAATCACCATCTTTAATATATTATTTAAGAATTTCCTACATGCATATATTATTTTGATCAAATTGAAATTTGCCGGTTGGGAATAGAGCACATATTTGTCAGTGTCTAAAAGATTTCCTTGCAAAGTCAGGCATCGTTGTTCTAAGACGCTCAAACTTTTCAGGTCACTGCCACATACCCAGGGAATCCATCTTCCTTCTCTTTGAAGAGCTTGCTGGTTAGGTACTGCTCTTCTAGTGGGGACAAGTCATCCCTGAAGGACTTGTTTTCCATGCCCTGTAGCTTCTTCGCAGCAGGGGGCGCTGCAGCAGTGTTCATCGTGGTCCAACTGACCCACCAACCCAGTCAGAAACCGGACCAGGCAGGAAGGGGGTGTGGCAGACAGCCCTCGGACCTCTTTGGTCTTGCAACTTTAGTACCCGGAGCTCCTTCTGCCCAGACCATTCTTCTACACCGTATTTCATCATGTTGGATGTCTTCCATCCAGTCATGCATCCGGGCGGAAAGGCAAGGGCATTAGCTTTCCGCTCTGCTGGGTTTAAGGATGGTGCTGTAGAGGGTTGCACTAGCGTGTTCTCCTCTATGTTCCCAGTCAGCCTGACAGTCCTGAACCACGAAACACACCCCACCCCACGCAATCTCAGAGGAGCACATGTGTGTTCCTTACCTTCTGGCCTTTCCGCTTTCATTTTCTGATTCCTTTTCATAATCTTACTGAGGAACACATGTCTTTCCACTGATATTAATGTCGCCGGTGGCGGCGTGGCCTCGGAGTAGAACTCTCTCTTTCTAAACGCTCCCCCAGCTCTTCAACAGGCCCTCCCATCCCAATTCAGCTCACGCATCGTGCACGCGGCCGATAGATCCTTAGCGGCAGCGGGGGCTGCCAGCGCTCGCCAAACCTGTCCTATCTCTCTGTGTCTCCAGAAGTCTCTCCATCTGACCAGACCTTTGCCTGATAGCCCTTGGCACCGGATGCTTTGGCTTGAAATCTCGAGGGTGCAAGGCGCCTCCAGGCACCATTGGACAAGCGGTCGGCTCCTACTGTCGCCTTTCTCTTCCGTCAATCCCGGCTCGGGACGCACTCTAGCTATCGTTTTGGGCAGTCTTCCAAAAGTCATTCTTGTCCGCGGGCGGGGGCGAGGGGAGGGCTTTCCAGAATGAAAATAAAGGTGAAAGAAGGGGAAGAAGGGAGTTGGAGGGGGAGGCTGGAGCAGCTGGGAGGGTGGGCGGAGCCTCCAGCCAGCAGGGGTAGACAAGGAGGAGCCTGCGGGGAGGATCTGGGTGGAGAAAGGGGCCGGGCCAGCTGAGGATGGAGGGCTGGCCACGCAGGCGCGTGGGGCCGCGACGAGAACCCCACGCGGGAGCTTTTGGAGTCCCCAGTCGCCGCTTCTCACTTCACTGGAGAGGGGCCCGGGAGGGAACCAATAAAGAGTGAATGTGCCGCAGCCGCGGCGGCGGCCGAGTTGGTGCGAACGACTCGGGAGTCGTGCGCCCGGGAGGCGGCGAGGGGAGGCGGTTCGCCTCGTCCCTCCCACCCGCCCCTTTCTCTCGGTCTCCTTCTCCTTTCCTCCCGCTAGTGCCAGATCCCGGCTCGGTCCGGCCGCTTCGCCCCCCCATCTCGTACTCTTCAGCCTCCTCGGTCCTTTTACCTAGGGCGTCCCAAAGTGCCATGGGTTAGGGTGGGGACCGCGAGCCGCGGGAAAGGACTAGCCCCGATTCTCCGCCGGGGGGCGTGAAGCCGGATCGCCGCTGGCCTCTCGCGGGTGTCGGGCATGGGGAGCGCGGTGTGAGCCCGCAACCCCAGGAACACGCAGCAGCAGCGGAGCCCCGGCGCTCGGAGGAGACGCTGAGACGAGTCGGGGATCGGAAGAAGAAGCCCAGGGAGGGCGAGGAGGCGGGCGGGGAAAGCCAGGGAAAAGTGCAGCCGGGAGGAGAAGGCGGCGGAAGGTGGGGATTGATGCTTCTGTTTTTTGTTGCCGTTGCTGCGCTCGCGCTGGGAGCCAAGCCGGAGGGAAAGCGGTGGAGAGATGATTGCAGAGTTGGTGAGCAGCGCTCTGGGGCTCGCCTTGTACCTCAACACCCTGAGTGCGGATTTCTGCTATGATGACAGGTAAGTGGGTGAGAGAAACGGGCAATGGCTGCGGCGCGAGGGGTTGTTGATGGTGTGAGGTGAAGGCACCCCGGTGGCTCTGGAACTGCCCACTGTCAGGCTGAAGTGCTTCTGAGGAGGACAGGTATCTTCACCTGAAGGTTTAGGCGACGCGGAAACTGTTACACCTAGAGCAAGGAGTCCGGAGGCCGGCGCGCTGGGCGGGCCAAGCGAGTTTCCGCTCCTACTTTGCAGCAGGTTATTGCTTGCTTCTTGCCGGTTGGCAGACGCTTAAGTTTCTTAGCGGAAATCCAGGCAATTTGGGAAACTGTTTAATGAACCTACATTAAACAAAACCTGAGAACAATCCTAGTTATGCTGTGGTGCAAAAATTTTTTAAAAAGGCATATTAAGCGATTTTACGTGTGGGCTGGGAGGAAGCAACTACCCACCCTTTATTAGATCTTCCCCTTGTCGTTTCCTATTATTGATGGGACACTGATTTCCCGAAGTTAAACGGACGTATGACAGTTGCCAAAATAGCGGAAAGAGCGCGCGTACTCTGCGTCAACTTTCTCTTTGACATGTATGGTAGTAAACTTTGAGCTAACATCCTGCTGCTGGTTGTCTCCCGCGCCCCTAGCCTTGCTCACCCGTCATGGGGCAGTCCTTCATAAAAACACGGGCTTTCACTTCTGTTTGGCAGTTTTGCATTAGACATTAGTGATTCGCTGGTGCTGATTGGGGCAGAGGACGACCCTGAAGACTGAAGTTGTCTTCTGCATTTGGGTTAGTTTGGGTGGCTAATGAGACCCGGATTGTGTTGTCAAAGAAATTGCATTGATTTCTGGAAAATATCGCCCTTGTGCTAGTGACTCTACCTATTTTTAAAATGTTGTTAGTGTTTAAAAACTGATGAAAAGCTCCAATAGCCATTAGGGAAAATTCCAATTTGTGCCTTTCTGGTGACTTAATCTGATTACAATTAAAACAGATGCATAATTAAAATATATTAGGGAGAACAGCATGCCTGGCTAAACTTATTAACCGTCCTGGGGTGTTTCATGCTTCATTGAAATTAAACCATCCAAAAAGTGAACACAGATTTACTTTGACAGCCTTTCAGCAGCCTCTCTGGGCTTAAGGGAGTGAATGGATCCCCAGGGTTAGGGTGAGACAGCGAGTGAATTTGAGCAAAGTGGTTAGCAACAGTGAGGGAAGCGAGGGTGTCCTCTCTTTGCTAGTCAGCCATATTCTCTAGATGCATAAGAGAATATGCTAAGAGTGTTCATGGTTGTATGTCTTAAATCAGGGGACCTTGGTCTACACCCTCATGTCTGCTATGAAATCCTCTGATAATACTTGCAAAACTATCTCACACACCCCTGATGTACTTTGTGTTGTGCCTGGAGGAGCCCCGCTGATAGTCTCTGGCAGGCAAACTTTTACTGAACTTTTGAACAGTGTACTAACTTCAGTGGCGACCTCAGTTGCTTTAGGAAATGGTCTAAGAGTGAGGTAAGCTGCACTGCTTGCTTCTCTTTCTCCAGATTTCTGTGATGATGCACCTGCTATTTTAAGAGTACCGGTGGAGAAAGCTTTGTTCCTTCAAATTAATCAGTTTCTACTGAAATGAGTTCAGGGATGAGTCAGGGCAGTGGCTGGCTCTTTTGGGGTGCTCAGGAAGAAGAAGCACTGAAACCAAGAACATGGAGCTTAGGAAGAAGGGAAGCACTGAAATGCTGTCACATTGTTGAACACTATGACAAACCAAGCATTCCTCTTGAATACTAGCCCTCAGTGCGGTCCAGTTCTTAGAAGAGGGTATAAAAAAAGAGACCATCCTCTGTAAAAATGGAGACTAAAATTTAAGTCAGTGTGCATGTACATCGTTCCGAAGGGCTGCTGCTTACCCTGAAGTGTTTGGACTTTGTGAGTCTGGCAGATAGTTGTGCCAGTGATGATAAATGAGTCGTCCTTGATGGCTGGAATTAGCTCTAAATTTCTTTCCCTGCTACAATCCACGTCTTCTATTTTCTGTCTGCATAGGTGAGTTAAATGTGGTTATTTCTCCATATCATTGATAGCAGGTCCAATATGATATTTAGACATGCATTTAAAGAACGTTAGGGGCCTAAAGTATGAATTATGCTTCGCTGCACTTTAAGAAGTATTTTCTGTTGGTTTCTCCCAAACCTTCATATGCAACCACATAGGGTTATAAATGTGAAATCTTAAGGATATCAAACTTCGTTTCTGTGTTTCATAGAAGCCATAAGGTGCATATTTTATGCAGCACCAAACTTATTTGTCATGTGCACAGCATGTGAAAGTGATTCATTGCCTAGGTTCCCTGTAAACTGTGGCTTTGCAAGTACATCTCTGTGTAAGTACTGTAACTCACTGGTGTGTGAAGAGGAAAGTGAACAGGGGGAGCCAAGTGGAAACTGTAGAATGATGATAATATGTTTGTGTCCACTGCTCCATTTCAGATTGCAAGGATTCACATTTATAACACTGCTTAAATTACATCTGTGCATTGTGATGACCCCAAGGAACTTCTGTGAAATGCAGTTCTGGAACAGAGGCCACTGGAAGTAGAGTGAGCCACACATGAGTAGAGAGATGACTTTTATGCATAACTTACTTAACCTAATTAGAACCTTGCATTGTAGCTTAAGGAATCAGGCTTTATTATTGCTATAGTGGGAACATTATTAATGAGGTACTTCACAAAGCTACCATTTCTTTTAAGTACAATGATCAGTTTACTTTATCAACTAATGTATATGGATATGTAATTCGTTTTTATACCTTATATAGCTAGTTGGAAGTTCAGTAGTAACATGAAGCTTTCTTAAAGCAAAAAAAAAATCAATTCTGTATGGTAAAAACTTAATGTCTTGCAAATGTTTTGGTGCTAAACTTAAGACTATGTCTATGAGGAAATGAGCAGTGCAAGGACAGAGTTCACGGTCTCTGATGAGAAAACATATGTCTTCCGGCTTCATGCTCCCTCCTCTCACCTGTTGTATAATGTAATGACTGTGCTTAGTCTCATGTTATGGTAGGAATATGAAATGCTTGCCAAGTTTTAGGTTCCCCTACATGACACCTTGAAGGAGCCCCTTCATTTTTCTGGTGAAATTTGATGTTTACGAGAGTGTAAAATACAAACATCTTTGTGACCCCAAACTCTTTGCCCTCCTATATGCTTGTTGAGGCTGACCTTGCATCATTACACAGTCCCCTTTACAATACTACCACAGAGAGCCAGCCTCTGAGTTCATGTCTCCCTCTGGGGAGGGGCTGGGGAGAGCAGCCTTGCCAGGCCACAGAGGAAGACAATGCAGCCAGTCCTGATAGGCTAGGGTCAGATAGAAGGGGAGGAGGACCTTCCCTATCAGTGGACTAGGGGAGGGGCATAGGGGGAGAAGAGGGAGGGAGGGACTGGGCAGAGATGAGGGAGGGGGCCACAGCTGGGATACAAAATGAATAAATCGTAATAAATAATAAATAACTTTTAAAAAAAATCTAATTTCACCAAAGAAATATAAGAAAAAAATACGGCCACAGACTTCTCTCAGGTCACACTGAATGGAGTTGGCTCAATGCAAAGGTAAATTGTAAATTAGAGTCTGATTTGATTATACATATATCATTTAGTGAGTGACATACCCTTTTATGACATACAGACAGGAGAGTGAGTAAATGTTGTAGCTTTTTAATATTCACATGGGTGAAATAATTCATTACTTTGGAAAAAAACTTGACAACTTGAGATTTTGATTTTTGTCCCTAATGCTTGTTTTTCATTCTCTCTCTCTCTCTCTCTCTCTCTCTCTCTCTCTGTCTCTCTCTCTCTGTCTCTCTGTCTCTGTCTCTCTGTCTCTGTCTCTCTCTGTCTCTCTCTGTCTCTGTCTCTCTCTCTCTCTCTCTGTGTGTGTGTGTGTGTGTGTTGTATGTGTGCTAGGCATACCTGTGAAGGCCTGAAGCAGTATCAGGTGTCTTTCCTGTTCTTTCTCTACACTATTTTTTTTTGAGGCAGGGTGTCTCATTTAACCTGGAGATAACTGAATCCCACTAGGCCAATTAGATGGCTGGCCGTGGGGATCCACTGTCTCTACTTCTCTAGCTGTATTACAAACATGGCCACTCCTATTCATTTTTTTGTTGTGCTCTGGAGATAAGAGCTCTGGGCCTTGTGTTTGTGTGGCAAGTGCTTATTCACTGAGCCATTGCTGCAGCTGCACAATTTGCTGTTCTTAAACCCAGAATGGTCCTTAACATTGTTTATAGGTCTCTTGGTTAATGTTATTGAGAACTTTGAGAAACAAAGTTTCTCCTTTCTTCTCCTCTATCTGCTCCTACCCTCTTGTGAGGCCTCAGGGTCTTACTTTGTAGTAGCCAAGGCTGGCCTTCAACTTTTGATCTTCCTGCCTCAGCCTCCTAAGTGCTAGGATCACACAACTGTGCGACTACATCTGACCATCATTTAACCAGAACTCTAGCACAGTCCTTGTTTAGTTTTTCATATGACTGTAAATGTAAAACACCAGTGAAGATTGTGTTCATAATGATTTTGATCGACAGTATTCAAAAGAAGCAAAGATCTGTTACTGTTCAGTGCACTAAAAGTGCTTGTTCTAGACACCGGTGACCACAGAGCAGCTGTTTATCGTAAGCTAAGAGAGCATTATCTTTCAAACAGGCTAGGAGAGGCAGGTTAAGGATTTTTCAGAAGCCTGCCTTTACATCTGCTAGTATCCAGCAGCAGATTCCTTCTGTTGGAGTTTGAAGGCTATTGATAGTGTGGTCTTTAGATATGATATGCAAGAATCCTATGGGAGATGATTCATCGCACAGTTAACTTCTCTCTAAAGAGTGATTTCAGTAGGTTTGCTCTGGGCTGATTATTTTTTAAATTCCAGTGTGTTTGACCTCTGAAATTATGTGTGTGTTGGGGCATGTTTTTATTTCCAGAACATGAGAAGCAGAGGCAGGAAGGTTTCTGTGATTTCCAGGTGAGCCATGTATACATGTGAGATCCAGATTAGCCAGCGTTACATAATAAGAAACTATCTCAAAACAGAGCAAAATAGTACAGGTACATTTGCTGAAAATGCTATCACGAAGCCTATCATTTTGCATTTTAACTTAAAACAAAGGAATACATGCATATGACAAAAAGTGAACAAAGGAAATTTTTGATTGTATAAGTCATAGGTTTTTCTCATCAGGTCATTACCACCAGAAATCAAACACAAGAGTACTGTTTAACTTTTATTTCCCTTCCTAGTATAATTATAATACCCTGATAAATTGCAATTGGAAACAATTTATAGTTTACGAACTATTTTATATAACGTTTTATTTTCTTGCTAAGCTTTGGTTGTTCCATCAAATCTATTTGGAAATGGCTCATTTTGTTCTTATGAACAAGTACATTTCTTCTAGGCAAATTAAAATTACAACTAGGTAAAGCCTCGTTTGCTTTGCTTCACCTTCATTGAGCCCGTCACATGACATTTATCCTAGCAGATGACCCCAATATGAGGACTCAGAGGGCATACATATGCCAAAGGGGATTGCTTGCAAACCATCTGTCTCTTAGGTTTTTTTCACACACACACACACACATAACTGTGCACAAATACACACTGACAGAGACACAGTTATTAATTTACATTGTTAATTCCAACAAATTACATTGTTGATTGTCTTCTCTGAGATTAGTTTTTCAGAGGTTATGTGCCTCTGTGGCAACACTGAATTCTCTGTTGCTGTAATTCTGAAACAGACACAACACTTGGATTCCTGAGTGAATTTGGAGCACACTAGTTTTCTTAATGGCTGTTGCTGGTTGGTATTCTAAAAGCACTTGTTCAAGATCCAGCTGTTTCTATCATAGGTCAAGAGGGCATTATTTCTAAAATAGTTATCTTCATACTATTAGGAGAGGACACAGTTTACCCTTAAGGCATTCTGAAAAAAATCTCTGGCTGACAAAGCTTATATCTCTATAACTTTATTATATTTACACGAATTATCATTAATGTTTAAAGCTTTCTGGGTTTTTATTTTGGAAGGTAAATAACTTTAACTTTACATCTTTTATGGACTCTCGAAAGAAAAATGACAAGTATTGAAGCCTTGAAGAAAAAGATGTGGGTAATTGAGTGTAAAGACCTCTCAGTGAGTAGCTGTGCTTGCTCAGAAGTTTAGCTATAACAATAATAAACAAACAAGCAAATAAGATAGAGATGATACCATCAGGATTGCTTAACTGAATAAAAGACATAGTATTTGCGGTACTAAGTATAGGTGTAATAAGCTTCAGTGCTGGATGGCTCCTTTGAAGATTTGATTTGCATGTGCTTTTAGGCATAGACTGTGACATTCAGTGAGTCACTAGTGACGAATATGTCTAGACTGCAGCTGCTTTTATTCGAGGTACATATACAAAGCATCTACAACAGCTGCTCCTCCTGGCAAGCATACTGCCACTGGAGCAGGTAAAGTTCTTTGAATTTGGGGGATCTACTACCGAAATGATGCTAGGGTGCTTTTTAGTAGATAGAATTTAACTCAAATTTACTTCTTTCTAAACTTTTAATGCCATGTTCTTATTTTTAAAATTTTTACTAGTATCAAATTATTAATTAATTTATTAATTCTTAATGAATTAAATCTCAATTAATTGATTAATTAATTAATTAAGAGTGGCCTGGAACTTCTTATCTTTCTACCTCAGGTCTCTGTGTGTTGACAGTACTGACCACTGTGCCCAGCAAGATTTTTAACATCCCCTTAGATGGTGGTAAAACACAGGGTGTTGTATGGAAATCTTCATGTTTGCTAGCTTTGCCTCATGTGGTCATTGGGCCAAAGTATTTTTGCCATGGAGACTTTGGGATGTCTTTCCTAGGCTATTCACATAAGTAAGGAAGCATATTGTAGAATTCGTGTTGATCACTCTTCCTCCTGTCTAGCTTTCTAGTCACTTTGGTATTTCTGTGGTATACACTCAAAAGTTTCTAGATAAAAAGCTCAAATACATGCTGGCTGATGATAATGCACACTTTTTTGTTGTTTTTCTTTTGTTTTTTCTCAAGGCAGGGTTTCTCTGTGTAACAAGGCCTGGCTGTCCTAGACTAACTTTGTATACCAGGCTGGCTTTGAATTCACAGAGATCTGCTTGCCTCTGCTTCCAGAGTTCTGGGATCAAAGGTGTGCTCCACCATGTCTGCCATGGTGTGCACACTATTAATCCTAATACTTGGGAAGCAGAGGCACGCAGATCTCTGAGTTTGAGGCTAGCCTGGTCTATCTATCAAGTTCCAAAGCAGCCAGGGCAACACAGAGAAACTTTGCCTCAGAAGAAAAAAAAATAATAATTTTAGCCTTTTTTCAAAAAACGAATTTTAGGATTACTTTTTAATGTTTACCACTATGATATGTGTGTGTGTATATGTATGTATATATACACACATAATTTACAAATAAATAGGAAATGGAAACCTGGCTATACAGATGTAGTGTGAATAAATAAGATGGGAACATTGAGATGATGTGTGAAATTCAACAGTTAAGTTGCTGTCATGTTTTTAGAGAAACTTGCTTTATTTAAGGATACTTTACACATGTAGTTCATTTGCACAACCAGAAATAGTTATCTCAAAAATGAGATGTCCAGAAAATTAGCAGAGATGAGACCAGAAAGTTCTAATTGTGGCTTTAGCTTCCATTTCGTTGTGGATTTGCTTCTCATCATATGCGTGTTTGCCTCTGACTGTGAATCAGGTGCCACTTTGCTTGAGGACAGAGTTCTCAGTGCTTGGCAGAGGAAATGCTATCTGCTTATAATTTGCCACCAGTTTTTGTTTCTTGATTCATCTGCTAGGCCACTTTGTGGTATGGATGGGGTATGAGGCATAAAATCAACTGTTGTCACAGTCAAATGAAACACAGTCCTACCTACACACTAGTGCCTCCGTGCTAGGTGATGTGAGCAGTTAAAATGTTTTTCTCAGGTCTCTGTTTTTGGTGACTACCCGCCTTTTCTGTCGAAATTATTACATTTGCAGTTATTCTTTAGAAGCATCAAGTTTAATAAATGGGATCGATATAGGTGCCTGTCCGAATTCTAGTTCTCTTGCTGTGATAAAACATTCTGACCAAAAGCAACTTGGAGACGAAAGGGATTGTTTGATACTTCCACACCACAGTCCATCTTTGAAGGAAGTCAGGGCAGGAACCTAGAGACAGGCACTTATGCAGAAGCCATGGAAGAGTGCTGCTTGCTGGCTTGCTTAACCTGCTTTCGAGGATCACCAGCCTATGGGTGGTATATGAAGCACCTATAGTGGGCTGGACCTTTCTACATCAATTTTTAATTTAAAAAATATGCTTCCCATAGACTTATTTACAGGCCACTGTGATGGAGGAATTTTCTCAACAGAGGTTCTCTCTTCTCACATAATTCTAGGTTGTGGATAGTTTAGAAAAAAATTAGCATAGTGTTCAGACTTGCTTCATGTAGTTGGAAAACATTAAAAGTATTTCTTTGAGGTGGGAAGAGGGATGGTTCAGTGCATAAAAGCGCTTGACAGGCAAGCCTGAGGACCTAAATTCGGATCTTCCAGAACCACCTAAAAACTGGATGCATAACATGAGTGCCTGTAATCCTGAAGAGGACCATTCTTCTGAGGACAGGAGGCAGAAACAGCAAAGTGCTTAGGAGCTTGAAGGCCATCGTGTAGAATAGCAACAAAGAGCCCTGTTTCAAACAAGGTGGGGATGCAAGAACTGGCACGAGAGAGAGAGAGAGAGAGAGAGAGAGAGAGAGAGAGAGAGAGAGAGAGAGAGAGAGAGAGAGAGAGAAAGAGAGAGAGTTCATCTTGTGACTTTTAAATGCATGCCATAGCATGCACAATGCACAGTTCACATTCACACACATACACATACACACACAATGTCTTTGGATAAAGAAATGATGGAAGTTTAAAACTCCAAAATTCTGAAGTTGGGTTGATAAATGTATTTCTTTCCTAATTGTGATTCCAGATGTAATTTCTGGTTGATTTCTTAAGAAGAAGATAAGTTTAACTGCTCAAGGTAGGAATTCTCTTGATGTCATTTATGAGTATTTTAACTTCAGAGGATATGTTATTTGCTGAAGAGTGGCCACTGGGGCGCAATATGACTCTTGACATTTTGAACAGTGTTAAATGATGGGACTGTACTATTTGAAATAGCCTTGTTTCAACATTGTTTAAAAATCCAGTGGGAAGAATGGCAGTCCACAGAACCCTGCATACTTGAAATTCTTTAGGTATTAATTTTAAATGCAGTATGCAAGTTTATTTCTTACATTTTTTTCTTTAATGATGAATAAGGCAAGGGAGACTTACAGCTGTGTCTTCAGAAATGCTTTCCTTTTATATTTGCTCCTAAGTATTTCATAAAGAAGCTGAAAGGATACAAACCACAGCCCTGCATTTGTTTTTACTCTATCATGATATATGTCTCTGTAAAGGACATTGCAGTAAAGCATGTTGTTAGGACGATTATAAATGTAGTGCTGGAGAGAGGCAGAGACGTGAAGAGACTTTGAGTGCAGTCAGCATCTTGCTTTTGTTAATTTCCAATTTGTTCCACAATGAAAGCATGCCTACTCCGCTTTTTCTGCTGTCAGTGGCGGCTCCCGAGTTAAATACACAGTCAATAGTTAAAGGCTTTATAGGAAGGCTCTGCTGGAGGAACAAGGGCCTGCTGATGGCAGTGCCTGTTGAAGTGACAGCCCTTGCAAATTGTACCCTCCGCAGGAGGTGCCTTAGGTGGTGGCCTTAGGTGGAGTTTCCTCTCACAGCGTTGGCTACTCTCTCAGTCTGTGGAGGTCACTGTCATTTGAGAGCCATCTGGGAGAAGGGTTTCTACAGGTAGTGCCCCTGGCTTTAAGAGCCTGCCCATATTGGCTCCTTTGAGACGTTTCTCATTGTTCTGTAAACTGCTTTTTGGCTATGTGTTTTCCTGTCTTCAGGCTTCCACACATAAATACCTAGCCTGCTGCTTTTGATTGCAAAAGATATCTGAAGGCAAGATACCTGGGCCCAAATATCTTTTCACATTTGTTTCTTTTGGCGCTGGTTTCTCCTTCTTACCCTTGATAATCGCCTATAGGATTGCTTTCCCAAAGTCTCTGAAGAGGGCTCGCTTTGACAAAGCAGGCTTCTACTGGCAAATTTTTCAACTACAAATTTGCAGAAGAAAAGCTCTCAGATGATGAAGAAGTTTAATCAGGAAAAAAAGACGTGTTTTTTTTTTTTTTTTGCAGAAACAGGCCCTTCAGGGGGGAGGCGATTATTTATAGCTGATGTGAAAAACTGTTATACCTGAATTTATTTTGTAAACTGCATTTAAAATAGGAAGGTGTTCATGTTGCTCTGTTTGAAGAAAAACAATGGCACAGTATTGTTGCTGAATTTACATTAACGAAATAAGGTTTTACATACATTTTTAACCCATTCTTTTAGGGATGTATATGTGTGTGTTTAATGGAAATACATGAGTTTGAGATTTGACACCATGTACACCATGTTTTTTCTATGCTTGAGATTTTTTTCTCTTAAAAGTAACAGTCTTTATAGATTTTGTTTTATGTTGAAGTTGAAATGTCACCATTTTACAATGTCTGTGTTATCTTTGAAAATTAATGCCAGCCCTTTCTATGAACCAACTTTTGGTGACTCCAGCATTTTGGTTGAAAAATGCTTGTATGCTGAAAATGTCTGTGGCAGGTAATTCAGCTTCAGACCTGGTTCTTTTTTGCAGCTTGCTTCTCTGTATTTATGAAGGCAATTGCCTATAGTTGTTGTTTTGGAGATCTAGTCTCCAGTCAGGCATCCAATTAAAAATCCTCCTGTCTCAGACTACTTAGTACTTTGAATAACAGGCAGGAGACATTATCCCCAGATAGTAAGTCACTTAAAAAAATCCTCATTAAGTCAGTAAAAAAAATCTTCAGTTTCTTGTAATTAGATGGATCTCTGTATGCCTCTCCTGTGGAGACACTGAGTTGGACAGTTGCTGCATATCTTTCTATCTATGTATATGTTTCTAGACTAGCACTTCCTAAGGGTCAGTCCATGTGGGAGTCCCTGTGGGTTTTTACAGTGCAGATTCTGCCAGAGAGGACCCAGGACCCTTCATTTGTTTGGTGCTATAGGCTCTGGGACCACACTTTGGGTAATGGGCTTTTAGGAATCTCAGTTAAATATTACAGGTGAGGTCAGTGTTTTTAAAGCTGCTTGGGGAAACTTGGCGAGAGGGGGCTGAGGCTAGGTATACCTTTTGTCTGTAAGAGGCTAAGGAATACATTTATGTTTTGCTTCCTTCCTGCCTGTTGGTTCAATCAAGACATCTTTAACCTAATGATGTAAGTTTGAGTTCCTCTTTGAAATTTGAAAAGGTGGAGCCTGGTGAAGCTTAGGAGATGATCGCCATCGAAACATCTGTCACCATCCACAGGAAAAAAATCTACTTTGTAACATAACTCTAGATATCAAATTCTAAGTTGATAAGGTATACAGCATTGTGTTGCTACAATAGATTTGGTCCTAATGCTGCTCAGTGAGGCCAAAGGTTCTAAATAAAGTTTTGAGGCAAGAAAGAACTTTGCTGACAATAATCTGGCAAGTTAGAATCATGTTTGTTTGTTTTGTTTTTTCTCTCTCTTCTCTTAAAAACAATGTTCATAAGAGTTGCAGATACAGGCTTCTATAGAAATCTGGAGAGGGCTCTTCTCTTTTGGGGACAGATGTGTGCGGACATCGAGGTAGTCACAGGTTTCTCAGGAGCCTTCTTTTATGATGCACAGGCTACTGCTGTGTCTGAAAGCTATCCAATGCTATCAGTTCTGGAAGGCCCAAGGAAAGTCAAGAAATACTGAGCTTGGACTATCCAGATAGGGAAAGAGGACAAACGTAATTTTTACCAGAGAACAGACTTTGCCACTCAGGCCTGTAAATCTGAGCTGTCACCTACAGCGAAGCGGCGGGAGACTAATAATATTCAGCATCATCTTCTCCAAAAATGAAGGCAAAGAAAGCAAGAAACAGATGGGGGGGGGTTAATGTTGATTTTTCCTGCAGTTACATTCGGCTCATGACTTGAAGAGGACTTGGTGCCCAGACTAGGTCTGTAGTTTTCACTCCATGGAAACTTTACAGAGTTTACTAATGGAGCAGTAGAATATGCAGACAGCTGAGAGTATGAAATGCAGAACTTTGTTAGCAATATTCAAACATTAGACAATGTTGCAGAGTCGGGGTACCTACAGTAAGTTTGAAAAATTTTCATCTGGGATAGGGACAGGGCTCAGCAGTGTGGTCCTTGTGTACTATTCACCATACAAATTAAAATAAAATGAATTGGGACTTTGGGCTTATATGATTAATTTGGTCCACTTTAGCTTTCAGGCATCTTAAAAGATTTTGGAGTGGGTCAAACAGAATCTTATAAAAGAACCCATTCCAAAATGAGTTAGATTTTTCCTTTTAGTTTCATGTCATTATGTACTATTACACAATATTGGGAACAAATATTGGATCAAGAAAAAAAAAGTTTTAGACTTGCAAATACCACTTTACCACTTAAGTACTTCAGCCCCTTAACTCTCATGAACTCAGTACTTTAATTGGTCAGGAAGTGAAAATAATACCCGTTCACATACAGTGGGGATCAAATGAAGCAGTATGAGGAATGCTTTCTGTGGTTTTTAAAAAGTGCCTCATTATGTACTTAGACGGAGAGTGTGTTAAAGCAGGGTGTGGGATACTCCCTTGATCACGATCCATGGTGTATCTTCTTCTCATCTCTGAGGACACAGCTAAGATTCTCTCTGCAGTGGCTGAGGCTTTCACTTGCATCCTATACCTGCACTCTAGCTGTTTGAGCTTTCATGGCATGTACTTCCCTGTGCTCCCTTATCGCACTCCTAGTTGTCCACTCTTGAGGCCTGAGTCCCCAGGATCTTCACATCAGCAGCTCTTGCAACTTCGTTTTCTGTCTCTGGCCTGTCCAGTGTTTCTTGTCTATATCGAAGCAAGAGATTATTTTTGAATAGACACCTGGCCAGTCTTTGCCTTAGCTACAAAGACGTTTTCACGTTTCAGTTCTCCTTGGCAGGAAGGGCTGTCCTCAGGCGCTAATGGGCTTCTCCTTGATTGACATCCCTTCCCCTTTTGGAGTACATGTGTGTTTGCAGCAGTTCTGGTGGGCTGGTCAGTCCTGGTGGCTTGTGCATCAGGTGATATTTCCTGCACTGGTGTGTTTGTGTTGGTGGAGAATTTCAGGTGAGTATGATGAACAGGTGCTGATGGCATCACATCACAGCCAAGCCAGGAAATACATGTCTAGTATTTGTGGAGTATGTATCTCAGTGAGAGCTCCTAAAATGTGGGTCAGGAGACCAAAGACTTTAATGTCTTTCAGATCAGGAAATCTAAAGCTCTGATCCCAGAACTATCATTGTTTAAAGCTGTAAATTTTAATTATATAACAAAACTCCTAGTTCTCTACAATAACAGTGATATGTATCACATCGAGTTCTTGGGTGAATTTAATGAGATATGTTCTGAAAGGAGCCTTGTACAAAGCATGGGTTATGGTATTATTTATGACATATTTGTCAATCAAAATAATTTATTAAGATATTGCTGATAGCTTAAAAGCATCCCATAAGAATACCTGAATAAACTATGGAGGATTTATAAATCAATACATAGCTAGTTGTAGTGCACAAGTGTAATTCTAACACATAGAAAGCTGGTAAAGGAAGTTTGGGAGTTCGATGCCAGCCTGTGTTACACTTCAAACTCAAGCTCAAGTTTATTTCTTGAGTATAAACTTCAAACTCAAGTTTATTTCTAATTGATATTTAACTTTGGATTTCCTGTAGACTTAAGATAATTGATAAATTCCAGTGAAACATAAGTAATTTTAAATTTTACTTTATAAAAATATTTTTTAAAGATTTCTTTTATTTCTAATCACTTGGGTGTGAGTATATGTATTTGAGTGGAGGAGAGACCAGTGGCATGCTTATGCCTGGAGGAGTGATAGGCAGTTGTGATGTGTTGGAAGTGGTTGCTAGCAACCAAACTCCGCTTCTCTGCAAGACCACTGTGTGCCTTAACCAACGAGGTATCTGTCTACGCCCTTGGAACTTAATTTTCCTATTTGCTTTTAAACTGGAAGAAGTGGTGTAGAAACTACGCCATTAGAGATACTAGTATCCCTTTATGCATGCACATATCTTCAGATTTGACCAGTATCTGGTTTGCAGGGAATTAGTTAAAAGTCAATGGGCAATCGTCAGATGCCTTTCATGTTCTGTAACATAACTGTTTCTCTCCAGTTCCATAAGGTGGTCTGTGAGAAGTTATGGGAAATTTGTGATCCCTTCAGCGTCCTACAGGAATGATTATGCTCTATGATGTAGAGTGCACACAATTAATGAAAATGTAGGCTGATTTTCAGTTTTCTTGGAAAAGATGATAGACAAGGGATTGCCCTATGTCCCAAAGGTAGTTTTCTTTCCCCTTTGGCTTTCAGTGATCAGAAATCTTGCAGCTTTTTCACTAGTTTCCATCCTCATTGAGAGTTACAACTTGCATTAATTTGTTAGCAAATAGTTTCTGCATCTAAGAATTGATCTCTTTCCCAGTCAAAACACATCCTGTACCTCTTTACTTAAAATTTTGCTAAAAGTTCCCTTTTGAAAGAGAGTATGTTCCTGCCAAACATGAACACTCCTAGCTTTCTTCTCTTCCTCCTACTTATGTGGTCCACAGAAAAAGGCACCCTTTCCAAGTTTAGGAATGCTAGGTATGTTGAAAATGACAAGGTGATTCTACCATATTGGAGTAGCCTTTCTCTTTAAATTTGGGGTGTGGCTTTCATTTTCTGGCTTCCATATGAGCTTAAAGTTAAGTCACATTTCTGGCATAATGGTTTTGAGCTCACTTCTCTAAGAAATATTTTCTTATTGGTAACTGCCGTGGGACATTTACTGTTTTGAGTTAAAATATTGGTCTTATTGTGCACAGGTAGTCCTAAATAAAGCACTTTTTAAAAATTTTTAGTTTTTAAATAAAAGTTATCCTTCTGTCTCCCCTCTCCACCTCTTCCCTCTCTCCTGTTTCTGTGCAGTATGCATATGTGTGTGCCTATGTGGGCACACATGGGCTATAGTTTGTGTGGGTGTTGGCCCTCCCACCATGTGGTTTCCAGGGGTTAAATTCATGGCAGCAAGAGCCCCAACCCAATCTTGCTAACTCTAAATAGGCACTTTCATACTACAGTCCACATCAACAGTAGATGCTTTACTTTAGTCGTAATCTCGTTCACATTTTGGGTGTTAACCGGTCTCAGTTGGAATGTTTGCTTTGTTCCTGTTGATAACTAAATTGTAACAGCAAGTGGCAAGCTTCTAGAAATGAGAGCGGTTTGGGTTCTTGTTGGCCAGCTGCCTAGTTCTCTCTAACTCACATCTGTTCTTTGGAACATTTTAAGAATGTTCAGGTGAAAACTTACCTAGTATTTTAATAAGCCAGATTTTGATGGTTTAAAAATTAGTCATACTGTTGTTAAATTATTAAGCCCAGACTTCAGTGGTTTGTAAAATGGCTCCTAAGTCTGTGGAATTAGTTTAAATTGATGAATCAAACCAGCAATTCAAGACTTCTGTAAACATGTTCCTGTAGTTGATTTTGAGAAGTAAACAAAATGATGGTGTATTTCTAGGGATTGAGTTGGATGGGAAGGTGTGGTTATTTACAATGAGTAAGGAGGTCAGGAACGGGAGTCATCTTTCGCAGAATGAAGTATAGTTGGCTTGTGGATCCTGCCACTTCCTTGCTAAGTGTACCGTGATTACCATTCATGCAGCAGAGGAGGGAGGATTCTGCTTAACTGGGGAGAACTTTTCCTTGTGGGATTCCAGATAGGAAGCATGAGAGAAGATGAGGAGTTTGGATTGATAACTTTGTAAATTGGAACCAGGCGGTAAATAAGTATCTTAAAGTGAAATCAAGACTCTGTTAGTGTGGAAATCTACTGAATTCAGCTGTGTGTGGAGTCACCTCTTTGGTGATATAAAAGAGCTCTGATGTATTTTGAGCACAGGCTAGATTGTTGCATAGTATCATTAAAGAAATGATAGTGTGCATTTTCTCTCTCCCTGTGTATATTATATATATTTTAATTCAGACAAAATAACAGGTTTCCCAATGGCATTTTCATACATGTTAACTCACCCCTGCCTTCATCTCATTCTTAGCCTTACTTGTTTTCTTTCCTGTTCCCCTCCCTTTGTCCCCGCATGCTCCCCTTTCATATTGCATGTTTCTATCATCATCGTTCTCTTTTTTAAGAAAAGAAACTATTCAATTTTATTTTATGTATGTATGATTGCCTGCATGTATGTATGTGTGCTATGCGCATGCTTGGTTGGCCAAGGGCTGTATACCTAGAGCTGTAGTCACAGGTTGCTATGAGCCTCCATGCGGATGCTGGGAACCATACCTGGATCTTTTGTAAGAATAGCAATTGCTTGTTCAACCCATCTCTCAGGTCTCCACATTGCTTCTTCAAAGCCTGTTTTTCTCTCTCATGGACCCTGTTTTGGTTTCCAGATCTCTTCTCATGCTTGATTATAGTTTTAAAGGCTAGCATCATAAACATCCATTTGTTTACCCTTGTTTACCTGGAATTTGAGTTCTGAGAACAAATTAGTCAATTTCATGTGTAAGGGAGGGAAGTTTATTTCTCCATTAGTAGCCCACGACTAAATTGAATGTTAAACAGCGTATTCCTTCATAGCAAATTTTGGATGGTATTTAAACAATAAAAATATCTTAAATAATATTATCTTAAATTTATATTTCAGCTTCTATTTTTTCTGTTATTTATTAAAATTGGTTGAAATACTTTGAAAGTATATATTAAAATAGAATAAATACTTTGCACACAACTTACCTATTTGGAGAAACATTTTTGTGTATGCTTTTAATTTATTTATGTGTATGTTCCTAAGGAGTTTGTTAGAACAAATGGTATAATGGCAAAACAACAGCATTCCTAGCCCTCTGAAGTTAGAGACAGGAGCTCAAGGCCAGGCTTAGCTTTATAGTGAGTTTAAGGCTGGTTTGGAATACATAAGAAAGTTCCAAAACTTAAATCGTATTTTTTTTCAGAATATAGTAAAATTGGTAGAAACTAGTAAGACGATTTCTGTATTTTATTTTATTTTTTTATTTTTTGGAAATTATAGCTATTGGAATAGTAGTCTGTCCAAATCTTTAGTAAATGGAAATGAATCAGTGTTTTTTTTTTATTGTTATCATGTTTTTTTTCATAGAAGACTATTGGTTTCCTTGACCTAAAGACGATTTATTTGTTTCTTAGAGATTTTTACCACAGAAAGTTGTACTAATTGTAGCTAGTTTACTGGGACTCCTTAATAGCTGTCTATCTCTGTCAATACCAGTATCAAAAAAAGATGAATAGAAATTAAGGGGGCAGCTAAAATTATAAGGAGATAGCCGCCTGTATATAAACAATGACCAGAAGGCTTGCTGGTTTGCTATTTTTTGAGAGTTTCAGTCTGTAGTGTAAGCACTTGGGTCAGGGCCAAATGCGGCTGTTGTTACTAGCAATTGATGGAGCAGTAAGGATGCGTTTATCATTTTAAATGGTTTGATTTCGCAGATGATAATGTAAAAATATGATAATTCTATTCAAGGCTTGGGAGCAAGGTTTCATTTCTTAGTTTATTTGTAATTCAAGAAATCAACTTAAATAGGCATTGGCTTTTGATTTTTGTGTTAAATCATTTTTATCTGAAAACTTCCTGGTACCCAAGAAGCGGCAGCATGGGATGGTTTCCACTCATGTCAATCCTTGCTCCTGTATCAAGGGAATGTGTTAAATGTGGGGCCCAGGCCCAGAGGAAGATGTGGTACATAATCTGAGTCTTGTGGGAAGAAAACAAAGTAGGAAGTCTAAAGTGGTCATGTTTATGATTCTTAGTGAGCCCATGTCAGAGAACATTTGACCCCCCACCTGAGGAAGAAGGCACTTGACCATGTCTGAAGGGAAAGGGCACTTGCCACAGGATTCTTAAGCTTAGATTGATCCTTGAAGATCCATCAACTTGTAAGGATGAGAGTAAAGTAAGATTATTAAGAAGATACTGTTCTAGATTGGGGAATGCATTTGGCACAGAGGATGACACTGGGGAACAGAAGGGATCTCTTGGTAGGTTCATATGAGCAAGATCACGTAGGATCTTGTATTCTGTGATGAAATTTGAAGATTTGTCTGCAGTAAAATTCAGTACATCTGAAACAGACCAGAAAATTGCCTATTAGAGGATCATATTGATGATGTAGTATTCTATTGGCAGCTTTGTATTCCCCAGTGGTGATGAAGCATTAAAACAAGGTGGGAACAAGGATGGAGGAGGAAGTTAGCTGTAGTAGAAATGGACAGTTGGGAGAAAATCCAACTTCACTTAGCTCTCCATCTTGGGTAAGTGGATGGAACAGGAAACACACAGGGCAAGCTGTTTATTATGAGGGAGATGGAAGCTTATGCCCCCATTCCTTACTTAGGGGAGAGATAATGTGGGAGACAATGGTGTCAGACATAAATATTCTATAAGTGCTTTGGAGCTTAGCGTGCCTGGGTTGAAACGATACTTTCTCTGTACACCTTTATTTTGGCAAACATGCTAGTTCTGAAGGCTGCAAAGTCCAAGATCAGGGCCCATGATATTTTTTTTCTCTATGTACTCATATATCAGAAGGTACAAAAAAGCAGCACCTAGAAGTGAAGGGGCACAGGCTCTCATCAAACCCTCTGTGAAGTTCAGGCTGACCTCAAACTCCTAGTTCTCTTGCTTCTACCTTAGGGGTGCTGGGATTATAGCTGTTCACTACTATTCCCTGCCATTCTTTAAATTGTGCCCCCACCCCACCCTCTTAATTGCTGGTGATTGAATTTAAGTCGTTGCAAATGCTGGGCAGATGCTCTACTGATGAACTACCTTCTGAGGCTTCTTAGAAGATCACTGATCGCATTAACGAGGGCTCTGTCTCCTGATCATATCACTTATCTTATCACTCCCCAAAGTCCTTCTTCCAGCCATCATCTTGGACATAAGGATTTAACATTAATTGGAGGAGGGGGATGTAACCATTCATTCTGCTGTCCTGATATAAGCCCAGTGCAACACTTGATGCCTCTTACTCCTCTGAACAGAGGCCACTAAGCAGCCATGAGGACTTCATAGTCATTGTGACTACAACTGGAACTTTCTCCCTAGTTCTCTCAGAAATGTTCTAATTCAGGCCAGCGTCCACATCATCCATTAAACATGCTTGGCAGGGAGCAGTGGGCATGTTCTGTCTAATCTTAGGTAGTGTGCCCAAACCTCTCTGTAATCTGACCTAAGAATGAGAGTTGAGGCAGATTGCCCTATGTGACACCAAATTGAAAAGATTTGTCACAGGAAAGAGTGGCTTCGACAAAAAGAAGGGCTTAATATTCTTGGGAAAAGACCACTCAAGCTCAGGAAAGCAATGACGTCTCCTTCCTCCTATTCTCATTATCTGTGACATTATTAGTAACACTTTTGGAGCCAGCTAGGACACAGATGTCATCTTCAGAATGCTATTAGCCAGACTCAGCTGTGAGGTAGTTACCTATATGACGTAAAGGATGTGTATCACTATATAGGTGTGCAAAATTGTGGTGAATGCCTCATGAGCCAATGTCTTGTAGCCATTCCCCTCAAAACTGCCTTTTGCGTTCTTTACTTATGTATTGGCTGTATCTACTTTTTTAATGGCATAGTTACAAAAGGAACTCTGCCCTCTGATGAGAAAAGTTTGCCTGCCCTTGCTTTCAATGGAAATACCCAGTCTGAAGACTCTTTTGGAAGATGTTCTGGTGAGAGCACATCTGGTCCCTTTAACCTTCTCTGACTAGCTGAAGAAACAGGTCTGTGATAATTCTTAGGAACTGAAGTTCACAGTCAGACTCACAATATTTAACCAACTTCTCTTCCCCTCCCTATCCGGAAACTGAAGGTATTGCACATGCTGCCTGAGAGACCGGGATAGCCGTGAGTGAGTGTCTGCAAGCTCCCTTTTCCCCCCATCCACGGGGGGGATTACTATCACAGATTTTGTCCCAGTGAATGCTGTGGTTTTCATGTAATTGTTAAGACTTTGTATATTGGTTTCCTCAGCTTGTCTGTGATTCTGGCCCTGTAGGAAGTGCCCCTCTTGCCTCCAGCTGACCTTACAGCCTCTAGGATGCTTGTATGGCTGTTGGTTAACCTGTGCCCCCTATTCCTAGCAAGCCTGTGTTTCCAGGCAGTTGTTTCTCGGCCCTCTGCTGCTTTGTTAAATTGCTCGGGGCTGCTTTCCAGTGTGCTCTCTACACATGTTCTGGCTTCCCCATGGGCATCTCCTTGCCTTGCCTTTGCTCTGCTCTAAGCAGTTCTTTCATATTTTTCTGGTATCCACTTTCTCATGTGGTCTGTCCACTGGTCTGACTTTCTGTGATTGAGGTTTTGAGACCTAAAATCTGACTCTGTGTCATTGCTTAGTCGACAGCCGCCTCTTGATGCTTTTTGTTCTTTGAGTTACTTGAGAGACACCCTTGAAAAAACTCGTTAATTCTATGTGATGGCAGCCTGCCCCACCCCATCCCCCATTAGCAGGAAAAAAGGCCACGTGGTTTTGTCCTGATCTGGAGTGAACTTTCAGACTCTCAGCATGGCCCCATTTGTTACATGGCTACAGTTTGCATATGATTGTCCTCAAGCAGAAAAGTCATTGTCAGTCAAAACTCATATCTGATCTTGTGTTTTTCCAGGAATGTTGTTAAGTTACATTGCTAGAAATAGAAGGTTTGAGAAACAGCAGCAGCTGGCCCTGTAAAATCTGTTGCTCAAATGTAGCTTTGTGGATAATACATGGATTAATACTTACTGACTGGAAAATGCTGCCACAGATAGGATTTTTCAATGGTGAGTTTCAAAAATAAGTGATTCTGGGGTTGGGGATTTAGCTCAGTGGTAAAGGCCTTCTGTTCGACAAAATATCAAAAATAAGTGATTCTTAAATATATAGACTCATATTACAAGATCTGATGAGGAATGCAATGCATTTAGCTAACAAGTACCTGTACTATTTAACAATAGAACTAAAACAAAACAACAAAAGAAAGATACTAGTTAGCTCAATTTTAAATAAGAGTTTATTAAAAAATCCTCATTTATAAGACATACCAAATGATTTTTATAAAAGCATACAGTTAAGCATCGAGCTTTTGAAGTAGTGAATTTAATTTAAATTTTAAGCTAGAGGCGACATATTACAAACCATCATACATCATGATATTTATTTAAAGGGTACCATAATGAACTGTTTGTGACAGTTCAACCCCGGCACTAAATTTTATGAGCAGATACATAATATTTACATGCATTTATAAGCAGTTCTGTATTTGCCACAGTCAAAGGAGCAAAGTCATTGCACGAATCCCACAGAGGCTGTAAACTTGGTTCTGGTGTTTCGAGGCCTGGTGTACTTCTCTAGTTACTCACTCGGTTTGCCAGGGATGAACTGCTGATGTTGCTGGAAGCCACTGATGTGATTGTCCCCAGGAAGCACTTATGTTGTGGAAGGCTTGGAGGTACTTGGATATTGGGAGCAATAAGAAAGTATGCACTGTTGAAATCGCATCCACAACCCTGTGTTTATCGTGGAATCTGCTTGGTACTCTCGGTTTTGCGTGCTAAGTGGAGATAGAGTTCCTTTCTCGAGGGGATTCAAGTCTGAATTTAAAAATTCAAAAATTCTGTGGGCTTTCTAATCATAGTAGCCCATTTGAGCTATTGTTGGAACAGCAAACCTTCCACCACAGGTTCAGGATACCTGCCCCTCCCTCTGTTAGGTATTTCGGTTTAGATCAAGCTTAGATCAGGATGAGTGCAGTGCACAGGTGTAGACTTGAGTCGCTTCCTCTCTGAAGCTTTTGTTCCTCTTCTAGGTAGCCCTGTGTGTAGATATGCAATCATTTCCAGTTTATAGTTTATGCCTGAATCAGGTTCTAAATCTAAATCAGTTACTTAATTATAGTAACTGTGATCATGACACATAAAGATTGATTAAAAAGAAAAAGAAAGAAAGTTGTGTGTTGTAATTGCTTGGAGAACAATAAAATGAGAAAAAAATAGATCATATGAAATAGGGACAAAATTGATGGCTTTTGTCTCCTGGCTTCTGATATTCGAAGGTTATGAGTTTTCAAAGAATAAGTAGGTTCAGACTTTGAGTATCATGTGAGGAACAAATTTAGCCTGACGGAAGTTTTAGAGATCAGTAAAGCTTCATGGAAATGTGAGTCATAATATTGAAAAGTTCTATAAAAATATTTATGTCTAAACAGGATTATTACATCTTATTATTGTATATAAAATATTTTATGTTCTTTTCATATTTTATTTTCGTAAGTTCTCTTAACCCAATAAGGTAATCATTATTCCCTTTTTGTGATTAAAAACACAAAATTCTGTGAGGTTATACAATTCGCCTAACATCATCATCATTAAATGACAAATCAGGTGTGAAACCAGGCCTGTCCGTCTCTGGAGCTAAGGCTTTTGACATCACCCTATTACAGCATGAGATGGAGGAGGCTAGCTTAGTTGTAATGTTCCTTTCTTCCATCAGCTAACTCTGTGAATGTGTCCATTTACTCAGGCAAGTATTCACTTAGTACTGCCTAGCTTGTTTTTGCAGGCTATGCAGAAATGAATCTGAGTGAATTCTTGCTTTCAAAGCAGCTTTTTTGTGTCACAGATCCCTTTGGCCATCTGTTGAAATCCGAGCTTCTGCTCTAAGCAAAATGTTTTAAGTGCAGAAAATGAAACATGTAGAAATAAATACATTGAAATACATTTGTCAAATGTTTAGAACTCAAACACACTCTCTAGTACTTTATCTTCTTTAAGCTATATAATAGCAGAATAAAGTGGCCGTCGTATTGAAGTACTCATAAGCATAAATAATTTTTTTTGTTAGTACTACAGCACCTGACTTGTAATGGAAGCACATCTGTGGTTTTTAACTGGCGGCAGAATCTTCTTCATGGTTTGTTACCATCATTTGCAGTTGAAGACAATGGCGAGTATTGCTAGAGACTAATAAAAAGAAGATACTCCTTTCCTTCCTATCCAAGTGCATAAATTCCCTGAATTCTAATGGAGTCCAGCATGAGGACCCCTGGGAGGATCAAGAATGCATTTATTAAAACGCCAATACAGAACATTAGGCTATCAGATACCTACAAGTAGATTTATTGAGCTTTCACTTCTGTCACTTTGAAAAGTTTGACTGAGGTCAGTAAACATCTGAGAAAGGTGCAAAAAGGTCAGCAACTAGAATCAAATTTGTTAGAACCCCAAAGCTTATAGTCACCTGGTCCAAGATTACCTAGGCTGAATTGTTGGGATTTTGTTTGTTTTGTGTTGGGTTTTGGTAAGTTTATATTAGCTCAAGAGTCATGGCATTTGGGTATATTACATAGTTCAGAAAGTGTCACTGCTAGCCTTGATTTTGGTGAATGTGAAAAACATTGTGTCCAAGAAACTGAAACCCTGGTCTTGGCTTGTATGGAGTTTAGAGTAAATTTTCCTGATGAGTTCATGGAGAAAATGTTGGAAACTGCTGATTTGGATAATCTGTAATTTCTCTTTTCACTTTGATTCTTTCAATTAACAAGCCTTGATGTATAGAGCACACTGACATTAGTATAGTTTCCCATGTGTTCTAATGAAATACTAGAACAAAATGAAAGTAGATGGGAAACATGAAAAGCAGAACATGGTTGATTGTTAGTAAGTGTGGAAAGTGTTCTAAAAAAGCAAATGATGCCATGTCTCCAGCAGGTGACAATGTGAAATGTTTACTCCATTTTACACTTAGAATCGCTGTGTGGTACTGCTTTGGGATCAGAAGACTAGAATGAAACATTGTTGAGGGCTAGCGATGTCTCTCGGTGATAGAGCACATGGTGGCCTGCCCAGTGCCCTAGGTTTAATTCCTAGCATTACAAAGACAAACCGAAGAAATAAATATCCTGTGGCTGTCACCCGCGAAGTAAAAGGTTCACAGTATATTAAAACCTAATCCCAGAAGAGCGCCTCCCACAGACACTTGAATCCAGTCTTCTTCTGTGTCCTGTCAACCTTTGTCCTCAACCAGACCTTTGTCTCCCCTTCTTCCTTTTCTTGTTTCATGTCTTTTGTTTCTGCTCAATTTTTTCTTCCTCCTACAATTTCCTCTCTTACCGTCTACCAACAGCTGGCGCCAAATTTGGAATTGTGGATGGCGTGGCAGGGGAGAAACACCTCACTGCTGATGGCACTATGAGAACTGGCTTTTGTGTATTATCTCAGTCGATATAAATAGTGAAGAGATGCCCTTCATTCTTGGTCCAGGATATTTGGTGAACAGAGTGACGCTTGTGTTAAGACCTGGGAAGGGTTAAAGCAGTTTTAGGAATACTAAGAGTTACCCAGCTTGGCAAGAAGATTTGGGAAATTGCAAGTTATTCAGGATGACCAGAGAGAAGGGTATGTTTTAGGGAGCAGATGATGGTAGAAATACACAAAAGTAGGCAGAAGTCAGTTTGTGGTGGGTTCTCGGTGAGCCAAAGAGCTAACCTGAAAGCTTTAAGGAACTCTTAAAGGAGAGAGAGATGGCAGGGCATGAGGTTTTCCTTTTGTACTTATTTAAGTGTCAGACTGTTTTGCCTGCCATGTGCATGCAGTACCTGAGGAGGCCAGAAATGGGTATCAGATCCTCTGGAACTGTATTTCAGTAAGGTTGTGAGCTGCCATGTAGGTGCTGGGAATTGAACCCAGGTCCTTTGGAAGAACAGCCAGTACTCTTAGCTGCTGAGATGCCTCTTCAGTCCCTGAAGACAAATTTTAAGAGTCCTCAGACAGAAATAGAATAGATGGGGAAGTCTAAGTTGGAGGTATGGTCAGTAGATGAGACCCTTTTGTGCTAAATTTGGAGTTGTAGCTATAGCTGAGGAAAGACGAGAAGGAAGTTAACCTGAAGGAGTAAGAAGCTGACTCTATTAACTTTGCTGACTGAACATGGGAAATAGGAAGAAAATACTTAATGATTTGCCATAGTTTCAGATAACCTTCCAACGGTTTATGCTGTTTTCTTTGTGCAAATACTTTGGAGGAGCAATGTAGGGGAGAGGATGTATAGTTCATTTCAGGATATGTTGTACTTAAAACCCCATTGACCCAGAACCACAGTAGAGTTGCAAGCAAATGGGAGGGCAGGCAGACATATGCCCTGTGGCCTTATCACTACATTTAAACAGAGTGTGAGTCTGCAACAGTGCCATGTTGCCTTGCTTGTAACACACCCTTCTTGCAGTTTGTTGAGACAGTTCTATACTAGGCAAAGACAAAGGAGAATACAGAGGAGGTAATACTCTCTGGCCCTACAGAATGGTATGGAACTTAACATTCATAGCATCCCAAAGGACTGAAGCCAGTAGGTTGATTGAGTTTGCTTGGGATGTTTGCTGCAATGTGGAGTTTCTCACCTCTGCCCTGTGTGCCCATCTGCTGAAGCTCTTCCAGCTGCTCAGCAGTGAAATTCTTCATCATGGTGGGAACCTGCTCCCTAGACAGATGTATTATGTGTTTGCTGATATTACTTGTGGGAGTAACAGGTGAAGGATAATTTGTATATCGTGTACTGCAAGAGGCTTATCTTAGACATCTAAATTGAACAAATGAAAAGAGGCTCTTTGAAACACTGGAAACCTTCAGAGAAAGCAAAGCAGCAAATGAACTGCACAGAATCCTTGAGAAGTCTTCCAAGTACTCCCATTAATTATCTAGAGGGCATTCACCTAGGAGATTCTTTAGCACTGACAACATTGTCGGGCATTTTTGCTGTGCTTGAAATCATAAATTGCTGTCACAGTTTTTAACTTATCCTAATTTAGTGTATTATTAAGGAAAAAAAGCAAAACTAAACAGAACACTAGCAATAAGGGAAGCCTGAAACATCTTGGCTTTACAGATTGTAAACGCTTGGGAAAAAAATCTGTCTAATGGATGAGAGTGAATGCCATGTAGTACAGTTGCCACAACGTTACCTACATCACTCGTGCTTTCTATAGCTGATTACTTGCAGAGTAATTTCATTGCTTCTGTTCCTGATAGAGAAGCGGTAATTCCACATCACTCTTCTTTTAGTTTAATGTCATAATTCAGAGGGAAACACAACTTTGGCCTACCCTCCTATCCTTTAACTGTCACTCATTGCCAGTACTGCACAACGGAGGCTCTGCTCTGCTCCATACTTCTTCTAAAAGCCTGAGGATCCTTGCCTTTGGCACAGAAAGGAATTTCAGGATCAGTCAGTGTGGAAAAGCGGAGTTTAGTAAAGACATTGTGTGGAGAGCTACTCAAGAAGAGATTAATGCATACCTGTGTGTGGTCATGAGCTTCTCAAGGGCGTGTCATGATTATCTCCACAGCAGCCATATCTACTGTTACTGTTCTGAACTTAAGTCTTAAATGGTTGCTAAACAACCTTTTTATTTTTTCTGTAAATGAGATCATACGGTGGCTTCTGTAGCACTTTTAATGGTATTGCAATTCATAAAGTGAAACCCTAGGTCACAAGGGATTGTAAGATGTTTTCCGTGTAAATAGATGTTTTGTTTCTGATATTCCCTGATACTGTCAAGGATTGACTTTAGGCCATGTTTGAAGGTAATGTGTAAATGAAAATGGGGCCATGGCTACTCCTAGGTATGGTTGAAGAGTAAGTTTTATTGTAGATATGAGGGAGAGATTAGCCAGAAGCATCTGGAAGGGTCTAGAGTGAACCTAGCTATGAGAGGAGAAAGAGAGAAGAGGAGACTGAAAGAGAAGTGAAGAGAGATAGAAGAAGAGAGAAGATGGTATGGGAACTAAGAGGCTAAAAGAGCACATACACAGAATGGCTGAGTTATACAGGGATCAGAGGCTGGGGGAAGGGAAGCCCAGCCTCTGGGTTCGAGAGTTTTAGGGTGGTGCTTAAGGTGAAAAGTGCTAAGAAGAGCCACAGGTACAGAGTGAGGCTTGTCCAGGCTTCTCTGAGACCTAACAATGTGTGCTTGCAGGGAGGTCTTGAACTCTTTTTACCATTCTTCTGTACACAGAAGGGCTATTGTCTCTATGTCAATAACGTTCATAGAAAATGTTAATTGTAATAGAATTCTTTTTAAGGCTTATTTTATTAGTTTTAATTATGTATATGTGTTTGGGCATGTGCACCTGACTGCAGGTGCCTATCATGTGCCCATTGAGGCCAGAGGTGCATGACCCCCCAAGTGGCCAGAGTTTCAGGTGGTTGTGAGTGGATCTAAACAGGTTCTGGGAATCAAACTCAGGTTCTCTGTAGGAGCAGCATACATCTTAAACACTGAGCCTTTCCTATAGCCCCTGGAATGGCATTTTTGATTCTCATCTGGGTATCGGCTTCTTCTGGACTTCTTCCCTTTTTCTATGTTTCCTCAGCTTTTCCTTTCTGTCCTGCCTATTTTCTGTATCCTATTCCTTCATCATTACCAGACCTGTGTGTAGATTTCTCTTTTGTGGACTATTCACTGAAGTGTAGATATTTCTTGGGTGGCCTTTCATAATTGGAAACTGTTTTCAAGTGTATAGCATGAATCCGTATTTTATTTCTCTCTATGATCGAATAAATTTTTCTTGTGTAGCCTTTCCACATTGTGTTTATCTCTTGTTAGTGATAGGTATTTAGACCGTGCTGCATCGGTTAGGCTTTTGAGAACAGTGCCTTGAGAGTAATGGTGCACAATATTGCTGAACTATTTTCAACTTTTGGAGGTCATGTGCCTAACAGTGGAATTTCTGATCACCTGGTGATTGTTGAGACATATTTTCCAAAGTAGTCTTGTGACTGGAGTCCTAGGCCAGATGACAGACTCTGGGGCATTCCATCAAATTGATTTCAGGGAAACATGTCTCCAAAACCAAACAGAAAAATGCAATGAATAAAAGCATGAGGTTTTAAAGGTTGGCTTCTGTGCCACATCTATCTAACACCCAGTGGCTTCGCAGAAGCGGGTGGGGCACTAAGATTTATTTGGGTGTAGAAAACCCATAACAAGGTGATTTAATAAAATGTCTCATTTCTGCTGTGTTTTGACTGAGAATGTATTCAGAAAGGAAGCAAGAATAGAACTAATTGCTCATCAGGAGAAGAGGAACAAATATAAGTGGTTTGGATACGCATTTAAATTAGATTACATTTACTGAGAGGTTTTCTAAATGGAGTTAATTTGAAAGGACACACAAGTCATTGGGTTTAATCTGCACCTTCTCAATAGCTCTAATCCCTCCTCCTCCAGTTTCTGGTAACTAAAAGTCACTCTTCAGGAGAACATTTTATCTCCTTGTTCCGGGTCTGGACTTGGCTGGCAGAGGCTAGGTGAGTTGCAAAACATACTCTACCCACTCCCAAGTAAGAGGAGAAAAACCATCCTTAAGCACCCCATCCCTCACTCTGCCCCCTCCCCCATTGAGACAGTCTCTAGCCCAGGCTGTCCTAGATCTGTGTAGCAAAGGATTACGTTGAACTTGTGATCTTCCAGCTCTCATTTCTTAAATACGTTTATGTGCACTTTGCAGTCAAACCCAGGACTTCATGAATGTTGGTATGCACTCCACCAACTGAGGCATACCCCCCCATCTGAATGCTCTTTTAAAAGCCAGAAAACATGCGTGTTTGTACCAAAGGGCATGGGAATTTTAAAGTATGTGCATTTTCTCTTGCTTCCAGATAAACCACGAGCTTCAACTCTGCCTTTAATCATTTCTGTTGATTCCTCTGAATTCATCAAATTACATTTTGATCACTTTCAGTATTAATATTTATGAGGTCTTTTATTGTAGCTTCCTGCTGAATATATTACAGGAGCAAGCCTGGACAACCTGTCAGTGTTTGGGAGGTAAATGTAAGAATGGAATCAGGTGTGTTGAAGGGGCAGAGCTTTAGAAGGCTGACCTGAACCTTAAAGCTCTATCAGGGGCACAGAGGCCTCTTTTAGAGAGGGAAAAGAAAGCGGGACACTTAGGGTACTTACTGTGCAGTGTCTTTCATCCAGGTCTTCGTCTCTGTTATCTGATGGGAACATAGAACTGAACCTTAACCTCCAAAAGCTGGTTCCTACTTTAAAACTTCGTTTTATTGAGACTGGCTATAATATATCCCATACTAGCTGAGAACTCCCCAGATAGCCAACAATGACTTGAACTTCTCTCTTTTCTGTTTGGCCGGGTTCCGGATTGACCTAGGGCTGTAGACCTAGGTGTAGACCTAGGGCTACTTGTTGTATTTTCTTAAATTTCTTTTTTTTCTTTTAAATTGCTTTTATTATAGTAAAGGTTGTCTATTTATTTTGGGATGGGATCACTCTTCTAGTGTCAAATTTGCAGTCCTCTTGCCTCAGCCTTCAGAGTGCTGGGATTTTTAAAGAAAAATTATTTAGTCATTTTAGATGGGGCTTCTCTTTAGCATTTTGAATGTTAACTAAAGAAAGGGAAGGGACTTTAGATTTGTAGAAGGATCAGGGAGGGAGAGAAGAGCAAAAGGAGAAGGAAGGAAAGGACAATTACAAAGCAGTGGCCTGTGACAGAGAAGGGCTGTGCCTACCCATTGTGAAATGGGCCCATTGTCAGCAAAAGATCCTGTGTATCAACGTTTCTATGATGCAGTCCCCAAAAACAGTGTAGTAAAGGGACCACTGGGTGATTTAACAAACTCTTTCAAAAACATTCCCAGTGAATTCTGGGAAAAGAAGATGGAAATAAGGGTTAAAGTAGGCACACTGTTTATGCATTTATAGAGAAGCCCTATGACTAAAGCTCTAAGATTTCTGTGTGCCTATTTATATGAGATGACATGTTTCTTCCCAAGTGCTTTTTCTCTCCACACTTGGTCTTGCCTCATCACAACTATGCAGTATAGATAAGTCAAGCCGAGCCCTCCAAGGAATGAGGACATGGAAGTCCTAAGATGCTAGTGACCCAACCAGAGCTGCCTTTTGGTTATTGAGTGAATGAGATGCGAATGTGGCATCCTGATGTCCTTACTGCTTTTTCTCATCTCATCCTGTAGCTGCTTGTCCTCTGGGTTGCTTCTAGAATAACTGAGAGACTTTTTCCTTTGTGTATTTTTTCAAATTGTTCAGCAACTCTCCCACTCCTGCCATTGTGAAGACTCTCCTGATGAATTATGCAAGAGCATTTGACTTAAAACAGAAAAATCAAAGGACTTGGTCTTAAGTAGTACTCTCACATTAAACATACTAGTTCTTACATGCTTTTTTTTCCCCCTGAAGTTGTTTGGGAAGAATGATTTAAATACCAGTGTAAAAGCTCACATAATTCTTCTACTTAAAGAATACATGATTTACTAAGCTGAGGAATAGAAATAATTAAAAAAAAACAGGATAGGCTCCAGGGAGGATATGGGGGTGCCTCTAGCTGAAACCCCTCATAGCAGGGGGCATGGAGCCTGAAGAGGCCACCCTGTAAATAGACAGGTTTCCTAGTGAAGGGAGGTGGAACACCAAACCACCAGCAAAAACTTGGACCCAAAATTTACCCTGCCTACAAGATGTGCAGGGATAAAGATAGAGCAGAGACTGAGGGAATATCCAACCAATCCCAGGCCCAACCTGAGACCCACCCTATGGGAGAAAGATAACCCCTGATACTAACAGAAACAGTCTGCTATGCTTGCAGAGGAAGCCTTAGCATAGCTGTCTTCTGAGATGCTCCACCCAGCACCTGATGGAAACAGATGCTGAGACTCACACTGTAGTGAAGAAATTATTTAATTAAAAAAAAATGGACAGAGCAGAGGGAGCCTTGTGGAAGAGTTGGGGGAAGGATAGAGGGACTGAGTAGGGACAGGAGCTCCATCCACAAGAAGACCAACAACCTGGGTCCAGGGGTCCTGCGGAGACTAAGCACCAACCAAGGACCATGCATGGACTGGATCTGGGCTCCCTACACATATATACGCTAAGAGCAACTTGCTCATCTTGTGGATTCCCTAGTAAGGGGAGTAGGGCCAGTTTCTCACTTGGACTCTTTTGCATGCTTTTTGATCACTTCTTACTGGTGGGGCTGCCTTGCCAGGTCGCCTTAGAGGAGGATGTGCTCAGTCCTGATGTGGCTTGAAGTGCTGAGGGGGTTCCCCCAGTCCTGAGGGGTAGGGGAGGGGGAGGAGAGGAAGAGGAATGGAAGGTGGGACCAGGAGGAGAAGAGGATGGGGACTACAATTGGGATGTAAAGTGAACAACCAAATAAATTAAGTTAAAAGTTAAAAAAAAACAGTGTGAAAGTTGATATAATTCTGTTGCGTAGAAAATGCATGCTTTACTAAGCTGTGGAATAGAAACAGTTTTAAAGAAAAAATTAGCTTCAAAGGGATTTTTAAAAAGGCCAGTCCCTACCACATTTCTATGGGGTATCTGTTAAGTCCATTATAGAAAAAAAAAAAACAAACCTTTTTAACATTTAGCCTGCTGCGTCATGTGACCGTCTTCCACCTTAACTCATTATAAAGTTGTAAGATTTGCTCTGAAAGCATCATGGCAAATGCTTTCATTGTATCTTTCTAGGACCTACCATAGAGCTTTACACATGGTAGGGGCTCACTAAACATTCTGGATGAATAAATGAGTTGATGAATGGAAGTTCAGTTGTTCACCATCTGATTGATGTGAAAAAGTAACATAACCACGGAATCAAAGAGTGAAAAATAAAAGATGCTTATTATATACCATGGTTCATATAATTTGGTGCAGGAGAGGTTTAGGTTGAGGGTAGTGGACATTGTGTCCCTGTTCTGCCACCAGCTTGCAGAATAGCAGTTCCTATTTATTTTAGTTCAGGACCCCACTGTTTTTTGAGAGGCCCTCTTAGCCTTGGCTGTGGAAAAGCTTTTGATGGTTGAAATGTAATATGGCTGTTCCTGCATTACCAGACCAAAGCATAGGCTAGAGACCATTGCTTAGCATCTAAAAATGTCTGAAAACTTAACTTAGTCTTGTATTGCACTCTAGGGCAGCTGGAATGATGGTCGAGTATGCTTTTCTAGCTTAAGAACCTCATTAGGCCAGCTGCAAGGTTTTATTTACAATTGGGTGGCCCTGGAAGAACGACTTAATTACTCTGTTTTTGTTTTTGTTTTCATCAATAAAACGAGATTGTAAAAAGCGTCTGCATTTGTTGTAAGTTATTGTTTAATTAATAATGATATACATAAAAAACATTTCATGTATAGAAAGTTGGAACATTGGGCGCTGAGACTAAGCTAACCAACGGAGAGTTCAGAAGTGATTATTTATTGGTTTTGAATTCTTAGATTTGGGTGGGCATTCATCAGGAATCCACTATTGGTGCTGGAGAGATGGCTCCGTGGTATCTGTCACTTGCTTCATTTTTAGAACATGGGTTTTTGTTGTTGTTGTTGATTTTTTTTTCTCAGCACCCATATGGCAGCTCACAACCATATATAATTTTCTTCCACTTTCTTCTTCTCCTCCTACTATGGATTAAGACACACTTTTCTGTCTTCTATGGACACATGTGGTTCTATATCTATGTGAAGAAATACTCATATACATAAAAATAAAAACATATTTAAAATAGTCCTCATATCTTATGAGGAGAAAAGGAAGATTCTGTCAGTCCAAAGACTCATTTGTCACTTTTAAAATAGAAGGAATATAACAATTATGCTACTTGTTCTAACTGAAGAAAATACAGTTATTGTGTGGAAAACTTGAAGAAGATGGATAATCAACTTTCAGCTTTATATTCCATCATCAAGCCTTTGATATTTTATTGGTAGGACTGATAATAGGTGGCTATTTCTGAATAATAGTACACCATATTTTGTTTCTTGCAGGAAGCAGTATCAATTTATACTTTTCTTGGAAAAATAATGAGCGAATTCATGACCTTTTGACAATCTCTCTGAGTACAGTAAGAACCTCTCTGCCCCTGCTGTGGTGGAGATGAAGTGTGCAAACCAGAGGACATCAAGAAGTCGTAGGATAGGCAGATGATTGTTGGTTTATCTCAGGTTTTTGAGAGCTTTTCCTATTCATTATTTAAAATTTAAGAGTGGTCTTTTCCTCCCATAATAGAGCAACACATTATACACTTGATTTGGAATAAGAGGATTTTCTTTTAGCAGTGTTAATAAAGTTCAAAAAATGTTTAACTATTGATAGAGAATAGTTTTGGATATTTTTTAGGTATCAAGATTTAGACAAATCATTTGTAGATTTCTGTGTGTGTGTGTGTGTGTGTGTGTATGAGTATGGCTCTCTATCTGCCTACCTGTCTATCTATCTGTCATCTATCAATCTAGCTCTATCATGTTTATCATATATCTATCAGTATCTGTCTACCTATATCTACCATCTATCTGCTATCTCTTAATCTGTCATCTATCTATCTGTTCATCTTATCTACCTATTTATCTTTCTATCTATCAAGAAGTATAGCTATGGGCCTATATGTTTCTTTTGTAAAAACTTGCCAGTATATGCAATTAAATCAAACAGTCTTTTTGCTAGTCACTTTCTAGTCTTACTTTTTTGTATGTAGCTTTTAATGCTTGAACTAGTTTCTAGTAAATGTGCATGTTTGCTCTGAGCATGAATTTTCTATAGAATAATTCACTTTAAAAAGTTGAAATAGAATTTGTGGACCACATCTTGGAGATGAATGTTTCAAAAGATTTGTTAGTACTTAGATATCATGAGAAAGAAGATTGTTCTGGGTTTGCTGGTGCCTGGAAATGGCTTTCAATTTTTAGTATTGTGTGTTCATTAAGGGTGAAAAGCACAGGAGCACTGTGCATAGCCAATGGTGATGAGGTTGTAATGAATTTGTGCTACCCTCTTCTAGCAAAAGACCATTCTTAATATGTACCTATTTGTCAGGCTTTGGCTGAGCATATACCTTTCTGCCGCACACTTTTTAATGACACTGGAAGGAAGCTTCTCTTGTTATCCTATTTGCAGATGAGGAAGCTGGAACTTGGGCTTGTTGAAAAATTTTGCCAAAAAGTCAAACAGGTAGAAAGGAATGTGGGTAAGATTTGAGCCCAAGTAGTATACTTTTTTTACAAAACAAATATTTTATGTATGTGTTTAGTATGTGAGTGTGTACATGTGTATCTGTGTGCAAACATGTTTGTAGGTTAGAGGACAACTTACAGGAATGGGTTTTTCCTTCTATCATGTGGGTTCTGTGCATGGAACTTAGGTAGCCAGCTTTGGCAACAAACACCTTTAACTGTCATTTCAGAATGTACACACCCACATAGGACACTTTACCATGAATTGCACAGTGTCTTTGAACAGCCTCTTTTCTTTCCTAAGCCACTGTTGCATGCATAGCCTTTTAAATAAGGTAGATGAGTTTTTGTGTTTTTGTTTGTTTGTTTGTTTTGTTTTGTTTTTGTAATTCTTTACCTAAGATCTTCTACATTGAGTTTTGGAGGAAAGAAAGAAAGAAGAAAGAAAGAAAGTTTAAGAAGTGAAAATAGGCTTGTAATGTCAATTCTTTCCTACACTGTAGGATTCATACTGAACCATAGAAAATAGAAGAATTAAACAATAATTCTTCCGCTTTACTATATTAACAGTCATAGCTCTGTGTTCTTTCTCTTAGAATCCTTTTCGATATAGATTGCTGCTTTCACTTTAGATGTATGCCTCTATGTAGTATGCGCGTGTTTTGTAGAGGCCACAGGTTTTTGTCTTGTGTCTCCCTCAGTTGTACTCTACCTTATATTTTGAGACAGGAAATCTAATTTACCCTGGAACATGTCATTTGGCTAGACTGGGTGGCTTGCAGTCCCCAACCATCCTCCAGTCTCTGCCTCCTGGGTGCTAGGATTCTAGGCGTGGCTTTTCATGTGGGTCCAGGAGTCAAACCCTCCTCATGCTTCCACAGCGAGTATTTCCTGCTTGAGCCACCACCCAGCCCTGTTAGATTTCTCTAACTGAGGTAGATGAAATTCTTCTTAACCACTTGCTTTCCTCTTGCTGTGCTTTGGATTTTCTGTATGACCTGTTATTAGTGTGCCCGAATCTTTACCGAATGTTTTTTTTGGAAAAAAGGAGTTGGGATCATTCCCAAGACCAGGGAATTTATCACTTAAAACAAAACCAAACCTTTTTGTGAGTCATGCCTTTACTTCAAAACTTCAGGAGTAGAAGAGAGGACTGAAGTAGACAGCTCCACTTACATTTGTACCACCAGTGGACTATTCTAGAAAGAAGTGGAGCTTGAGAGTACTAGTTGGTTGAAGTCTAAAACAAAGGACCTTCATGTCATGTCTACTTTCTTCTTCTTCATTTGTGCTGGAGGAAAGGGGGGGTCATATGTATCTCTTTCACACCCTCAAGGTATAGTCTTTGGAAGCTAAATCAAGTATGAGGAGTCCCTCCCACAATGACAGAGTCATGATTATGGGTGCTGCCTTCTGATCCTCCTTGGCTGTTATGTTGGTAACTGTCTGCTGCCTTTGCAGTGCACCCACAGAGTATCTGGGAAAGATCCCACCGCTGTTCCACTCTCCTTCCCCACCTTTTCTGGCTACACGCCTAGCTGTCTTCTGAGCTGCTGTTTGTCAGAACTTTGGTCATAGAGAAGAGGTCCTGTCAGCAACAGCAGTGGGGAGCAGGAGGCAGAGAGATAGACCTATATATGTCTCCCTGCAGGATGAGTTCTTTTCAGACAGCTCCAATCAGGTGGCTCTGGGATTCCTCTTGGCTTCAGCACAGAAAGAATTTCATGATGAGGCTGTATGGAAGTGGAGCTGGATGGAGTTTACTAAAAAGAAATCTTAGCATATATTTAAGCATGAAGTTAATAGAAAGCACAGTCCTAATGAAAAAGTCAGGTATGGGTGTGCACTTCTCAAAACACAGTTACATGTAACCGTGCCCTTACCATAGCTACATGTACATGATTTTGGTGGCTTCTGACGTTACACATCAAACGGTTGCTGAGGAACTTAAATAGGATGGTAGGGTGCTTCCCCAGGTAAGTATAATGGATAGGATTACAGCTGAGAAGGTAAAAAGGCTTGGCTCACAGGGGTAATACGGGGAAATTAGGACTGGCTTTTAATATCAACAAAGTTTATTTGGGAGATTCCTGAAATTACAGATCACACCTAGGAAAAGAAGCCACAGTTGAAGGTCATGTGTAGTCAGGCCTTATGCAGGGTTTGTTGCCATTTTAACATTCTTACTTGTAAATATTTCTACACACAAGGAATAGTGAATACAAGGAATAGAAGTAGTTGTAAGGCAGTCCTCAAAGCAATGGTGTTTATTGAGCTGAGATTTTATTTCCAGTGCTTGTTTATTTTAAAGGCAGTGTCTCATATAGCCCAGGCTGGCCTCAAGCTCAGTGTTACAGAGGACAATCTTGAATTTCTGAACCTGTCTTTGTCTCAATTATGCGGTTATAGACAATAGTGGCCATCTACCAACTGAGCTACATTCCCTTGACTGTCTGCTGGTGAGAAACTTAAACCGCATTCCAGAGTGAGGGGGCTCCCTTCCCTTCTCATGTCCCCTAATTTTTATCTTTCTTTCCTGCCTGTCTCGGTCCTCTTTTATTCTTTGTAACTCTAAAGCCTCTGAGCAGTAGGAATTTTATTACCCCAGATTGGTTTGGGTTTTGCTTTTACTAAGGGTTTTAGAGAGTTTTGTTTTTATTATACTAGTCTTCCTAATTTGAAAAGTCGAAAGTACTAAAGATGAAAACCGGCAGACGTTAGCTCACCTAATCGTTCTTTAGTATGGCTTTCATCTCCTTGCTCTTTTCCTCTGCTGTGGGTATCTGGGCTGGAGTATAAGAGAGTGGCCTTGGGGATACGTACGTAGGTTTGAACCCCTGGCTCTGCCACGTACCAGTTACGTGTTCTTAGACAAGAAACAGAGGTGTTCACACGTGTTCTACTTGTGTCCACATTGAGAAACTCCTACTTTGATGGGGATGGATGTGAGTGCTTTGTGACCAGCAAGCATCCTCTGCAAGTGACAACTTGAAGAGGTTGTTTTGTACAGTCACACATCAGATGCATATTCTTTAGTAAAGGCACTGGTCTGAGAGAGAGTGGGTACGTCGTCTCAGCACACAGGGCGACATGAGGAAATAGGTTTGATGGAGCCACCATGAAAAGAAAGTGGCTGTGCATGGTACTTTTAGCCTATTTTTGCCTCACTCCCTTAGGATTCTAATTTGGCAGTTCTCAAGAAGTATCTACTTAGAAAACCTGGGATAAAATTTTCTAGAGAGGTAAAATCAAGAAGAAGTAAAGTGAAAAGGTGAGATACAGATATCAAATGCACCTCTTTGAGCATGTAAGTTGCTTTGATTAATGTGTTTACACATGAAAAATGGTTGCTCGCATTCACAGTGCCTAGCAGCTATTTCTGGTAGCTTCTGGAGAAGCAGACGTCTTCAATACGGTAATCACTTTAAGTGCATCTGTAGGTCTGTAGTACGCACACATGTTTGTAATTACAGTTGGCGAATTTGGAACCAAGTGCCAGATTCATGGGTGTTTATACATTCAACAAATGAAAAAGAAATCTAATATTGACTGCTACCCTCACAAAGGTGCATTGTCTCAGTGTGCAAAGTGCACTGTGTGATAGTTGCCACAACCTAACTTTGTGGTGTAGGTGGAGCACGTAACCTCATGCAAGGGAATCATCACAGGCTTATCACTGAACTGAGTGAAACTTGCCACGTAGGTTGCCAACACGGGGCTCCAGAGTGTCTGGCTGGGTGGTGGTAGAATTTGGCATGTATGAGTTCAGGGTTTGTTCTTAACTTTTAAAGAAAGAAAATTATATGTTATTGAGTGCAGCAATATTTTCAGCGCACAGAAATAACATGCTGTCATGATATAATTTATGAGAAGTATTTAGTAGGCCATGTACAAATTTTAAAACAGTGGGCTTTTTTTTTCTTGGCTAGAATCTTAACAAAACTAAAGGCCTTAGATGCTCAAATCTAAGCATGTGCTATTTCTTAATTTCTTTACTTATCAATTTGTTCAGTTTTGGGTTTTCACTAAAGTTTTATTTTTGTCAAAGAGAAGAAAATCAGCATTGTGTGTACGTACAAAAGAAGAACTTTGCCTTAGATATTCTGCTATGTTTGTGCTCTGTAATTAGATGGCTATGCAATTAGGAACTGGTAAACCAAGTCAGTGTGAGGCTGACAGGGTTCTACTTCACAAGGAATGGCCACAGTAATGAAGGACTGCGTAGCTCTGCCTTCAGTCCTTGGATCACGCTAATATAAGCAAAAACAAGATACAGCCAATTCTGATTACTAGGAAGTATATCTAATTTGTAGGTCACGAGGGCTCTTCCTTCTCTTATTCTTTATTGACTCTTCTTCTAGTCCTGCTCATTCTCATGTTAAGTGGGAGTGAGTCTTAGAACAGGTTGGAGGTCGGGAGAGAGACGGCAGTTAATTGCGTTGATATTTTTGGAACTTAAAGATCAAATATTAAAGATCAAACATTTTACTGGTGTTGAATTTTAGAATTAGGTATTTATGCATTTAAAAATTATTCAGCATATTTTACTGTGAGCACTTTCAGGTTGCCTCTCTGTAAGCTCTGGGAGTTTTGAGAGTCTAAGTCGTGTGTTAATATCAGTTTTTGTACAGATCCTTCTTAGACTACATGCCTCTGTGGGGTTATTTCCTTCATTATGGTTACTGTTTTAGGAAGAATAGGGTTAGCTTGTTTACATTTTAGTTTTCATCATCTTTAAGGTTTAGTGAGTAACTCAGACACAGTAGTTGTTGCCTGATAAATGAGAACTCATTTAGGTTATGATTGTGTGGAAGTATAGTTTGGTCTGAATAGTTTTAGGCCACATGTTGTAGTTGTAACTTGGGAGTATTTTTGCATCTACCTTCAGCCCTTTGAGCTGGAGCTCAGACTGTGATAGAACATAGATTTCTCTGGGCTGTCATCCGGATAGGGCTAATTGCTCTAAAAGGACCTTGTTTTAAGGAAGTTCTAAAATGTGAATACTAACACTAGACATCATTCTGGTGTCTTAGAGGGTTAAATTTACATAGTTACAACAATTATAGGCACTGACTAACATGTAAGGTATCTGTAAGAAGGGTTTGATTTTAATCGTTCTTAGAAAACATCTATTTTCTTCAAAACACATATACATTATGCAGCACTTTCTCTAGTCAGTGTGTGTTTGTAAATACAGATAGAAGGCAGGTTGAATAATAGGGATGGTGCAATTAAGAACTCATTGCTGTGAGGTCAGGGCAGGGTACACGTTTAAGGAAAACAAAAATAGCACCATCATACTGTATAACAACATGCATTGACTCTAGGCTAAAGAAATAGGGATTGTGATTACTGTTTGGGATTCAAGGATTAATATAATCACATCAGTGCTTTTGACTCACAGAGTTAAAGGTTACAGGGAAAGTCAACACTAAGCACCTTTCTATTCAATGATTTTAATCTTGTGAATGTGTGTGTGTTTGTGTTTCTGTATATTAGTGTATGTGTGTGTATGTGCATGATTGCTTATGAATATATTTGTATTTCTGTCTGTCTCTCTGTCTCATTCTGCCTTTCTGTCTCTGTGTGTGAGTGACATGCTTTGAAGTAAGTGGGATCTTCTTGGAAGATAAATTAGTTTGCTTGTTAAGATAGGCTCTACCTATGTAACCCCCTGTCTTGCCTTATGCTTGCAGTCTTGACTCAGACTCTGATATATTTCTCTACATCAGCTTTAAGTTGAAGTAGTGCATTTCCACTTTTGAGTGGAAGAATTTTTGTTTCATTTACTTTTTTATTTTAGAAATTATTCTTTGAGTTGTCATACAGGATTGAGGATAGGAACTTGCTGATGTTGGAGATATTTTGTCTGTTTTCTTTGTGGAAGAGTCTGTTCTTAAGCTCCTGTCATTCTTTCAAAAATGAGATTAGGTATATATCTTATTTATTTATTTATTTGCTTACTTATTTATTTAATGTTATGGATGCTTTGTGTGCATTCATGACCGCACATCAGAGGAAGGCATAGGATCCCCATTATAGATAATTATGAGCTTCTGTGTGGATGCTGGGAATTGAACTCAGGACTTCTGAGAAAACAGCCAATGCTCTAAGCCTATGAACTATCTTTCCAGCTTCCAAGATTAAGAATATATTTTACTAAATATTTTATTTAAATAGTGTGGGACTGACTTTTGAAACATGTTCCTTCAGTGTGTACTAGAATATAGAAAACAACAACAACAACAACAACAAAAGCCATAGGGGCTACAGTGATAGCTCAGTGGTTAAGGGCTGTGGTAATGAGATCAGATGAACATGGATTTGTCAATTCATGATATACTGAGTTGGTGGTATTCCCTTTCTGTTGCTATTTTAAGGAGTCCTATGTGTCAAAGCATGTTTTCTTTGATTCTCTACTAAGAGTCTCCCAAGGCCAGAGTAAAGATATTTAGTAGGCTCTTCTTTGGACCTAACACTTGATGTTGTTGGTGAGATCCCATTACTTCAGATTGTAGGTCTGAGGTTATGTTATGAAAAGGGACTGTGAATCCTTTTACTGAAATCACACGGTTATTACCAGAGGGTAAAGATCTCACGGTGGTGTTAAAATCCTGCCTACACACATGCTATTGAAGGTAGAATGTAAGCACTAAAATCTAGCTTCAAACATTTAAAAATGGCTTCCATGAAGAGGCAACTCTTGAGATGGTAGAATAAAGCCTTGTGGTGTACTTGTTCTTTGTCACTAGTGGCCATTCAGTACCCATTAAGGACCTAAGTTAGTTTCAAGTTGCTACACTGTTGAAAGCTCAGCTTCCTTAGTTGTACAACAGAGAGTCATATCTTATTTGAAGGACTTGAGTAAGACTTAGACATGATAAGAACAATAGAATTGATAAATTCTCAGCAGAACTATCCAGAGCTAGCCTGTGGTTTAAAGAGAGCAAGTTTGACTTTAGTTACAGGGTGGATCGTAGAGAAACGTTGATATAGTTTAACATATACATCCTTTCTCTTCAACAGATATTTATTGAGCTGTGCTGCAGTTTGGGTGGGAGGAGGAGAAACTTGACTTGAATTCAAAAGTTTCTGGGGTAAAGGCTCCAGAACATCAGTAATAAGGTCATGCAATACATGCTATTATCATTTAAAAAGGAAATTAGTACAAAAACCTGTAGCAACCCAAATTATTAGTGCATTATTATTAGTGCATTTCTAGTCCCTTCCACTGGGCGAAGGAGAAAGTTAGTAACAGGGACCCTGCTTTCAGTCAGTGCTTTGTCTTAAATTTGATTTTTTTCTATGGTATTTGTACATATTTTATTCACTTTACATTAATGTATATTTCTATTTAATTATCTGTAAGTATACATATACTTAAAATATAAAAATATATACTCATAAAATAAGAAAAATAGTTGAAAGATGATAAGAATCACTTTTTTTTTTTTTTGCTCATCTAATACTTGGAGTATGGGACCTGGAACTCCAAGTACATATTTATTCATTCATTCATTCATTCATTCATTCATTCATTCATTCATTCATTTAAATTACACTTTATTCACTTTGTATCCCGCCAGAAACCCCTCCCTCCTCCACTCCCAGTCCCACTTTCCCTCCCCCTTCTCCACACATGCCCCTCCCCAAGTCCACTGATAGGGGAGTCTTTCTTTCCTTGCTTCTGATCCTAGTCTATCAGCTCTCATCAGGAGTGGCTGCATTGTCTTCCTCTGTGGCCTGGTAAGGCTGCTCCCCCATCAGGGTGAGGTGATCAAAGAGCAGGCCAATCAGTTCATGTCAGAGGCAGTCCCTGTTCCCATTACTATGGAACCCACTTGGATACTGAACTGCCATGCATGGAATCTTACGAAAGATGTGGGAAATAGTAAGATAGGGAGAGGACAGGAGCTCCACAAGGAGAGCAACAGAACCAAAAAATCTGAGCACAGGGGTACTCAAGTACCATGCATGGAGAAAACCTAGAATCCCTGCACAGATGTAGCCCATGGCAGTTAATTTTGATTTTCAAAAATAGCAAGTTATTACTTTGCTGTGTGACTTTTAAATTTGTGTCCAAAGTAACTGTCTCCCTGACTGTAGCCCAGTTTTGCCTTGATCATCTGCATAAAACTTATCTTTTCATATGTAGGAACTCTGAACACTAGGGCATAAGTGTTAGATAAATGTGCAGAAAATGTGATCAAAGTTGGACTTCACTTGAGTATGATTTTGAATTAATCTAAGTGTGACCTTAGTTTCATATCATGGCATTTTTCTAGTTTTTAATTTACTCGCTTATTAAAATGATTTTCAACAATTGTCTGGATGATTATTTAATAAAACCATCTCGTCTAAGGAATAAAATTTCTTTTTGTTTTGAAGTTGCTTTCAACATCTTCTAGTCTTAATAAAATCCTGTTAGAGTGTTCATATAATAATCATTCTGTAGGTTTTTGCCTTTGGTATAATTCCTTTCTGATTTCAGTGGCTTTATAGCAGTTTATTTCCCTAGCTATTGCCTCCTATTATGCAGGCTTTTCAGTAAGTGGTTAGGGTAATTGCAGCATAATATCTGAATGACATTTTTTTTATTTCAAATCTTTACTATATTATGTTTTCTTTCCGCAGCCTGTCAGGAAAAGCTAGAAATTTCTATGGTCTGGGCAGCATTCCCGTGATGGATATTTAGTGCCATGATTGCTATTTTATTGCTGGCATTTGAACATTTCTGAGAAGTACCAATCTAGACTGCTACTTGCTATCACAAATGCATTCCAAACAATAGATTTGACCCAAGAATAGACAGTTGGAAAAGGAAAATATTGGAAGTGTTTTTCTCATTAGCCTGAAGTGAAATGAAGCCACTGACTTTAATAAGTGCTCTCTTTATAAAGCATTTAAGACATTTAAGAGATTGTTCTTTTCTTTTCTTTTTTTTACAAACTAATAAATGCCCCTTATTTATAAGCTAATATACCTATGATATCAGATACTCCTAAGTCATTTAAAATACAAAAAACTGAAGTCTAGATAGAATTTATGAATATTTAAAGTAAAACATCCATCAAGGTGATAATATTAATTGACAGGAGGAAATGGAAGTTCTCTCTAGAAATTGTACTTAATGTGCATAGGCATTAAGTAAACAATGGTATTAGTGATTTTCTTAATAAAATTTTAGCCAGAATGATAAAATGATATTTATTATCTATGCTTTTGAGAAACTCACATCACCTTAATGTATCAATTTAAATATTTGGATAGTGGTTAAGGATGACAGTAGAAGAGTGTCCAAATTTCTTTCCAGATTATGTTAAGGTAAACATACCTCCCTAACTTCTTTATGTCAGGTCTATGGTGACATTATGAGGTGAATAATGGTAATAATTAAAAGTGTAATGTGCATTTCTGAAAGAAATGGCTTTGAACCTTTACTATAAGTTTTCTCACTATGAGACTCAACAGCTTTGTTTACTGCTTTTAAGCAGCAACCCTGTGGGGAACTTTTTAATAGCCACACATTATTAATATATTTATTCAGAATGGCAAGTAGCTCTGTCTACCTCGGGAAATGAGCAGAAATTAGATGCTACTCAAAGCAATGTAATAGGCTTGTGGCTTGGTTTTGTTTATGTACATAATGCAAATAACGTAGGAAGTATAAATGGCTACATGGTCAGAAGCTCTCTGCCTACAGATCTGACTGTTTACATAGATATTTGAGATCCAGTTAAGTCTGTGAAGCTTCAGTTTATGTATTTTAAACCACAAACGCCCTACTGATTTTTCATATGCTTTATGAAAGGAGAATATTTTCTCTTTCTAACGCCTAAATCCCAGTCCCCAAAGGTAGATGTTTCCTTGATGTTCCTCTGAGGAGCAGATTTGAAAGAAAAACATCTTAGGCATTGATGTGGAAGAGTAACTGTACATGAGGAGAAGGTAGGAAACTCATTGGTATAGAAAATAAACTTTAAACTCTCTCTTAAGAGTCCCTATTACTCATTCTCTGGGTGACATTAGGTTGATATGGTATTTTTATTTTTATCTTCCTTAGAAATTTCTAATAGTTCAAGTTGAACAAATCAGTACAAGTTATTTTGCCTAGTATAATTTGTTAGGAAGTTGTTTTTATTCTGTTTACTTGGAAGTTTGGAAAGGAAATTGTAGGGATTATTGGAAAATCAGCCCATATTACCTCATATTATCTTTGAACGCAATGTCTTTATTATTCAATACAAGCATAGGTTTCTCTCTCTCGATATTGTGTGTTTGGCTTTAGTTTGTTTTTGAGAAAGGGTGTCCTTTAACCCAGGCTGGTCTCTAGCTTCCTGAACTTGTAGCTGAGAATTTCTAATCTGCCTGCTTCCACCTTTGAGTCCTGGGATTGTAGGCTTGCTGCTGTGTGCCTGGTTTTATGTGCTGGGCCTCCAACCCGAAGCTTTGTTCATGCTAGGTGAGTACTCTGATTGTTGGGCTATATCTAAAACCAAAGCTGTCATGGTTCATGTCTGTCATCCCAGCTCATCAAAGGTTCAAGTATGAGGATCAGCTTGAGTTTTAGGCCAGACTAAGCAAGATAAAGGCCATCCTAAGTTGGAAAGTGGGAATCCTGTTCAACAAAACAAAAACCAAAAGTTTCTACAAATATAAAAAAATAAATAAAAAACACACATACACAAACATAAAAAACAAAAACAAAAACCTCCACAAACAAAAAAGCAACAAGAATAAGAATAGCAAAAATACATTTTTAATTAAAGTTTTATTTTTTATATTAATTACAGTTTATTTTCTTTGTATCCCACCTGTATCCCCCTCCCTCCCTCTCTCTGAATCCCACCCTTCCTCCCTCATCTCCCATGCCCCTCTCTAAGTCCACTGATAGGGGAGGTCCTCCTCCCTTCCATCTGACCCTAGTTTGTCATGTCTCATCAGGACTGGCTGCATTGTCCTTCTCTGTGGCCTGAAAAGGCTGCTCTCCCCTTGGGGTGCGGGGGAGTCAAAGAGCCAGCCACTGAGTTCATGTCCCTTACTAGGGAACCCACTTGGGTGAATAAATGGAAGAGATACGATATCTTTGAATGCCGTCTGCTGGCTGGAATAGCAGTTCAGTGTCTGGGAACAAGGCGGGCCAGCCTGCAGATGTCCTGCCTTAGACAGAATAGAGCAATAACAAGGTCAGAGGTAGGTTCTGATTGTCAAGACCCGCCTTTTCCAGCACTGGCCCTGTGTTTACATAATGGGATGAGTATCTCTCGTTTAAGTTACTGTTAGTCTTAGATTATTTATTTATTTATGTTGAAGTTAATTTTATTTTAAAAGATGATGAGAGATTTTTATCAAGGTTGGTCAGGAAGCCAGGTGAAATGATTGAATAATACATGAAAGAGCTGTCTGGTAGGAGCTGCTGGGATGTACTTATGGTCAAGGTTATCTACCTTTATCTAGGTACAAAATGCAGGTAGAAATACTGAAAGGCTGACTCAGAAAAACCTTTAAAGGAAAACAAAGAGGTGTATTCTAGCTTCCACCTTATAAAACCAGCAGAACCAGTATTGCTGTTTACTGCCTTGGGAGCCCTAGTTTCTTAGACTGTATAAGTGTAATTGATTGTCACAAAGAAATAGTGCAGTGGCCTTGTAAGATGTGTTCTGGAAAACAACACAGTTGAACACACAGAGATTGTAGCTTAAGCCACAGAGCGCATTTATGCTGTGCTACCCTCTCTGGTGACAGGGAAGGTTCTAGCAGTTTGGAAATGTTTTGATTCTGGGAAGGGGTACAGTCCCTTCAAGTTGAGCACCTGCTGTGGAGGAGCTGTAGATCCCCACTTAGTCACAGGCAGGAATCCCTGCATGTTGCAGGATGCTGTCTGATGACCGCTGTTTTCTCTCTTGTCCTTTCTTCCCTCTCTAGTAGTTACTGACACAGACCACAGACTCTGTGGAGATTTCTGAAGTGTAAGGACGTGTAAAACGCCCACATGGAAAGTTTCTCTTGTTTTCTGTTGTGGATATAATCTGGCTTTGCATACTTAGGACCTAGGAGATGTTCAGAATGGATTCATTTTTTTCTTATGCTCATGACCTATTTTATATGAACCTCCCTTTGAACAGTCTCATACTGGATTCCCTCTAGTACTTCCTCCTAGCCTTCCTTGTTTGGTTACCATGCCATAGGGTTCTCCTGAAGTGCTGCTTATGCACACCGAGCTCTCTAATCACAGGGAAGACAAGTCCCAACCTGGTCTGGAGGGAAGACCAAAAGGTGTTTCACAGACAGGTTGTGTTTCTAGTGCTTCTCAGGTTAGAGACACCAATTTTTTTTAAAAAAAAAAAAAAACAGAGGTGGTGGTGTTCAGGCTCCAGGACAGCACAAGATCTTGATATGGCTCTGATTTAGGGTGGTCACGGAGTTGCTGCTGGAAAATCTGTTACCTGACACATGCTTCTGTGATGATCTCTTTCAAATTTACATTTTGGTTTGTACCTCCTCCATGTGGCTGCACATCAGACTTACTTTAATTTCTAGTTATAAATGTTTTAAATATAAGAGTTACTTAGGAGTTTTCTCTCAAGAAGGCTGTCATAGGAGTAATGTTTTAAGCTTTGTTTTTTTCTTTTTAAATTCTCGAGTTGGCTAAATTACTCAGAGCTACAGAGAAAATCAACAAATGGTTGTCAGCTGATCTAACCTTCCTTAACACTCAGTAGAGAAGGAAACTTGTGTGCAGTGAAATAGAAATTTCTCCCAGGGCAGTCATGTAAATTGTGTATGTAGGTATAAGGTGAAGGTGAGAGGGTTGGCTTCCTGTAGGCATTCCATTGTTATGACACATGTGCTGTGGGGAGGGAATGGAACCTAGGGTATAAGACCGTGGTCCCCAACCTTCCTAATACCCTGACTCTTTAATACAGTTCCTCATGTTGTGGTGACCCCCAATCATAAAATGATTTGTTGTTACTTCATAACTGTAATTTTGCTACTGTTATCAATGGTAATGTAAATATCTGTGTTTTCAGATGGTCTTAGGTGACCTGTGAATGTGACCTTAGGTGACCTGTATGACTTGTGTTTGCTGCTACTGCTGTGTTGATGCCGTGCCAGAGATGAGATAGAAAATCTCTGTTTGTCTATTGAGGAGATGTGCATTAACCGAGCTGTTTGGATCCCAGGAAGCTTTTTCTAGTCTTCATGTTTTCTTTTGTGACAGGACCTCACTCTGTAGCCTGCTCTGGCTAGAACTCCCGATGTTGACCAGGCTGGCCTCAAATTTGTGTTGGGCCTCTTAACTCTGCCTCCTTAGTACAGGATAACAGGCCTGTGCCCTCATGCCCGATACTATTTCTATCATATATATTCCTACGTAACATCTAAAATTGTCCTGTTCCACAGCAAACCATCTAGAGTGCCTCATGAACTACTGTGGCTAAAAATGTTTGCCAGTATCCCTCATTTGGGGGGGGGGTGCTCCATAAATCACCCTTTGCTATGTGTGCACAGCTGAGGAACTGTAAAAACACTCTTGAACCTTTGACTCTCAAGAATCTTTCCATGGTCTGTATTCTTATGATCCAGAAATTTGATGAGAGACATAAGTTCACATATTTTTTGCCGAAATCTCTCCTATATCATGTATTCTTCTTGTGTCTTCAGCATACACGGTAGATGGGGATGCCAGATAACAGAAAAAAGCAGACCTAAGCTAGAGAACTTCCAATCAGATGATGGTATCTATTACATATATGTGACCAATATATATGTTTCTGTTATAGACTACCACCATATGGTAATTAGCAACAAGAAGTGTTCAAATGAGAATTTTTAAGCAGTTGGTGTCGAAAGAGCAGGCATTGCTGTATATTCTATATATTCTTCATTCTCTGAGTCAATTCTGAGTCATTCTCAGCAGCTCATACCTGGATCACATGACCTCCCTGCTGCTCAGTTTTACCAGTGAGAGTTAATCATGATTGCCTCACATCTAGGCAGTTAGTTCTTTATTGCAATTTTTTTTTATTTTGTCCTTTTCACCATCTTTATAATCAGTTTTTGCTTTCAGGCACTTGGTTTGTGGTTTCCTTTAATATGAGCCTTCCCGTCAGTCAAGGAGATAATGTTACTTTCTTAAACATTTCATGTCCTAGTTCAATCTTGATTTTCAAACTTGGCTTTTATGCTCTAATTTTTGAGTAGCCTCCCTTTTCTGTGCCAAAATGTTTTTTTTCTTAAACTAAATAAATTAATTAATCTTTATTTTTGAAACAGGTCTTACTATGTAGCCCAGGCTAACCCAGAGCTTGCTGTTTATTCTAGGACATCTTCAAATTCAGGGGAGTTTTTCTGCTTCTGCCTTTAGAGTGGAATCGCTGGGGTAAACCAACATATCTGGCCCCTTGCTAGAGTTTATATCTTAAATATTGTTTAGAACCCAGCATGAATCCAGTCTGTTCAGCAGATATCTTCTAATAGCTTAATTTCTCACTAGTCTGCCCCTTCTTTTAACTCCCTAGATAAAGAGAAGTGGACCTCCTAGACACCTTGCGTTGTGGTAGTGTCTTAACTTCAGGTTGTATACATATATTTTCCTACTTCTGTATTTTCTGCACCCCTTCAACCGTGCACTATGCTTATGGAAGTTTTATTGTCCCTTTTTTATATTGGACCAATTGTTATCAAATATGGAACTTAACTGCTGTTGATCTCTGTCATAACTCTAAAGTGACATGTATTAGAAACCCATGGCTTTTGTAAGGCAGCGGACACCAAATGTACTTAGCAGTTATATGCTTAAAGTGTTAGCATACTTTATGGAGACGTTTTGGATTTAAACCTCTAACCCCCTTCCTTAAAAAGAATATGCACAAGGTGTTGTTTGAATTTGAAATATTTTAGCCTGTAAGTAACAGGAAACCTGACACTAGAGACTTAACCAATAAGGGCTTATTTTCCTCACATAATGAGAAGTGTGGTGGCTGGCAGTCTAGCACTGTCCAGCCAGTATAAGAAACCAAGGCCTCTTTTCCCCCCTCGTGTCCAAGCATATCGATTTGTGTCCTCATGCGTGGTGTGTCATTTTTGTATGATGAAGTGTCAGGTCCACATTCTGGGTAGAAAGAAATGAACAGATGATATAAAGAGTAAGAAAGAAAACTTATTATTTATCGTGTGTGTGCATGTGTGTGTGTGTGTGTGTGTGTATGAACATATGTCCTCTCTTTCCATGGAACTGGGACCCAGGTAGCATGGCTTGGGTGCAAGTGCCTTTACATGCTGCGTCAGCCCCCTGGCCCTAGAAGATATTTATATTTATAGGAGCAGCATAAATGTTTTCACAACTCACACCAGCAATCTTACCTCCTTAACATTTTCTTACATGCAGCAATGCCACATTCTGATCTGTGTCTGGATGGTGACTGGGAAGCAGAAATTTCCTAAGGGTAGTTGCCACTACCAAAGGCAACCCCACAAATACCAAGCACTGGTTGGTTAGGTTAGGTTGCTAATTTTTCTATAGAGTACCCACTTTGAAAACGCCCTCTTCTCTAAGTGTGCCAGAAAAGTATCTGCTTAGTGTAAGTGCTAGGAGAAACTTCTGGGTTTTAAAGTTGATTCCAAAGCTTATTGGCTTTCCTTTGTGGTCCAGGGCTATATAGAAAAGATATCCCAATATAGAAAAGATATCCCTATATAGAAAAGTTTGGATCCAAGAACTGTTCAGAATGTAAACCCTTGTTTCATTGCAGGAAGAACTGGGCACTGGTTAACATCTTGAAAGACACACCAGAATTTTATTTTGCCTTCTGTTGCCTAGATGTTCTTTTTTTCCCCCTCCTTCCTTAAGTAGAGGCCCGACAACCTCAAATTTAGTGGTTTATACTATGAAGCACGTATTTCATCATCTCTGGCTCTTTTGGAGATTGACAGAAGACAGTTCTCACAGCCAACCTTTTGTAGTAGCTGGAAAGATATCTGTCACATGGAATACTATAGTTACAGGACGAAGTTAAATGGGAGCAGCTGAAGTCCTTTGCAGGTAGAGATCCTCTTAATGGTATTTGAAATGTGTTAACTGAGAAGACATGGAATGTATATCCTAAGTGAAGTTTCATTACCCACAGGAACCTGCTGTAAATACCACTGTTGTGGCGCATGTGTAGCTAATTTCATCTCCTCTCGAAACTGCTCCTCAGTAGCCTGAAAGGCTTATTCCAATAAACACTGTGTGTGAGCACACCCCGGCCTAGAGAAAACATCACTTACCCTTTGGTAATGGACAACTTGATAATAGTGGAAGATGAGAATTAATTATCTTTATGCAGACATAACATCGCTCTGCGATAGAGCTGGGTTATTTATGCTTTGGGAAAGATAACCAATTTGGTTTTATGATGCCGCAGAGCCGGCAAATAGCTGTTAAAGAGCAAGTTATTTGAATTGCTATTAATTTGGCGACTTATTCAAAGCACATAGGACTATAGTACACATTTGTAACATATTTTTGTCTCTGTTTTGAATTTTAAAAACATACTGCAAAATGTTTGGGCTTCTGGGCCAGGAAGTGAGATAGAAGGAATTACTACTTTTGTCCTGTTTTTCACATGAGTGGTCTGTTTGCTGTTGATACTTTTCAAGGTATAGACCCTAAATTATGACACCTATTGATTGTCCCTGGCTGGAGAAAGCACTTTCTAAGGGTCTGACTATATAAATGAAGGCATTGTGGAATGTATTCAAGAACTCCAATGCAGGAGCCTTTGTATTAGATTTTGTATGTGTGTTTCTGTGAGTGAGTGACAGAGAGAGAGAGAGAGAGAGATCAGTAGCTTTATATAGCTCTGAGAAAAAAAAGTAATAACTGAGAACCATATACACTTTAAAAAATTCTTGCCAGGTAGTGCATGCCTTTAACCCCAGCTTTTCAGAGGCAAAGCTCTGGAGGCCAGACTTGTCTACAGAGTTAGTTCCAGGACAGCCAGGGCTACCAAAGGAAATCCTGCCTTGAAAAACAGACAGACAAACAAACAAAAATTATTTCCTCTCCTTTGCTTACTTATTTAGATTTTGATTCGTAACTGGTGTTTTAATATTGAAACGTATCAGCCTGATAAAGCCTGTGCTTTGAAGCGAGTGTATTTGTTTTCATTCCCCTTTGAGTGGTAAGATTACATTAACAGTAGTAACTGTGCCATGTATATTTTTATCAACAGAATAGTACTTTGTTGAATTAAACATATATTTGTTTGCGAATCATATTTCATCACATGTGTATATAATAAAGTTGCAAAATAACTCTGCCTTTGAGTTTTGTGAAGTGGCATATACCACATACTCACATACGGGTAATCATTGTTCTGAATCTGAATAATGAATAGGAATAAGAAAGCAGCAACAGTGCTTTCCTCTCCAAGAATCCTGCTGTCTGTTATCTAGTCAAACAGAAATCTAAGACTGATTGAAAAAAAGACTGTATAGATGTGATCCAAGTTCCAATTCATTTGAATTTAAGTGATGTATATTATCCAAATGGGCTTCACCTTAATGACAGGTGAATCTTTTAGAACTTCCTTCACAGTGGAGAAAGAGGGAGTCAGTGTGATTCAAAGCCTGAGAGACATTCTGCTCAACTTGACATTTGTTAAGATAGAGGGGTTCAGGTAACAGGGAATGTGTGGCTTCTCAAGCCCAAAGAGGGATCCTTCACATAGCCAGCAAGGAAATGGGGACATCAGTCTTAGGGGAGGGAGAAAATGAAACTTGTTATGTAATGTAAGTAAACATGGAAATGGATTCCTCACCAGCATCTCAAGGCATGAGCCCAGTTCAGCCATTCGTTTTATGAGCCTCTAACTGATAACCTAATGCATGTCTAACCTGAGGAACTGTGAGCTAGGCACTCAGTTTACTGTATTTCCTCTATGGCTATCTGCTACATCAGAATAGGAAACTAATAAACATACAGAGTGGTTGTGTTTCCTCTATAGCAGCTAATGTGGCATACGTTGACATTTACTTTTTGCGGACTAAAAGAAAATATTAGGTAAAATTAACATAACTGTAGAGTTGCTATAATATCTTTATGGTATGCATGAGAACACAGAAGTCAAGAGAGGCTCATGTTCTACTCAAGATCTTGGATTGTAATCTTGTCTCCTGATGTAGGGGTTATTGTTTTCTCAGTTGGGTCTCGCTATGGTGCATAATGAATGACAGCTTTATGCTGGGGAAATGTAAAATAGTTAAATAATAGTAATGTCTGTGTCATAATGGCAGCAGGAAAAGGAACAAGAAGAGAAAAGGTATGTTTAAAAGAGCATTAGTTTTTGCTTAAAGACTTCGAAGCTTGGTATGTGTACTATACACTGCTGTGAGCTGTTTGGTCAGTATAAAACATTAGTATATTTTGGAGTTCCTGTTCATGATGACCCACTACCAAATTCTTCTGGTAATTCTGCTACTATGCTCTACTATGATGGATAGAACCTAGGAATTTGTGTATGGTAGTCAAGGACCCCACTGCTTAGCTACGTCTTCATGTATGACTGAGAATTAGGATGTCATTAAGTAGCTGTGTGTGTGTGTGTGTGTGTGTGTGTGTGTGTGTGTGTTGTATAGGAGTACATGCCTGTGTGGAGACCTAAAGTTGATGTTGTTTTTGACTTTGTTCCTTTGAGGTAACATGTCTTAATGAACTCAGAACTCACCACTATGTGGGTCTGGCTAACCACCTTTTCAGGAAGGTCATTGTCTCTGCTTTCCAGGCTGGACTCATCTTACATCCTCAGAATTTACATGGGTTCTGGGAACCTGACCTGTGTGGACTCTTGCTTGAGTAGCAAATACTTTTAGCTGCTGAGACATCTTCCGAACCCCTCTACCTTATTTTTTGAGACAGAATCTCTGATTGAAACTTAACCTCACCAATTCAACTGGACTAGGTAGCCAGCAAACCCCAGGGGTTCTCCTGTCTCTGCCCTTAGCGTTGGGGTTACAGGTCCATACAGCAGCAGCTTTTCATATAAGTTCTGGAGATCAAATCCTTTATGGAGCCATTTCTACTGCCTCTAAGTGGCTTCTTTAAAAATAATACCCATATATATATTTCTATGTATGTATGTATGTATCTATTTATCTAATTACTTTCTTTTTAATGTCCTTCATATTAACAACTGACCCCTGAAGCTGAACTTGCTACTGTTTGAAAGTAGCTTTTGTATAATTCTAATACAGCATATGGTTATAGTGGTCTATCTAAATAATATTGTAAAATTCAGTTTGTGTTATATCTAAGAAACTTGGTCTGCTTATTATAATAAAAATACCATTATCAGATGTTACAAAATTCAATCTGTCTGACCACAATATTTTTAAAAGTTCAAATGTCATTGAAAATAAAGTAGCGTGATTGGAGAGTTAGTAAAATACAACGCAGGTTCATCTGGTGGATATTTAAATATATGAGATTTGAAGGGGAATAATATCAGACTTGACAGATTATATGATCATGAACCAGCTACACTAAATATAGAGACTAGTAGTATTTATTTTATTTATGTTACAAGTAATAGTGAATTAATAAACTTAATGAATGAAAAAAGACATTTTAGTGTAAAAGTCTTGTTTTCTCAAGTCCAGTAACTCTTTGTATGAAGCACTGGTTTTTGTTTTGTTTTGTTAATATAATATGTTTTATTTAACCAGGCAATGGTGGCATGTGCCTTTAATCCCAACACCACCTCCCCCTCCGGAGGCAGAGGCAGGCAGATTTATTTGAGTTGGAGGGCAGGCTTACAGAGCAAGTTCTAGGACAGTTCTGGCCACACAGAAAAACCCTGTCTTGAAAAACCAATACTAACTAACTAATTAACCAACTAACTAACTTTGTTTTATTTAGTGTTAGTTAAATGTTTTATTCAGATTTGATGGGTAAGGATAGTTTCTTATTTCACTTCTCCCCAGCATTTGAATTCCTCAGTTTTCATAGTGAATCTGTGTGGAGCCAGGGATACTGGCCCAGGGTGAGTTTGGCAACAGCTGGAGGAGGTAGACTGAATGCTTCCCTCTTTCCTCCCCTGGTGACTCCTGTCACCACGGCATCACTCTGGCTTCTCTTGAATGTTCCAGCCTCTTTTAATTTGGACTGCTTCTGCTTTCCAAAGGAACATTCAGGCATTTGTATTCACGCGCTGAGAAAACAAAATCTGTGTCCTCAGGGACTTGCATTCTACAGGAACGCATAGGCAACAACTTCTCTTTTCCCTTTTTGAATTATAATATAGTGTGTGGCCACTGTTAGATCTAAAAGTTTGACCAAGATCCACTTTACAGATTTCATGTTTGGTTTTGAACAGAGCTAAACTCCTGACTGTGGGGTCCAGGCTCCAGCTCAAAGCTCAAGCGTCTCTTTGTTTCCATTGTTCCTATTGGAGCAGATAAAAGCAGTAGCAAGCCTCTTGTTTCCAGAAAGAGGCCCAGGGTTGTGCTCATAGATATAAACTTGATTTTGAGACCATTTAAAAAAGACAGACAAGAGAACAGTTCATACAGCGAAACGCAAAGGAGTCAGTGCGTACATTTGTGTGGTCTGTTGTACCGCACTTTCCATTCCTTACCCATATTCAGTTTAAGAAGTTACAAAGTTCCTCTTTGTTTTTAAGAGAAGAAAACCGTGAAAGTTAAAAAGCATTGTTCTAAACAAGGAATGACTGACTTTAAATACTTTTATAATGCTTATAATGGCCTCTGACATCTTTTCTTTATGTGCTTGAAAGGTGACCCGAAGAATAAGACTTGCCATTTTTTAAAGGCATTTTTTTTTCACTTTATTCTTCCCACCCACCACCTGCAGCAAGAAGAGATTAGAGAAATAATCAGGATGTTAATTATATTTTAATAATAGCTGATAGATACAGGGTTTTTTTCTTTAACCTAGGGCTAAGTGCTTTGCATGAACTAGCTTACTGAATTTTAGAAAGCTGGGAGATAATAATAGCTATCATCAGTCCTTAAGAGATAAAAATAACTTATCAATCCTGTGACTTGGTGGCTATTGTCTACTTTTGTGTCAAACATTACACAAGGTGTTTTATGTGTATGATTTTTCTTTCTGTGCCTCATTCATCATCAAAATAACATTTCAAATATAATAACTATGTAGAATTGTGAATTTGATTTTTCTTTTGGGGTGAAACTTAGGATGGCAGTTAATGAAGCAATCTGGGGGCAGGAGAGATGGCTTAGGGGTTAAAAGCATTTGCTGGTTTGTTTGGTTTGTGACAACCAGTAACAGCAGCTATAAGGAATCTGGTACTCTCTTCTGGGTCTCATGAATAACTTCACATACATATGTATATGTACACCCTTACACAGAAATTTAAAAAAAAGATGCAGTGCTTACTGGGTGGTAGATGCTTAGTGAATCATCACTAAATGAACACATGATTTTTATTCTTTTCTATGGGAAAACTACTAAACCAAGAAAAGTACAATAATTAGAAACAATGAAACTAAAATTTGCAACCAAACAAATATGTCTTCATAGCCTACAATCTGCATGTGCTCCAAGAGCAAGTTTTCAATAAAACATTTATAAGAGTGTTAGCTTCTAAGGCAGAATATATATACTTAGGTTTTGAAAACAAAACCCAGTGTAAAATTGTCTTAGAAAACTCAGCATTTTAGAACATGTGCCTGTGTGTGTGTGTCTGTGTGTGTTGGTGTTTGTGTGTGTGTGTGTGTTGATACTCACGGTGGCCGGAAGAATGTGTTGGATTCCCTGGAGGTAGAATTAGAAGGGTATGTGTCGGCCTCTGTGGAATGCTGATAACTAAACCCCTATCTTCTGCTGATGGGTCATGTTCTTAATCATTGAACCATCTCTCCCTCCCTTAGCTCTTACATTTTTTAAAAGATCATGTGCATGTGTGCATGTCTGTGTAGTGGTAGGTGCTCTTGAATGTAGGTCGTCAGAGGCCTGAGGCACTGGGGCCTCCTAGAGCTGTCACTGCCTGAGATTGTGAGTCACTGGTGTGGGTGATGGGAATTGAACTCAGGTCTTCTAGAAGAGCAGTGTGAACTCTTCACCATTGTTTCATCTCTGTAACCCAGCAGCCATAATTTTTTTTAAAGGAAAGATGAAATTATGGATTTATTAAAGATTGTCATTTGTACTATTTCACAAAATATAATGCATAATTTAAAAAAGGATTTTAAAGTTTATTGGCAATAGTGCTTATCACTAATCTCTGCCTTTTCCCTTTTAGAAAAATAATACCAGATATTGTTAATACGTATGTTCCATGGAATTTGAAGTATGATACTTTTATGACCCAAATTCTGGTTTATCATGTGCCCATTTTTACCTTTATTTCACTTTAGCAATGACGTATTGAAAGAATTGAATACCAGGTTATTTCACCAAATAAAAAAAAGGTCCAAATGAATTCAGCTTATACTGTCTCTAGAACATTGAAAATAAGTGTTTAGTCCAGACCAATATTATTATTAAATGCTTTTTTTTGCAATTATTATAATTTCCACAGGGAGAAAATGTCATTTCTTTTTAACTTTGGGTGACGTCAGACATTTTCCGTATGGCTATTAACTAGATATGTCTACCCTGGGAAACTTTTTCTTTTCATGGATTGAAAGCTCTGTTTTGTTTCTTAGCATTCTTTAGTTGCTTACAAGAATTTCCTTGCTGGAGGTATCTTAGTTACTAAAAGGTAAGCTCCATTCTATATAGCAGTCAGCTGCTTATTTACTTAGAGTGAGTGTGCATACATATTTTGTCAAAGGACAACTGGAGGGAGTTATTTTTGCTTTTCCACTATGTGGGTTTGAGGATTGAATTCAGGTTGTCACACTTTACAGCGAACACCCCTATCTGCTTTGCCATCTTGCTGACCTCTTGAAAATTAATGTTAAATTAATGTTAACTACAACTTTGTGGATACTTGAGAGTATCTTGTATCTAAAACTCTGAAGACAAATCAATGCTATGAGGGTTCTTGTTTTAAGTTGGAGCAATGGGCTTCATAAATCATGGTGTGTGTTGTTTTGAAGGGGTTTCAACAACCTACAGAGGCTTTCCCATCTTCCATTTATCCATGCCTGGAGCTGGACTGCTGCTAGCTCGGAACCTCGCCAAGATTTCAGTTAGGCTTGCACAAGAGGCACCTGCATTACCTGATCTGTTGTTCCTTCTGTCCTGAAGGACCGCTGTAGCAAGGGTGGGCCTCTCTTTGGTTGCCTTCATCAAAAGTTTGAGCAAGTGTTGCTTTCTTGAGCCAGGTAGACTTCTGCACATTGTCCAGTCAGGTTTTGTTTGTTCGTTTGTTTTATTTTTCTGTGGTAAAGAAGCCAGCGCTCTTTATGGCTCAGCCATCTCTCCAGCCCTCAAATGGCATCATTAATATTTTTGAATAAAGACATCTCTGGTTTAGAAAAAAAAAAGGCTAACCATGTCTAACCATTCGATAAATGGTTTCTTCATTGATAGTTTTAATGTGTGGAGGGCTAGAGTTCAAATGTACACATAGTGTTGTCCTAATGAGGGCTTATTAACAAATGTTTTTTTCTTATATTACTCTTATTCTATCTATTAAATGATTTAATAATTTTAACTGAGGAAGTGAATCCACTTCTTTTTGTCAAGTTGGAAAGAATCCATAAAAACAAAAAATAACGCAAGTCTACTTCTTTCGAAGAAGGTATGAAAATGTTACAGGTAACATGTGAATTTTAGGTCTTTCACATGAGATAGCCAAAAGCATCAAATCTCTGGAGGCTCAATTGATTAATGCATAAAGCTATTTAAAATTTCAAAGATCTGAAATGCTTTCTAGTTTTTTTTTTATGGGAAAGTTAATTGATTTTAAATGCAAGCCTTTGTCTTATGATGATGAAAGTCATTAACCCTCCTCAGGCTATCTAGATGAAAGGAACTGTACTGTGTTAATAGGAAATATTGATGGGAGAAGACATTGACCCGTTTCTCTCGAGAGCACGGATGGGTCATGTTTTGTAAAGCCTTGGGACGTCCTGGGATCTTCCAGCAAGAGAAACAAATGGAGATGTCACCAGAATGAAGGGACTGAGGTTTATGGCTATGTGTCCACCTGCTTTTTGGGAGATACTACAAATGACTAGCATCTGCTAGCATTTCCATTACTTTGCCTTTTGTTTGTGAGAAATATATTGACAGATGAACAAGAAATAAAGACATCCTTCTACAACAGTAAGAGCAATTACATTGTTTTCAATGCATTTCCTTCTTTATGTCTGCTAGAACAAATATTCCATTATTGATTTTTTTGCAGTGGTTTAATACAGTGAGAAACACACACACACACACAAAGGGTTGTGGGGAGTAGGACAGAAAGAAAGCCCCAGTTTTTTCTTTCTTTCCTTTTTACAGCTTAGACACTTATGTTAGTAAGAACTTAACAGACCTTAGTTAAAATAATAGAAGTGCTATGCTAGTCTATTTATAGGATAGAACTCTACAAGTTAAACATTTTGATTATACTAGAGGCACTTGCTTTGGAAAAAGTGCTTTAGCTGAGTCAGACCATGCCATAGCCAGCACTGCAATATAAGTATTCCCACCCTGACATGGCCTGAAAATTGACACTCTGATATTTGATTTTCTGAAAAGCACACTGGAATTGGACTCATTTCCTTGTGAAGAGCAGTGTTTGAGATTGGCTAAATGAGATGTAGAAAGCATCTCTGAAAAAGGTATCATGCACGGCATAATTATTTTCCAAGTGTCTATCAGCAGCTTTCCCCAATCAGAGTTCCTTGGAGTAGAGATTATAATCAGAGTTCATCTGGATATCATTGTATTCTCAGTGCCTGCCCAGATTCCAACTGGCAGTCACTTTGCAGCAGGAAAGGCTTAAAAAAAAATTCAGTGTCTTAAGCAAATGTAATCTGAGTTCTGGTTATTGGGAACCTTACTCAATAGGAGATGAGCAGGTTCCTGGAGCGCTTAGTATGTGTTTTATTGCTTAGCTGTTTGACTGTTGAATCTTCAAAACTGTAGAGCAGCAACTGGTTAGAATGGGTGTCTGTTGCTTGGATCTCTCCAACACCCATTCTCCTTGTTTTTTGTTGGTTTGTTTGTCTTCAGTTTGTTTGTTTATTTCTGGTAGTATTCGAAAGACTTTCTCCTCTGGGATTTCCTTGCTCACTGTAAATGAGGTGGCCTGGGGTTGATGGCAGCTGTCTTGCTCCCATCACTGGAAAGATGAAGAAGGCCTATGAGCCTTGCTGCACAAACCATTCTGAGTGCCTGATTAGCTGCGGGAACTGATGAGTTCTGTCTGATGTTTGAGTTGGGCTTCTACCCCCTTTGACTGAAATATGCTTATATGACACACCTAATAGCTTAGTGTCAGATTTTGCTCCAGCTAGAAGCATCACTGCTTTCCAGTACGTGGAACTTCAGGAAGGACAGAAGGGTACTTTGCTGGTGGAGCAGCAGGCTGGATGTCAAAGAGTTGAAGCAAAAGCATGCATTTTTCTTTACAATGGGGGGCCCGGAAGAGCTTACAGGCAGTCATCCTGCCAGTAACTCAGAAGCCTGAGGGTCTCACCTTACTGATGCGACCTTGTGACTTTGGCAGGGAATCCTGCTTCCAGATTTGGTCCCAGCATGAGACAAAGGAATACACAGGCCTCCTGTCTGCTTTTGAATAATTAGTGTCAGCACAGGGTCCTGAGCAGCAAGGGGATGTAAACAAAGACAGCACACAGAGACCCCTGAGGCCGGAGGGTACTTGGCTTTGGGGGAGTTAGGAGCGCTGATGACTGACTCTGTTGAACGTGCAATTGTCTGTGCCTTTGGATAGCATTTCCTGTGTCCTGGATAGCATTTCCTGTGTCCTAGCAGCATCCTCTTGCTCTGGAGGGTGCTTTCCACATAGCAGATGTAATGGCCCCACTGGCTGTGTAAACAGATGGGCAACTTACCCATCCCAACAGTACACAGGGTTCACCCAAATGTCTCTAACTGAGCCCTTCCCCTTCAGGCCATTTCCATCCAAAAAAAATGAACCAGTGTCCCAGGGGCAATAATAAAAATATCACTATTTCAGAAGGACTTTAAACCTCATGTGTATTTTAGTTCAGGGTTTTCCTAGAAGAAAACTTAGATTTTTCAGGGATAAAAAAGAAAAGAAGAAGAGGGAAAAAAACCCACCCCAGCTAAATATTTTTTAGATCTGACATGCTTCTCAGTGTGCAGCCGCCCATCCCCCTCTTCGTTAATGCATACGCTCTTGTGGAGTTGTAAATAGGCACATCCCTCTTCAAATGGAATTGTAGAACTTGCCCTGGGAATGCTCTAGGAGCAAATGAGAGAGCCTCCTGCCCTGTCCTGAGGTCATGCTCAGTGAAGCATTGCTCTGTCCCTCATTATTATGCTTTGTTAAGCAAGTTCAAAGTCAAAGTAAGCATTGCAGCATTTGTGCAGTCTGTTTTCTTTGGCAGTTTTTTTTTGGGGGGGGAGGTAATAAAAATACCTATTGTTAAGCATACCAACATTTCACTAAACATATTTGAGTATGTACTAACAGTCTCTCTCTCTTCCCTTCTCTCTTTCTCTCCTCCTTTCCTTGTTTCTTTTCATGTTTTTTTTTTTCAGACAGACTTACACAGGAACATGGGGTGGCCTCCAGTTCCCTCCTCAGCTTTCTCTGTGCTGGGATGTAGACCTGAGCCCCTGTTTCTGGTTTGCATCATGTTTTTGTGTTTCTTTTTGTTTCTTTTTCATGTAAAATCATTTCTGTAGCAACATGGGAGCAGTATGTTGATTGTTTTCTTGGTCACTCCATTGAAGAATGAACTAAGGCTCCATGGATTCTGGGAAATATATATACTTCATGTACTTAAGAAGCCAACTTGTGTAGCATTTGTATCCTCCTTCACTAGTTACGAGTTTTTCTGTGAAAACAGGAGCATATTGGCTTTCCTGGTTGCTCCTTGTTCCCACGCCTCTTGTCTTTCTATTTGGTGGCACCAGTGACTTGACACTGTGACATCTAACGTTCCTAATTCCTTTGATATTTTCTGTGAACAGCTTGAAGCCATATGTAAAAAAAAATCACAATACACACATTTCATATCTCAGAAAGGACATCATGAAGTCAGTGAAAGTAGCTGAAGAAAAGCTTGGTCAGCATCTACAGGACAGGAGTGGACGACTGTGTCCATGAGCAGTAGCAGGGGCCCCTCGGAAGAGTACGATTGACATCTCCAAGAGTGACGTGACTGTTTCCACAGATTATATACCACAACTATATAGGCAGAAATGGTGTTGTGGAGGCATTTATTCAAAGCAAAAATGTGAACTAAAGCCAGGAGGGGTGGCATGTGTCTTTAGTTCCAGCACTGAGAGAGGCAGAGGCAGGCGGGTCGCTGTGAGTTCAAAGCCCCCTGGTCTGTAGAGCAAGTCCAGGACAGCTGTGCTTACACGGAGGAGCCCTGTCTCAAAGAGAACAACAAAACAAATGTGAACTAAGGATACACTCTTGTGGAGGAGGTGGTGGAACACATCCTCCTGTCATCTCAGGTCAGTGTCCTTCACGTCTTCTGCCTCTCCGTGCCGCCCTTCAGCTGTCTGCAGGCCTTGGCAGCCTCAGGCGGGTCGCCTCAGCTCTCCTTTGGGAGCCCAGAAAGTACTCCTTGCACTTTGGGACTGAGGACAGTTTCCACACGCCCATCATCCACATGGCCCAGGTAGCTGGGTGTGTCTGTGTCTGACACCCGTGTCATGTACTCATGCTCCTGGGGCTTTGCAGTGGTGGGGTCATGGCTGGATCTGTCAGGCTGCTGGTGGGGAGGGAGAAGGTCATACAGAATCTCAAGGAACTCCTGCCCAGTGACCTTGGCAAATGCATTAGAACAGGCCAGTGAGGATCTGGAGGTGAAGATCTGCCACATGTGCCAGCAGAGGCAGCCCAGGCCCTCCTGCAGCTGCAGCCACTTCTTCAGGGGCATCAGTGACAAGATTTGTGCTGCCACCGTTAGGAATTCTGGGATTGTTCTGCAGTTGACAGGGGCTGTCTGCCTGGCTGCACAGGACTTCTGAAACTAGCTTGGGATCTCCTGGAGATGCAGAGTGAAGACTGAAGGAGATGCTCACCTACCTGAAGAGGGAAGAAATAGTACCCAGCTGGGTGGCCTGGCTGGCATAGAGGTAGATTCTTTTTCTGGCATTGACCTAGCCAAGATCCCAAGTGTTGCTTGAAGCCCATGTGAGCCTATGGCAGAGAAGGAAAGGAAGAATGCCAGGCTGGTTCACCACCCTGACCAAGGAGCTGCGCTGAGAAAATTCTGACCATACTGAAAACCTCTGGAAGAGCAGGTTGGAGGTCAGATTTATGAGGAATGCTCGGGGTCTTGAGCTCAAGCTGCAGTTGCAGCTCATGCTGAAAGCTGCCCTGGAAGGGCATACTGACACAGAGAGAAACCAAGACCCTCCATGGAGCCTACCAGGTGCAGATGGAATGTGTGACTAAGCACTGCCCAGATCCAGCTGACACTGAGGTCGGGAACCAGGAAGGATTACAAACAGCTTGTAGATGTGAAGCTGGGGCCAGAGCAGGAGGCTGCCACCTCCTGCTGCCAGCTTGAGAGCAAGAACTCAAACTACAACAATCTGCTTATCCTTGAGGACCTCTGGGTTGACAGGGTCCGGGCTCCTGTACTCTTTCGGTGAAACTCCCCTGGGAGTGGTAAACCTCAGGGAACGACCCTAGAGCCTGGTTCGCTGTTCCTCTAATTTGCCGATAAGGTTTTATCACCAATGGTAGTATGTTACAAGTCTTGCCTAGTACGTGGGCCTATAATTTAAGATATTTGAGAAACTGAGGCAGGGGGATGGCAACCCAAGGCTTACCTGTGCCACAGAGTGAATTCAAGACTAGTCCTGACAAACCCTGTGTCAAAAACAAAAACAAAACAAACAAAAATCAACCAAACAAAAGTTACAGGTCAGGTATTTGCTTAGGGTTAGAGATGATGCTTAGCATGGGTGGAGCCCTGGGTTGAATCCCTAGTACCGTCATGGGTGGAAAACACTATCAGACAAAAACCCAGAAAAAGGATGCTATGTTATTTAAAGACATGTGTAACATTAATCTCTGTTCCTTAAGTCCCACAGTTCTATTCCAATAATGAAGAACGTTCTTGGGTTGTATGTTTATTTTTCTTTTCAAAAGGTACTCTTTACCATATATGCATGTATATATTTAGATTTATGTAGTTTTAAGCTTTGTAGGAATAAAGTTGAGCCCTCTAAAATCCTCTGCCATTTACTTAAAAAAACCAATATAATGTTTTAAATATTCATTCTGTACATATTACATAGCTCTGTCTTGTTTACTCTGCTATGCCAGTTTTGTAGTTACATGTTCAGTAATATGAATTGACATAGCTCATCAGGGAGTCTGGTTTAATAAGCACTGAAGTAAAATGAGGAAAACCAACTTGGCATTAAACTGTAGGTATATGGACCTAGGATGAAAATAGGAATCATAACTCATATAAAATTGCTCACACCATTGGACGTTTTATGGATGTAAACTTTCATAGATGGTGTCTTAGTTACTGTCAATTGTTGTAAAGAGACAAGACCCAAGCGATGTAAGGAAGATAATATTTAATTGGGAGCTTGCTTACAGCTACAGAGGGTTAGTCCATGGTGGGAAGGTTGCTGGCAGTCATGGTGCTGGAGCAGTAGCTGAAAAGCTCACATCTGTCTATAAGTTACATGCAAATGTATGTATGGATAGGTAGGTAGATGGATATATATATATATATAGATGCTCTGACTTGGCTTGCCTGTGCCTCTGGGTCCTCAAAGCCCACCCCCATTGGCACCTTTTTTAGCAGATCAACACCTCTTAATCCTTTTTAAATAATTTTCCTACTGGGAAACAAATATTCAAATATATGAGCCTATGGGACCATATTTATCCAAACCACCACAGAGTATCTATAACTGTCTGCTGCTGCTCTGCGGATGAGGCTGTGTGATGATTATTCACTGTCCAAATAGCAAGTTAAACTCAAACCATCTTATGTGTTAAGGTATAAATCTTCTCTCTCTCTCTCCCTTTCTTTGTGATAGGAATTCATGCCATCCTGGCTGGCCTTGGAACCCCTTCCACCCACCTTCCAGGTGTTGGAATTACAGATGGATGTCATCACACCTGGCTAGAATAGGACTCTAACAGTAATTAAAACTTTAATGATATCACAAAATAATTTAAGTTGGTTTAGTTATTATTTGGATATCAATCATTCAGCCATTTGCTGATCATTTAATGCGGTTTGAGAATTTCAAAGCAGGGTTTCAATACTCAGTGCCACTGTAGGAAGCAATATAGCTATCTAGACAGTAGGTAGGTTGGGTGGCAAGAGCTGGGTTCTGTGCAACACTCCACCTCTTAAGCATCTTGCAATTTGGTCCCTAAAACCACTTCATGGTAAAATAGAGATGACAACATCAAATTTGCTTCCTTATGAGAATGTAACCAATTAAGTGAAATAGAACATAGAGAAATTATTTTCAATTCTGTAACCCTGTGCCAGAGTCTTGTTCTTATTTGAAATACCCTATTTAGTAAATCTACCTTGCAAGTCAACCCTTTAAACATCTCTATGTTAAGAGAATGAGGCTTTGTGCCCTAGTATATATTAAAACAGCCTCGACCCAAAATTTACCCTGCCTACAAGATGTGCAGGGATAAAGACAGAGCAGAGATTGAGGAAATGTCCAACAATTCCTGGCCCAACCTGAGACACCCCCCACAGGAGAGAGCCGACGGCTGACACTAGTAAAATGTTCTGCCGTGCTCACAAACAGAAGCCTAGCACAGACGTCCTCTAAGAGGCTCCACCCAACAGCAGACTGACACAGATGCTAAAACTCAGACATTGGGCGAAGCACAGGGAGTCTTGTGCAAGAGTTGGGGGTGGGAGGATAGAAGGACCTGGAGTTGACAGGAGCTTCACAAAAAGAACAACGGTGCCAACCAGGACCCAGAGGGACTTTTGTAGACTGAAGTGCCAACCAAGGTCCATGCATAGACTGGACCTAAGCCAGATGTAGCAGAAGTAGATGGGGGAAGAGGGAGGGAGGGAGGATGGTGTGGGAAAAGAGGAGGGAGAGGGCTATGAGCAGAATAAATAAATTAATTTTTTAAAAAAGTCTGAATTATGTAAAATGATCAAAACAAATTCAGTCCTTTAAATCTTTTGTATGAATTTTATCTTTAAGTAGGCATGATTATAACTGTCAATTCTTTTGTTCTTTTTAAAAAGCAAACATTTTGACTTATTTTAATTGTTTTATGTGTATGTGTTTTGCTTGTATGTATGTGTAAGTGCCTGGTGCCCAGGGAGGTCAGAAGATGGCATTGTATCTACTGGGATTAGAATTACAGATAGTTGTGAGCTGTCACACAGGTGCTGGGAATAGAACCTGGGTCCTCTGCAAGAGCAACAAGCCCTCTTAACTGCTGCATTAATTCTCTAGCTCTCCTTTGATTCTTCATTGACCCATTCCCGAGAATAATGATAATTTTTAATGAAGAGGGTACACTGTAACACTGAGGTCTTGATTTTATCAGCTCTCAAATTAGATCATTAAATAAATAAATTATAGTTACAGCCTTCTGTGAAACACTTGCCTATGATTTATGTATTGTAAACTCCAAGAAATAGTAATTTCAAAGTTTCCAGTTAGCTCTTTCTTTATGAAAATCTGGGAATTTAAGAAGTTAAAAATAATTGATGTTTTTCCCCCTATACTTCAGTGACAAGTAGTAGCCAGTGCCCCTTTGTAATCGCAGCCCAAAGGTTAAAATGTAAACTATAAATACATTGCAAACACCCGTTGAGTTGCAACTTGAATGAATTAGTGCCTGTGGCTTAGAAACTCATGAGTTGAGATGTAAAGAGATAAAGATAAATGTGCCCATGTGTAAAATCGAATTTCTTGGTTGTGTAATACTGATACTTTTGTCAGTCAGCTATAGGATTAAAATAATTAAGCATATAATTTGGGTGTAACTAATTTACATATGGAAAATAACTAGAGTTGCTTTTGTTGGTTAATTTTCAGTTGTATAGTCAGAATGTTAAAGAAACTTTCCTTGTATCTAGGCCTATCTTCATGTCCAGCATCTTCCTGAAAAGACCAGGCAGTTGACCATATCATTGTAGATAGAGCGTCCAAATACCAAATAATAATAATAGTAATAATAATAAAATAAAAGGGTGTACCTATTTTCAGGTCCCCCCTGCCAATAGAACTGTATTTTCTTAGCATTGGGGAAAATATTTAGTCATTTTGTAAAATTATGCCCTCCTGAGAGCTTTGGCTTGCACTGTGTCTTGGATTTCTTTTGAAAATGGTGTCCCATTGCTACCTAAAAGCAGAGAACACTCATGCTTTGAAAGGGGCACTTCAGCTTGAGGCTGCAGTAGGGTGAACGATGAAGAGTATGTGCCTGGGTTTCAGTGAGCAGATCGTGTCCTTCTTCTTGCTCTTAGCAGCTGAGTCATCTCCATCAAGTCTGGTTCCTCTCAGCTCTGGAGGAATGAAGGGCCTTTCATTTGAAGAAACATTAAAGTTGATGCTGATGTTAGCTGCTTATTTCTTCCTGTCCCACCTAGTAAGTAAGTATGCTAAGCAATTGTCATTATGAGGCTCAAGGATGGTGAGGTGGCAGAAGGTGAAGAACCCGTGAAGGTTGAAATAGAGATGGCTCATGGGGAGACACATGTTCTCCAAAGCTGCTGCCATTGGAATCTTCAGACTCAAGCCAGCGTTAGCTTGGATTCCTGTCCACAAAGCAAGGCATTCTGTAAGCCTTTCCTATCCATTTGGAGTCACAGAATGCTCACATTTTTCTTAGCCACTCCTGATAGAGATGATAGATTTCTGCCTTTCACTCAGGTCTCGCTCCCTATTACACATTGTGTTTCCTGCTTGTGATCTTTCTTTTTTTCTTTCCTTGGGACTCTGCTTGGCTGAACTGACCTCTTTATTGGTAAGAGTCCCATGGATGGCAGTGCTGTTTACGTGGACTTAATGAAGCTCTGATGTCAGCTAGAGGTTGGCAGTGCTCTATGGTGACAGCTTAAAGCCGACCTTCAGCGTCTCAGCTGTTAGCAGCAACAGTGGCGGCAGCTATCACTGCCCTGGGAAATATTCATTGATTGTTTTCATTCTGCACTCAGGTGGCAGCCCTCTGTCACATGGTTGGCCATTCTGTAACCCCAGCTTGACTCAAATGTCCATCTCCATGTCCATTCCTTTTACTGCAGGGCTATTTAAATGTTTACTACCTAGCCTCTGGGCTCCTCATGCATAGCATAGGTTTTTAACCCCAGACAGTTTTCTGTCTGTGAGGAATGCTGTGGCCACTCAGAGTATAACTTGGGTCATTATTTCCTTTGATGATGGTGCAGGGAGTCACGCTCTGCACAAAAGGCACACGCCTATTTTCCCAGACATTTTCAAAGTTGAAAGAATTCTAAGTTCCAGGCCTGCTGGGCTATTAGTGATTTTAAGGTCTGACTAGGTCAACTTTGCTGGACCTGTCTCAAAATAAATAAATAAATAAAAGCCTTTGAAACGTCCCTCTGTGGTAGAGTGTTTTCGTAGCATATGCAAATGGTTTGTTCTCCATTACTGGAAATAAATAAATAAATAAAATAATTAATTAAAACATATAGAAAAAGGATACATTCTAGAAATTGTACTTTGGGAAACTAGAAGAATACTATGATCTAAAGGGCAAACAAGCTTTTTAAAAATATTGTTTGTTATATATATATAATGTTATAATATAATTCTATCATTTCTCCCTGTCAGGAAGTTGAAATGGTGATAGAGGGGCAAAGATGTATGCATTCTGTTACTTTCAAATTTCAACCTTTTTATTAGGCTAGATTTAGAATAATATAGTAAGATGTTGGCTAAAATGCTGTATCAACCGTGGATAGTTAGATCTCTGCAACCCTGTTTGCTGTTAATTGTGGTTCCCCCAAGGAGGAGGAAATGAAGTGAATCACTGAGCAGATGTCACCTCTTCCTGGCTCCTAGAAGGGTCATCTCATTGCAGGGACACCATCTTTTGTTGATGAAAAACAGGAAACTGGAAGAGGGTAGGAAGCCTCACTGATGGGTGTATGTGGTCCCAGATAAGAGACTGTGTATTATGCTGTGCACCCTGAAGGGAGGAGCAGAGAGCCAGCAGCATTACTCTCAGTTGGAGACATTGGAAGCAGGCCGCATTTTAAGGTTCAGCCTGGGAAACTCAGCTATAAAGAAATGTCAAGGCTTTTTTGACCCAAAGCAGTTGAGAGTCTTGATTCTAAACTAGTCAGGATAGTCCAGCTGAGACCTGGCAGGAACTAAAGTTTTTGTTGTCCTTTTTGTTTTGTTTTGTTTTTAACATGGCATCAAAATGTTTGTAATATTTTCTAAATCACCCCTTGGAAACTCATGTAGTGAGAGCTGAGTGATACTAAGACCCACTGTGTTTTTGAACATTTATTATCATCATCATCATTATCATTTTGTGTGTGTGTCTGTCTGTGTGTGTACACAAATGCCACAGCATGAATGTGGCTTCTGTTCTTCCCTTCTGTCTTACATGGGTTTCAGGGATTGAATTCTGGTCCTCAGACTTGCATAGCAAACCCGTTTATCTGCTGAGCCATCTTGCTGATCCTTGAACAAACTTTTAGCTATGTTATGCATCTTTTTAACAACAGAAAAAAGTAATAAACTGGGTGGGGACTCAGTGGATAGATGGAGGATTAATAGGAATAAGAGGAGGGTTAGAGAGAGTGGAGTGAGCCTTTCAGAGGCCCTCTGTGGCAGGCTCCTGTCCCGTTTCCTGTTTTCTCCCTCTTCCGTGTCCTTCCAGCTGCTTTTCTGAGTTCTGAATGCTAGGTAAGAACACTGCCAACTGAGCCATACTCCCAGTACCCCCATTTGTCTCTTTCTCTTCCCTCTTTCTCTCCTACCCCTCTGAGACAGGTTTTTTTTTTTTAATGTTAATCCGGGCTGTTCTGGAGTTCACTGTCTAGACCAGAGATCCCCTAGTTTCTGCCTCCCAAGTGCTGGGATTAAAGACGTATACAACTACAAATGTGAACACTTTCTGTTAATAAGTAGATTCTCTTTCTTTTGTTCCAGTTTCTTCAATTTTTGGTGTGACTGTATCTGGGGAGGGGCATGTGGGAGGAGAAGGAGTATGGCAGAGATGAGACACTGATGACAGCTGTGACAAGGTCTCTGCTTAAGAAGCCAATAATATATCTGCTACAAAAAATTAGCAACAGCCAGCATGCTGTGTGTTGCAGACTAAATATTTGATGCGCATTTATTAAATGAATCTCGTGCTAGAAAGGGGCTCAATTTACTAAAAGGTACAATGAGTGCACAGATTTTGGTTTTTAATAAAGTTTAATTGCTTAACCTCCTTAAAAAAATCTTCCTTCCCTCCACAAGGAGAACAGAACCAAAAAAATCTGTGCTGAGGGGTCTTTTCTGAGGCTGATTCTCCAACCATGGACCATTCATGGAAATAACCTGGACCACCTACACAGAGGTAGCCTGTGGCAGTTCAGTCTCCAAATGGGCTCCCTACTAAGGGGAGCAGGGGCTGTCTCTGACATGAACTCAGTGGCTGGTTCTTTGATCACCTCCCCCTAAGGGGGGAGCAACCTGACCAGACCACAGAGGAAGACCATGAAAGACAGTCCTGATGAGACCTCATAAGCTAGGGTCAGATAGAAGGGGAAGAGGTCCTCTACTATCCGTGGACTGGGGAAGGGGGATGGGAGGAGATGAGGGAGGGAGGAAGGGTGGGATTGGGAGAGAACGAGGGCAGGGCTACAGCTGGGATACAAAATGAGTAAATTGTAATAAATAAAAATTATATTAATTAATTAAAAAAATCTTCCTTGCTTGGGTTTGGTGGTACACAAGAGGAAGATGAGTTCAAGGCCAGTTTGGGTTACCAGGTAACCCAGGGTGAATCCAGGTAAACCTGGATTAAGTAGTAAATCCTTACTAAGTACTAAGTGTCAAAGAGAGAAGAGAGAGAGTGAGGGACAACAAAACAAAAGAAAACAAACAAACCAAAAACAACCCATCTTAATAGTTCAGTAAGAATTTGTGGGAGAGCAGAGATAAATTTGTGTGTTCACTGTTCTGTGTTCTGACAGACAATTCCCTCTTAAAAGAAATGTATGAATAGCTGTCTAGCAGCTATGTGATTTTCTGCTTTCACACACTGATGTAAAGAATTATGCTAATGATTTTCTTGTACCTAAATGAATTTTACCCAAGAAAAGAAAACTAACATAAATACAGCAGGATGTGTTAACACCTTGTGGAGTCTTTGTGTGTGTGTGTGAGAGAGAGATTTGGTTTTCTTTTCTCAGGCTATGTTTTCTGAATTATGCTAGCATCCTAAAATGATTTCGGGGTACTTTTATGTTCTCTGAAACATTTTATGTGACAGAATATTTGTCCCCTGGGTTCATGAATGTATCTATGTAACCACCTTGGCCCATTTCTCTTCAGAAAGAATTTCATGGACAACGCTTTACTGCTTTTGTGGCAGTCGACTCGTTCAGTTTTATTTTTTATTTAACTCATTAACTTCTTTACTTTTTTAAGACTCATTAATGTCTCTCTGTGTTGATAATTTTGAAGTTCGAACAGTGGGTAATGTTTTACTGCTTCAAAAATCTTTCTCATTTTGTTTGTTTAGTTCCTTTTAGTCTTTAATAGACCTGCATTGAGCAAAGGAAATATTTTCTCAAATTCTCAAGTTTGCGATTAGAGCCAATACTAGAATCATTGAAGTCCCAGCATCCAATGCACAGTCCTTGGACTCTTCTAGTGACAGTTCAGTCACCATGCTTTTATTGTCTACATCCTTCTCTTTCTCTGTGTGTGTGTGTGTGGGGGGGTCGGTGTGCACGCGTGCACATGTGTGTATCATGTTATATACGTGGAGGTTAGAGCTCAACTTCGGAGAGTTGATTTTCTGGTTCTACCATTTGAGACCTGGGGATGGAACTGAGGTCATCAGTCTTGGTAGTTAGCACCTTTACCTACTGAGCTGTCTTGCCTGCCCTACTTTGTGTTTGTAATAGATATATCTGCACATATGTGAGTGTGTATACATATATATGTATATATAAATGTGTGCCTTTTCATTTACATACTTTTAACTCTATAACTGAGGCTTTCTGCTTACATCATAAGTGTGGATGACACTGTGTGTTATAAAGTGGACATATGTTTGGTGCTGTACTGGTATGGTTCAGTATTTTCCCTCTACACCCTCCCCTCCTTTCTATGTCAAATATAATGTATATGATTTTTTTAACCCCATCATGCTTTCGATGGATTTCAATATTATTTCTGGATTACTAGTTTAAGGTCAAGAGAAAGAGGAAGGCATTTTTTAAAACTTCTATTAATATCCACCTTGAATTTAAAAGGAAAACAAGCATATATTATCTGATTTGTTAACTGATTACTGTAAGAACAATACTTTATTTTAGTAATACTTTTTCAGTTTTACTTACTACTCTTTTCTCTGTTCTTATTTGATATATTATTTTAATATTTTCACATATATGCTATACTTTAGGAATTATTTGTTCCATTTGCATTCTCCTTTCTGATAAGACTTACAGCTGTTTGTATATGTGTTGTGTTTCGGTGTGTATGTGTCTGTGTGTGTGCATGTGTGTGTATGTGCCAAGCACAAGGTGAGGTGTTAGACCTTGCTTTCCACCTTGTTTTTGAAACAAGTCTATTTGTTGTCTGCTGATGCATACTCTAGGCTAGCCAGTCATAAGCTTCCTGCATTCTCCTGGATCTGTCTCTCATATCTCCCCAGGCACACTGGATTTACAGAAATATGCTAATGTACCAGGCTTTACATGGATTTTGGGGAGCTGGGCATAGTGGTGCACACCTTTGATCCCAGCACTTGGGAGGCAGAGGCAGGTGGATCTCTGAATTTGAGGCCAGCTTTGTCTGTGGAGTGAGTTCCAGTACATTCAGATCTGCATAGTGAGACCCCCATCTCAAAACAAAAACATCCCACAAACAAACATCCTTAGCTTTAGGGGATTTGAAGTTAGAACCTCAAACTTACAGAGCAACTGTTTTATTCATCCAACCGTTTTCCCAACCTCCTGCTTCTTTTCCTTTAGTCTTGCCATTGTCCCTGTATGTGAGAATTAATACTGGCTTACCATTTTTATTATTTTTTTTATTGTTGAGAACATCATACCTGTATGTGATAAAATACAATCACATCTACCATCACCCCCAATTTTCCCCTTCAGTGTCCCTTTATGTCAACCAACACACCCTTTTTTCCACTTTATGTCTCATTCTTTATTTATGTTTTTCTATAGCTCACCTAGTTCCCATTAGTGCTGCCATTATGTACTAGGGGTGAGGCCATTCCCTGAGACATGGACACAGTGGCCACACTTTTTTAAAAAGAAAGATTTTTTTGTTCCATAGTAGGTATCAAAAGGTATTAGCTCCTCACTAGTGGGCGGGGCCTGGAGAGCACCCTACCCATCTATGCTGGGGTTTTGCCTGGTTTGATCTTGGGTGGTTTGCAAGCGTGATAGCTATATCATCTCCCGAAGCTAGTATTTTACAGCACTGCTCTCCACCATTCAGCTCTTTAAACTCTTTCTGACTCCTCTTCTACTGGAGTCAAGTGTGGCAAGAGGTGATTGATGTAGATGACTTGTTTGGGGCTGAGCAGCCTAATAGAAGTATTGTTTTTACATATAACTTTGCAAGAGCCTTTGCATGCCTGATACTGTTTTCTGTTGTCAATCCTAGATGCACGCACAATGTGTATGGTTATTGTTACAATGTTGCTGTTTTGATTTCTGGCAAGTTTGAAGCCAGATTAACATTTCTGAGCTCTGTAGCTTTCAATTTTTTTTCTTAATGCTTTTAGCACTCTTAAAAATTCTTACACTTCAAGACAAGCTGTTTTGGCCAGTCCGTGGGTGTTGTTTGTCCTGCCCTCCAGTCAGCTGCAGAGAAGTCCTCAGCCTGCCAAAGTGTCCTCCTCACAAAGGTTTCTTCCATCTCATTTCTTCTGCCCCTTCCTAAACTATCTGTATCCTGGCTTCTACCTAGTATCCCTTTTCGCCAGCTTTCCCCTGTTTGTCTTGTGTTTCTTCCATACAGAAGTTTATTTCCTAGTGATTGGTTCTGTTATGGCACTTTACAAGTCTTCTGCTGTGCTGTTGAATTTTCAGTCTCAGCATCCTAAGACAACTCCATCCCCACCACTTCTTCAGGTACAGTAATTCAGCTGGCCCGCTCTTGCTTCTTTGCAAAACCTCATTTATTCTGCCATGATTTTCTGAGATGTACTAAAAATACAAAAGTGAGATTGAACTTTCTTTCTTAATTAATTTCTTCTTACTATTATTCTTTTTCCCCCCTCTGTGTTGCCTAGGCTGCTCAGACAATCCTTTTTCTAGGCTCTGAAGAAGCTGGAACTTCATAGAAGTTCTACCATGTCCAGCTCAGTCTTTTTGAAAAGCAGATTATTCTTTGGTGAGTGTGTGTATGTCTGTGTTTATGTGTCTCTGTAAGTATGTGTATGTGGTGTGTGTGTTTTTCTGTGTATATGTAGGTGTATGTATATGTGTTTGTATATGGATGTGTACTCTATGTGTGTATGTTTGTGTCTGTGTGTGTGAGTATATGTTTGAAAGGGTTATCATGTATTTTTGTTCATGTTGGCATGTACAGCTATAGTGCAGAAGTTAGCTGTCCTTAGAATCGCCGCCGTGGTTTCCTCCCCTCGGAGCTGGAATTCAAGCACTAGCTGACAGATCCCAACATTCTCAGTTAAAAATTCTGAAAGTCCAACAGGAGGCAGAGTTGTGGGAGATGCAGTTCTGCAAAGTGTGGCAGGAGAATTTTGGGTCTGCTTCCCTCACCCCACCCCCCTTGTGTCTTTGCTGCCAGACTTCACACCAAGCATCTGTGTTTTGGCTCTGACCTTAACACCTGCTCTCTGCTGTCGCTGTATTTAAGGCAGGAAAAGGCCCTAGAACACTTTTGATTTTCAGTGTGTGGACAGAGGTGTGTGAATCATGAGCCTTTCAGCACAGCTGTTCCGAGTTATGCTAAATCGTGTGTGTCCCATCTCCCCTGGCTTGTCCTCACTCCCTGCTCTCAATCCTGCAAACAGAGCTACATTAGTGGAATTTTGCCAAACACCCTTTATTTACTTCTCACAATGCTGGATAGTTTTCTGATGGTGGTCCTGTTTTTTGAGGGCCTTAATGTCCCTTTTAATTAGGTTCCACATGTAATATATCCATGAGAAATTTGCCAGTTTGGGCATGTTGGTATGCATGTGTAGAACTTTGAGTTTTGGTAAGGGCTGTCCCGTGCTTCTATATTTATTGGTCATTGAAGTTAGCATCCTGAGGCGCTATTGTCAGGTGAGATAGAAATTTCAAGTGAGAAAAAAAATGCAGGAATGTAGGGAATCACCCAGTGATTTATGATAATGCTATTTTGATCGCAGTGTAGATCTGGTCCTTCAAGAGTCCCAAAGGGCAAGACGGAACTAAGGCATTATGTCCAAGTCAGCTCCAGCTAGCTGCCTTCCTCTTTTTTACAAAGGACCAATTGCAGGGTCAGGAGAAGCCTGTCGTATTTCTTTCATAGCAGCCTGCCATGACAGATTAAGTGTGTTACAGAGCTGCTGTGAAATTACGATAGTGACCAAGACACTGACTGTGCTCAAGGCAGCATCTTCCCTAAGTGTATGTAGGGCAGAAAAGTCAGAAGGAATGTAGAAACTTCTTTGGTGTATATAACAGAGTTTTGTATATTTTTTAATGTAGCATTTTTCAAAATCTGAAGAATGAGTGCATCTACAGCATAACACGCTACCCCTGGGGTTTAGTTCGTGTGAGGACATGAATCACATTAGGATTTAAGTACCCTTGAGTAATTTATCATTATACCCTTAATAAAATGCATAACTGTAAGTTAAACTGTGACTTTTCCTTGAGCTTGACTAGGAAATCATAAACCCTGAAGTTTGTGAAATTTAGTATCCCATTTAATATTATTATGATGGCAATAAATACGTAAGCAATTAAATTTCTTAAACATATGCATTTGATGAATTGACTCTCTTTCAGTGGTTGTTGGCCTGTTGTTTATAAGAATGTCTCATAGACCTTAGATTTTCAGATGTTTTACTTGATTACTGAAAATTACAACTATGAATTTACTTCAGTAGGATTTTGTCATCTGCATGGAGTGTCTGCAATTTTTTTCAGTAGCTTTGTGCTAATCCAAAAAGCCTTCATTGGCACAACCACTGACTTCACCACTGCCACCCCAAAGTAATTTTAGCTTCATTTCTGAAGAAAAGCCGCAGAAAAGAGGGATTTTTTTGCCTTTAGTACTTAATGAAAGTGAGCACATTATTATACTCTTTTCTCTTAGTCATAACCTTCTGGACTGTATCTTGTTACCTATTTGCTGAACAATTACGCTATTGTTATTGTTATTATTATTATTATATTTTGCTGTATTAGTGAGAACAACAAATGTCTTGATCACCAAGTTTTAATAATTAGACATACTGTAGAGTTATTAAATACACTCACTGGAGCAAGTGTCAGAAATCAATGGTTTGAGGTTGTGGAGATGTCACAACAGGTAAGGATGCTTCCTGCCCAGACTGCTGGCCCTAGTTCTGTGTAAAGTAAGGACATGACTGCTCCAAGGTATGGCGGAAAGTAAGGATTTTATTGTAGATATGAGGGAGAGTATAGCCAGAGGCATTTAGAAGAGTACAAAGTAGGAAGGTTAGGAGAGGAAGAAGGGGAGAGAAAGAGAAGAAAAAAGGGCGTGAGCAAGGGAGACAGATAAAGAGAGAAAGAGGGAGAGCCAACAGGGAGTTTGACTAACATGTTAGGCCTATAGGAATGAGAAACTGGGGGCAAGGGTGGGAGGGGAGCCCATGAGCTACAGAAGTTCAAGGTAGGCAAGGGTTGGGGTGAGAAGAGTTGAGAGGAGCCAAGATGGCAGCCTGGAAAAGGTCCTTGAAATTGTAAGAGAGCTTAGAGGCCAGCATGTACTTTTGGATGCTAATAGACAAGCCAGCCATTTGACCTGGTATACTTTCGTACCTGACTAATTCAACTTAGTAGAAGCTTAGGACTGACTCTTGCAAATAGTCCTCTGATAGTCTACAGGTGCCTCCAGACTTTCAGGAGACCCTCCAAACTAAAACAACAACAACCAAAACAAAAACCAGAACCAAAAAAATGCTCTTGATTGGATAATTTGTGGATTTTTGCTTATGCCATGGCCCTTGCATGCATATCTGCAAGTGCATTTGGTGTGTCACTGTACAACATTATTTTGCTTTCGACTCAAGAGAAAAACTGGTTAGCTTTAGAATTACTGCTTTCTATTTTAAGCAATTTTGGAAAATTACTTTTATTAGAATGTTTGTGTTATTTGCTTATACCTCTTCCCCCTCACCACAACCTCTCTCATCTACTTAAAGTGGCTCAGCAAACTAGACTAGTGGCACTTAATTTAGTGCCTGTAGGAAGTGAGCCTGCCCTATAGATTGACACCTATGAGAGCAGAGTCTCAAAATTGCGAAGTGTTTGACCTAGTGTACTAGCTGTGAGCCTTAACTGTTAATACAACTTAAAATCAATAAAATAAGAAATACTGTCCTCCACAGTAAACAAATGTTAAGACTTCAGTAGCTGCTCTTACCTAGTGTCTACCCTGCCAGAATACAAAACACTTTTGTCACTGAGAAAGTCCTACTGTAGACAGAAGGAGTGGCTGACATCATGGCAGTAGGTAGGAAACTTTGACTTTTGTAGGTGAACAGCATGTAGTTAACTTGCATTTGCCCCATTGTAGTCTCCCTTTAAGAATAAATGCAACTAATATTCCTACTTGGACCAAAAGCGTAAATCAAAATAATGGACTTTCTCAAGAGAAGTCTGGGATTTTACAAGTATTTGTAGTCTTTGCCAATTTTTATTGCGCCCTCCACCTGTTGGTGCAAACTGGGAAACAATGTTGGGAAGAGAAGAGATAGTTACAGGTTTGTTAGGAATTGGTTTAAAACTCACTCCATATGTATTTGCCCTCCCTCCTTTCTTTCCTTTTTTCTCTCTTTTCCTTCCTTCCTTCCTTTCTTTCTTCTTTTTGAGACAAGGTCTCATATATTCTGAATCACTTTGACTTCCTAATCCTCCTGCCCCCACCTCTCACATGTTGAGGTTTCAGGCAAGTTCTTCCATTCAGGTTTTATGTGTGCTACGCAAAGTCTCTTGCCAATTGAGCTGTGGCCCCAGGACCTTTTAAGGTTTTTATTTAAAAATATGAAGGGAGGGTTGTGTGTTTTAAGTGTGGTTTTGTGTTTTGATGTGTGTGCTTGTGTATAGTCTATACCTTTTCTTTCTATAATTTATACATTGTGTTGTTGTTTTAATGGGAAAATTGAGCCCAAGTGAAAATTTATGTTCTGCTTGGCTGCTTCTGAACTTTCTTCTGCCCCACTTCTCCTACAGTTATTCCTGAGTTAGTTACATTGCTTGTCACCGGGGACAACAGCTTCTATGTCTTTCTGGCAGTTTTAGAGCCTTGTTTCAGATTATGTACAGGCAGGAGCTTGACACTGATTTGTTACTGTTCAACTCAATGTTATTTTGATTGTATTGCAGTTCATGATAAAATATATGCTGATTTGTGATAAATAATTAATATCTTTAGGACTTTTGGAGTTTCCTAGGTAGTGGCTTTATATCTTGAGAACTAAAGAACACTTGTCCAGCCTGTAATTTATCCTCGGCAAAATGAGAAAGGATATTTCTTTAGCTGGGATATTAATGCTTAAGCCCTAAAGTGGCCCCAGGAGACACCCCCATTTTCTTAAAGCAGAGGTAATTTTTCTCCCCCGGCAGTTTCAGAGATGAAAATTTTAGGGAAATGTTTTCTGGGTCAGGATAAGAGGTGCCCACCCTTTTTATTGTGTTATAAAATTTATAAATGTATATTGTAAAATATCGGGTATTGGTGAAAGTGCTGTTGCCCTGGCAGGTGTTAAGGATAGCCTTCTCACCTAAGATGTTTCCACTTCCCTTATCCTCTGAGGGAGGAAGGACAATGAAAGGCTATGAGGAAAGGAAAATGAAATTCTGTCAGTTTAGGTATCATTGCTTACAAAGAAACAAAACAAAACAAAACCCAAACATATGACAGTTTGGTTCCAATATGCTGGTGGTAAATTTCTCCTGGGTGAATTCCAGTCTAGGCTGAGGAGGCCAGGTATTCTTCTCCTGTCTTGGATGGCTGTTCTGCCTTCCAGTATGATTTCAGCCGGGAGCGCGGCCAGGGAGGGCGTGGTAACCCTAATTTTCCTTCAAAGGAAGGGCCCTGGAGAGCATGATTACTGCTTTTAAAGCTGCTTACTGGCTAGATTGTGATCATGTGGCTCTGGGAACTGCTGGGATTGCTGGAATCCAGCCTTTGAGTGTTCATGCCTTCATCCTGCACAGTGTTCTGAGGAGCAACTTGTTTTCTGCCCTGTCCAGTACTTTGAGTCTCTTCAACTCAGAGCATCGTGAGTCTCTCTACCAGTCACACTGGCATAAAAATGATATTAGTGTCTCTGACATGAACTCAGTTGCCTGTTCCTTGGTCACTTCTCCCTGGTGAGGCAACCTAGGTAGCGCACAGAGGAAGAGGATCCAGTCAGTCCTGATGGGATCTGATAGGCTAGGATCAGACAAAAGGGGAGAAAGACTTCCCCTATCTGTGGACTAGGGAGAAGGGATGGGGAGGAGGAGAGAGAAAGGGTGGGACTGGGAGGAGATGAAAGAGGGGGCTACCAATGGGAGACAAAGCTAATAAACTGTAAATAATAATAATACTAAAGAAAAGGAGAAAAGGAAAATTATATTAGTAAATGAGAATAGAAATAAAAGAGAACCACAAAGAAATAAAGCTGGAGCTCCTGTGTGAAATAAATGAAACAAGACTCCCACTGTCAGGAACACATAATAAAGGCCGGTGGAGAGGATGCTGTGTGAGACCAGTGTATGGAACAAGTGTTCAAAGAAGACATGTAAAAGGGTTCCAGCTGCTTCGAGTCCACACGAAATATACAGGTTCTAAAGGACTAATCACGGTCACTGACGGTTTTCATAATTTCGAAAAGAAAAAAAGTATTCTTACTAGAGAACAAAAACGTTCTGCTCAAGGCCAGCTTTGGTCTCTAACAGCAATAGATGTTGGTGATCTGTAATGATATTTATGTTTCTCCTACTTGCAGTAGCACTGTGGTTGGAGTGGAAATCTACCAGCTTGGATCTAGTGGAAGGAGTTAGAATTCAGCATGTTTTCCAGTTATTCTTGTTTTGACTTTTTTTTTTTCTGTCCCATTTAGAATCTTTTAGTGTCTTCAGTCCCTAGCTGAGGGTTTGCTAGATTTTCTTTTTCTTTTCTTTTTGAGAGGATTACATTTCCCCCCCTCCTTTGGAGTGGACACGTAATTGAGGGAATGAGACAGGAACTGGGTTGTGTGCAGGAGTAAAACCAGATTTCTGATTCTCAAGAGCAGTGCCCTCAGTGTGTAGGGTGTTTATTGCTCTTGGTGCCATGGATATAAATGCAGATATTAATGAGTGTATGTTGGCCTTTTCATTTGGGCATTTTGTTTTTTGGTCTGAGACAAGTTCTCAGACTCCCGGCCTGGGTTGTCAGAGCCTCCTGCTAATCCTCTTACTTAGTCCCTGGAGGGTTGAGCCAATGGCAACCAGCTGGCCCATGGTGCATCTTGAATGGTACCTGCTTTTAGTCTAGTTACTTTTGTTGCTGAAGAGAGGAAGGGATTATTTGTGAGTGTTCCCTTCCTGGTGGGTCTTGACATTAGCAGATTAGCTATGGTGATGTTGCTTTTCTCCAGGGAATCATAGTTAAACATCTTGCCTCCTCTCTGGTGTTGGCTGGATTTCAAGCCACCTGTATATTGTTTAATTTTGCATCCTGCAGGAAGTTTAGTTTGGAGGATAAAATTAGATGGATAAATATTTATTAAATTAGGTAAGATTTTTAAAAGTGTACCTTCAATTGTATGACAGAGGAGCTAGCAAATCCACTGTGACATCATGATGCCACTTTGCTGGGAATGTCACATTTATAGGGTTTATTTTGATTGGTGCCAGTTGGGCTTATATAGAATAAGGTCCCTAGTCCCAGCTCTGAAATGGGAAGACTTTCATACGGAACACTTGAGGGTAGAAGAGGACATAGTTAGCACATCAGAACAGCATGAGTGAATCTGCCTGCTTTGGTCAAATGGGCACAGTAGTCCTATTCATTGAAATCATTAGGAAACATGGTTGATTGTCAGAGTCGGTTACATACATTTTTTCCTTTAAACTTTCCTGCTGATATTATTTGCAAGACACAGAAACAAGGATGAATATTAAAAAAAAACAATAACACCGATACCAAATGCTTCTTCCGATTGAGTATTCTTTCTGAAATAAATCTATAGAGGATGCATTTTGCTTTGGTGAACCATCTCTTCAGAAGACTAGAAATGGCCCCCTCTTGTTTTGTTTTATTTTTGCTTCTTGAGATAGAAGCCAGTGTAGCCCAGACTGTCCTTGAACTGGTTGGTGGTCCTCTTCCTTCATTTAAGCCACTTTTGTGCTAACATGTGTTCACTCGTATGTCTGCATTCTGGTTTTGAGTAGTCCAAGTCTGCTACATTCACAGCAGCCTGTCTCAGCCTCTCAAGTGCTGAGATCACAGGTGTGGGAAACCACACACCACATACTAGTGAGGTTGAGCCAATAACCTGTCCAAAATATTATATAAAATGTTTTTGGAAAATTCTTTCAAATTGTCCTGTCTTCTTTGCAGATTTCTTGTAGAAAACTTCCTATTCTCTTACTCCAGGTGCCTCTTTGTGGCTTGCTTCTCTGTGTGCAGTGGCTTCGTTTTTCAGTATCATACTTCTTTTTTTTCTTTTCTTTTTTTTTTTTGCTTTTGCAGGTCCACACCCTCAGTGGCTGGCACAACATGACAGCCTTCCCCCCCCCCCCCGCCGTTCTGCCCTGTCTGTCCCCATACTTCATTTGCCTCCAAGCTTCTGCCAATGCCCCTTTCCCTCTCTATGTTCTCTGCCTTAGAGAAAGTGATAATGAGTTGTGGCAACCCCATAAAATTATGTTTGGGATCCACCTTAGCACTAGTTATGTAAACATGTGATTTAATTTTATTTTCAGCAAACTGGGGGAGAATTTTTCCCTTTCAGCATGTGTGGATTACATTTGATGATGGAGATTACCTTTTTGTTGTAAAGTAATAATAGTTTTATCATCACGTGTCTTGCTTTCAGTCAAGTTTTCCTAGACTTTTCTGGTAATATGCAACAACAGCATTCTTGTAATATTCTATGGCTTTCTTGTTATATATCCTTATCCCCCAGCCTTTCAATGATCTTTGATGGACTTTTAAGTAAATCTAGATATTGAGCATGTTTTTTTCTCTCAGCATCTTTTCCCTTCTTCATCGTGCTAAAGGTCACTCTGGATGATTTCTTTTATTGTGCTGTCTGTCAATTAAAAATTCAACAGTGGCTGACACTTAATGGTTGAGTTGTTTTCTGATCAGCAAATAAGTGCATTCTAACCAGAGTCTCACGTATGCAGAGTGAATGAATCCTAATCTCCTGGCAGAATAGAAAGTATAAATAGGTTTAACATGGTTACAGTGCTGAATGATATGCTAGTAATGGGAGGAACCAAGGAGGCAAAGTTGAAAAGGCCAGACACCAATGCAGGAGGTGATTTAGAGATACTGAAATGTTTAGGCAACTGATGCCAGTTATTCAATAGGATCTATTAAATAGATAATTCTAATCTAGTTACCTATATAAGCTAACATGAGAAAATTTCATTTGACAAGACTTTCAATGTAAAGACATTTACTATGAAATATTTTGTATTTCAGGAACAGCTGTACATTATAAAACCGCTCAGTATAAAGGTATAATTAATATCTGTTTGTTTGTTTCAAAATTAAGAGCTAGCAAGTGCAGGTTGACCCGAAGATGGAACAACAAATAGATGGGATAATGTTCAGCAAGGAAATTCATGGTGGTTCTCATGTTACAAGTCATAATTGAGGCACTCCTTAGTTACATGTTATTTTAAGAGTTAAGCTAAGCCTTTAAGGATGATTTTGAAGATTGTTTTCAGCACCATTTATTTATAAATATTTAGATTACAGGAACAATTTAAAAATTGTCTGGTCTTAATCCTTTCTCTGCCTTTTAGCCCTTTTTTGCCCACTCTACGATTGAGTTTAATTTAAACGTCATGTGGGGATCTGCATGGGAAACCTTTCTGTTGAGTATTTAATGTGGAACTGCTGCTTGATGGCTTCCTTGGACAATCTTAACCAGTTTGTCTTATATCTTCTTATTATCAAGTGAGTTTAATGAATACTGCTACATCTAAAAACAAATAGTTTTCTATCCTCAAATGCGCCATGATAAACTACTTCTCTCCTTCCCTCTCCCTCTCTCTTTTTCTCTCTCTTTCCTGTTTGTTAGAAACCTGGAGTACATAGCACTGTGTTAATTCTTGTGGAATATCTACCCTCCTGTTGTTGCTTCGCAGCAGCAAGGATCTCTTTTGTTCAGGTTACATTGTACAGAGATTGCATACCCACATGAGTGACACGTATCACACAGATGCCTTGTGGAATGATGTACCTAAAGCTTAACATCATATAAGTGAAGTTAAGATCTAGTTTTTATAATTCAGTCAGAGTGGCATCGAAGAGTTAGGAAATGTGTTTAAGTTACTGTTTTTTGTTGTTTTGGAGTGTGAATCAAAAATACATTGTTCACTTCTGAGCTAACACTTCTCAGTTTTGTGATAAAAATGAATTCCTATTCCCAGTGGCAAGTTGTAAAGAAAACTTAGATTATAGCATGGAACCAAATATTTAAATAAAAAGTTCTATCTTATCTTTCTTTTTTATTATTTATCTCTCAATATTTTCAGAATTTTAGAGGTAGAGTAGTAGGATTTCCAGATAGGCAAACACTGTTTGACTCAGTTTGCAGTCTACAGTGTTGAAAACCTAAGTGGCTTGTATCTTGGATTTTTGCTACATAGACAGTTTCTATTTCAGAAAGTAAAACTAGAATAATGAATGTGAGATTCTACTTTTGAGTACTTCAAACTGATTTTTCTTTTAGAATTATCTCAGAAACATATTGCCTTCGCTGTTTTAACTATTTTGACTTAAATAACTTGACTATCAATGAAATATCGTCTTTTCACCTTCAGAAAATGTGAAACATTTCCTAATATGGATACAAACAAATGTGATATTAAAAATAAATCAACAAACAGCCAAGACAGGACGAAGAGTTGGATTGATGATAACATCAAAGTTAGCAAGCATTAAAACTCTGAAAATAATCTCTCAAACTTTTGTAAATCAGATTTCTATGATTATCTTCCTGGGTGACGAAGGCAGGATTTTTTATTGCTGGGAAAAAGGAAAAACCCACAGTCCTAGAGCCCGCTTTGAGAAAAGAGCTCTTTGTCACATTTGAATAGAGTATGTGTGTGCGGTTTGCTCTTTTATTATTTTTCTCAATGGAAAAAAAATTAACAAGTTGGCAGTTGGTTGTACAGATTTCTCTTTGTGGTGGAAATACTGGGATATGGTGGGAGAAAACCGCTGCCTATCCGAAAACAGATGCTAATTGTACTCTCTAATTCTATTTTGGTTGCCATTACGATGTTCCTAGCTGCCTTTTATTTGTTGCTTCTCTAGGACAAGAGTGATTACTAATTGCATATCATGCTGCACTGAAGAAGTGCGCCATTTAGTTTTCCTTTCTTTTCTTTTCTTTTCTTTCTTTCTTTTTTTTTAAGAGAGGAAAATGGAAGGGAGATGGAGGGCCTTAGTCCTGCAGCTCATCCCTACAACTCTAGGCTGCGTCTCTAATTTGCATGGGTACCTTGGGCATTGTACTTATGGGCTCTGGCAACTTGACCCCCTCCTTAGTGTAGTGACCCTTGTCATCCTGCTGTTCATTCCTGGGGCCTGTTTAATGCTAATTAGTCCTTCAACCAGTTGCTGTTTACAACTGTGTGCTTTAGAAAGCCTGGCTTTCTCCAGAGACCACATTGGTGGTCTTAAACTGAACTGGTAAGATTGAAGACCTCCCAGCCCAAGAGAGAAACCTCTTAACATTTTGTTTTTATTTAGCAATATTTAATAATCACACCATCAACATAAATAAATAAATAAAAAGAAGAACTGAGTTTTTTACCCTGATGCTGTTTGACGATGGTTGGATGCTCTTTGGAATTGCTTCAGTTCTTAACTTTGGAGTCCAAAAGAAGCAGGTCATCTCAGGAATAAGGTCAGTGGATGCTAAAATAGACAGGGCAGGTTAAATGGCTCCAAGTTTAGATGTAATTCATGTGGCCTTTATTTTCTGTTTGAGTGGACTAATTGAACCATTAACAACAATGATTTCTGTGGGCCTCATATGTAATGACCTTGGGTTTTCTACCTTCTTTAATCTCTATGGAATTTTATCAACATGTTGGATGTAAGCATTGCTGGCCTTCCTGGTTCTGGGGTAATAGTGGATCAGGAGGAGGAGTTTACAGATCCTCTTACCTCCCGCCATTCTAATTTGATGTCAGCCAAAGCTAATGCAAGGGCAAGGCTTTATTTATGATCATTCCAGAGAACTACATTCTAGGGTAGCTTCATTTAAAAATAACAGCTTTAGGGGCTCAGTGCGGAGCATGTCACTCCACCACACAGTCTCTGAAGGGCGGCACTGGAAACATCTTCTCTTGTTGACAGTGATCTTTATTCTTCATAAACTAGTATATTGTGGATAGCTACTTGGTGGAGTTAGGATGTTGAGCATCCTGACTTTGAATCCTGGGTTATTTCGAAGCAGCCTCATTTTTAATTTTGATGTGTGGCACATTTATTGCAGAGAAATTAACAAAAATATTAAACATTCTTTTTACATCGCAGTTTATGGAGTTTATAGCGGGGGGAGGGATGTCTTCATTTTGTCTTTCATGGGCATAATAAATCTTGTGGTGATAGGCTGCTTTGCTTGGTAAACTTGTTTATGGAGTCTCTTTAACAATGAAAATGGAGTACATTAAAATTTTCCATTAGGAGTGTTTCAATTAAGATCAAATGAGCTTGAGAGCTGAATTCATTTAAATGACTTTCTGGTCTCGGGGTTAGGATTAATAGATATCAGAAAGCAAGTCAGGTTGGCTACTTAGTAAAAGTCCTATAGCAATACACCCTATTAGGAGATTAACTATCTTTATGTTTCTGTGTTTGAGTCTTTTTGCAGCTCTTTCTATAGGAAGTTAGTTATATTGGTGTGTGTGGACACCCGTGCATGTTGAGTGTTTGGGCACAAAGACAGAGTAGAGATAGAGATGGACAGATTGGATCTTAGTGTTTGAAAGACTTTTCTTTGCCCTCTTGTGTCTTTCCCTTCCTTTCCGCATCTTTTTTTCCAGCATAAACATGAAAGAGCTATATGAAGGCAAACTTCTTGTTACAATGGACTGGAAACCAAGATATTTGTGACCCAGTGAGGAAAAGTATGTCTAGTGTATAGCTCTGACTTATTTTAGTAGGCCACTGACTTTCCTTTATATCTGCATGCCTGTTCCTTCAAAGCAGGGGATTTGAGGGTTTCATTTAAGCTTTTGATCTGTCAGAAGAAGAGTTACATGGAAATCTAAGGGGAAAGAGCTCACTACCAAACTGCCATCCACTGTAGAATTTACCTTGTTCCCACCTACTCACAGGATGTTGAAGGGAATGACTTTTGTTCCAGGGCCTTAATGATACTTCACATCTGTGCAGATTTAGCAGATAATGTTGCAGAATACTGAAATGCTTGGTTTTTGTTTTTAGGTTGAAGCTTATCCTGGAAAGGAAATGGGGGAGAAATGGCACAAAAGAAGCTGCCAGCCTCAGATGGCCTTCTGCACTAGGAGTTTACCTGTGTTCCTCTGCTGTAGCACCAGGCTGTGATCACTGAGATCTTGCTAACAGGCTCTGCAGAATACAGAGCAGGGTGCACAAGGATGATGCAAATTCCGCTTCTGGCCATTTAGTATTCTATTAAAAAAATTTTAAAAAGGAAACAAAAACTGTGATATACCAAACAAAAGCTATACCTAAATTGATTACCTTGTGTCAACATTTTCTCTTGGGCGTGGAAACTTCCTATAAAGGCACACACTAGCAACTGTAGCCAGGAGAGGACAAGCTGTGTCACAAGTGGACATGTGTTCTTTGAAAGTGGTAGAGGTACATGAGGTTGACAAAGTTTGCAAGTGGAGTACAGTGCTGGGTACCATGTGCCTGTTCTTTTCCCAGGTCTTGGTAACATTGATCTTCAACGCTGTCAGAAGTTAGAGGGATGACATTTGATTTTGCACCATAGCCTCCATTTTTATTGCTGGAAGCTAATGGAAGCAGGATTCTCTGCTTTCTCTTGGCATTTAAGATAAGGCCACCTCTAGCTGCAGGTCAGGGCTGAATTGTCTTAACTTCCATGTAGAGTCAGGCAGTGGATAGGAAATGTGGGGAGGTTGTTAGTGTTTGATCAGAAGAATTCTGTGCTTCAGCTTTTGGTGTTTTGGTTTTGAATTTTTCCAGCCTATATTCAGTGAGTGTTAACAACATACTCATTTCCTCAGTGGAAGAGTCTGCCCTGGGGCTTTCTGAGCATCATTGATTCTCTTCCCTGGTTTTTTTATTTTTATATTCTGTTCCAGCTGTTTGGAGAGTGTATTCAGAAAATAGCCTAGGTTGTAATTTGTATATCTTCTTCTTTTTTTCTCTCTTGAATATCTAGTTGGGAATAAAAAGAATGCATAATTGAGGGCTATTACTTGGCACTGAAAGGAAGAAGTTTCTCCTCTTTTTATAGTTTTTTTTTTTCTTTTTAAATGATGTAACAATGTGGGAGATTCTTAGGATTTCACATCAATGAAAAGAACCGAGTTTTGTTTTTGAGGCTGTCTTTAGGTCCTGGGGAAGATTTTTCTTAGTATTAGCTGAGGCGGATTGTACAAAGAAAATTCTGGTTTGCTTTTATTTCATCAGAGTTGCGGAATACTACAGGAAGGAATTTCTCCATCATCTATTTAGCCCTCAGCTTTCCTATTTCCCTTGGGATTGGTTACTTTATTTAACTTACCCTATTGATGGCTGTTGACTGCTGTGTTTTGAGACAGGAAAATACATTTTATAAACTCCATTTTGTCAATTGGATGAAAAATCAGCGTGAAATGAAGGAATCTTCTAAATAATTTTGAATTGTTATACTTTTGAATCTCTTTCTCAGGAGAAGCCATTGTTTGTTTTTACTGGTTTCTTCTTCTACATGTTTTTTGCCTTCATGGAAACTTTGAAGTTCTAATTGTTCACATTCACAACAACCCTAAAGCTGTTGAAAAAATTGTTATTTACTTGTTTGATGGAGAGAACTCTTTATTCTGATAGGTGTATGTTCACTCTCAGATACACTAAACTTTTCATAAAGCAATACTTGTGGTTTTGTTTATAAGTGCCTATTCATGTGCATGTACACATGTGTGTTACATGTATGTCCATGTATTTCTGACTATTGCATTACATAAACAAAGCAGACATTTTACAACAGGGCAGTAGTGTAAGGCACTGACTCATCCATAGGGCCCACAGAATAACTAAACCTAGGATAAACACCTGGCCCCTCCACCGTCCTCCTTTGTCTCCTTCTCTCGGGTGACCTGTTTACTTATACAAGGCCACATGTTAATTTATGTGTTTGACCTGTTTAACCCCTCTCCAAGGCTGAAGACACAAAGATAAATCATTTTCCTATACCTATACTCACCTTGGATTTTAGTAAGAACAAACCCTTATAGGACCCACCATCTCCCAGATGAGTGTGAAGCTGCGCTGAGCATCAAACCAGGGAATATGATTCCTTCTATTGTAGCCACTCTGTTGGTGTTTACATATAGATGTCCATGTTCTCTACTAATTTCCTTCAGTTTCTACTTGGAAAACTTCCTCTGGCTGATATTCTTTATAGGAAAGTAGATCTGCTGGGTTTTGTTTTGTTTTGTTTGAAATAGTGGTGATGAGTTAGTCTTATGTATATACAGCCTGTCCTTTACTGGGAGTTTTTGGATTCCTGGTATTGCTCACTGCATCTCTTTGTCTCTAGCCATATGTTGGGCTGTAGTTTTCGAGCAGAGAGTCTCAAGCTCCTGAGAGCTGCTCACAAGCAATCTTTATTTTTTTTTTAATTTTTTGTTGCATAGACTCATTCTAATACCTTGCAACGGAAATAGCTCCAACACGAAGGAATGTTAGGGAAATTGTTTTATTTTCTTTGTGATAGCATTCTTACTCATCATTTATGCTATGGTTGATTTATGTTTAGCATTTCAAAATGAGTCTCTCATGCATACCTATTTTCTTATTACAAGGCAGAGAAAATGAAAAGTGCCTAATGTGCTGTATTTGTCTTCATCACACTTTGGAAGACCATATAGCAATGCAGTTTGATTTAGCTTCCCATTGTTGTCTTTGCTCAACGAGCTTGATCAGGAAGTTTCTTCTAACAAATGTCATGTTTGCTTGAAGTGCTGGGCCATACGTTTTAGTTATCATTTCCTGTAACAGCTAGTAAAATTGTTCCATATTTTTATATTTCCTATGTGCTCAGGTGGTTTCTGCTATTTTCTGTAATTTAGGGTTTATTTTTTTAATTTTTTAAACAATTTTTATTTTTCCGTTGAGCTAATTTTGGGTGCTGTGGTTAGGGTGAAATGACTGAGGAATCTTATGTATGAAAGGTCATTAGGCACATTTTCTGAATTGTATTTCATTTGCTGTCTGAGAACTTGTTTGCTGTTTTAACTGCTTGTGATTTGGAAAAGGGAGAGTTAAGGAATTGTGGGTGGTAGGGCTTAGGCTTCCTTCTTCCAGGGTTTGAATAAACAGAACCCATTTATATGGAAATGAACTTATAGGGTCCCCTGTCCTGTTGTTAGAACTTGGGAAACTTTCTCAGACTGTCCTTTCACTTAAAATCATTTTTTGCAGTTATCTTTGACCCAATTCGTTTGAACATGTCAGCATAAATTTGTGTTCTGTAATTCTCATAACTGCTTAGGAATATTTATCAGTTCAAAAGCTTTAGTGTAACAGTGTTAGTACTTTTTGTCTTGTTCCTCTCTGACAGTGATCCTCCTACTATAGTGATAAAGTGCATTGGTGTTTTGCCTGCATGAATGCCTGTGTGAGGGTGTCAGATCCTCTGGAAGTAGAGTCACAGACCATTGCAAGCTGCCTTGTGGGTTCTGGGAATAGAACCCAGCTCCCTGTGGAAGAGCAACCAGTGCTCTTAACCACTGGGCCATCTCTCCAGCCTGGAAGCAGACTTTTCAACTTCTAATGTTTGAATTAATTTTTTTAATGAAAGGTCTGCCTTACATTTCCTTAAAGAAAGAGTTGTTGTATAGTCAATGTGAAGTGATACAAATATTCTGCAATGTAACAGTTTTGGATGTGTCTTTTGAGTAATTGCCTCCTATTGAGGCAGGGTGGGGGAGGGTGTGTGTGTTGGCTTTCTTATAGCAACATACTTTGATTCCAAGGATGGCAAGATAACACTTCTGACACAAAGTTATTATTATTACTAATATTACTATTGTTATTTAATAAAGGAAGTAAGTGGTGTTTTGTGGATTCAGTGGGGATATTAAAAAGCCATATATCCTTAAATCTATACATAACTGTCAGCAAAACTGATGTTGTTTCATTAATTTATTAGGTATTTATGTATGCATGGCTTTAAATTTTCACTGCCAAGTTTGGTAGCCTAGGAACTTCGGTAGAAGCATGGTGGGGTTGTTTCGCAGGTCATAGGATTATTACTGTGTTCTTCCTAAACTGCTCTCTTCCCTGAGTTAGTTTGCATATGCCTACTTGTGATCCATTTGGCTGCCATCCACTGTGTTCTGTGGGCTTTGTGATCTCTTGCTGCAGTCCTTCCTTCTTATAATCCCTGTAGTTGCATTCTGGCTAACAGGAAGAGAAAAATAATCACTGGCTAGCTTGCTTCTCTTCCTCTCCCCCCGAGCCTCCTCCAGTCCTTTTCGTGATCATGAACGGGTGTCTTGTCCTTTATGCTGGTGCTTCAGCACCACTGGAGACTCTCTGTTGTACTTACAATCCTCAACATCTTATTTGAGTTGCTAGAAGCACTCCCCTGCTCTTCAGGTCTCAGCCTGTTCTGTGTCACTTTCCAAAGTGCTGAAACCCTCAGCTGCTTTTCTTCATGAAGAAGTTCCCAGTTGACTTTAAGGGAAAGACTGTCCCAGATTTCTTTTGGCAGCTGTTCCTAACTCATGTACGTATGCTCTTTCGAGATGTTAAAACATCTCTTTTCGCCAAATGATTTGCTTGACTCTCCAGATTCATTCCTTTTGCTTTTGTTTAAAGTAGCTAAGAAATGGAGGGTAAGCAAAGCTAAATGAGTTTTCTAGCCTTGAGACCACCAGATGTAGGAGGTGTGGTTCCGCCAAAGCAATGAGGATCATCTCAGAAAGAGTCACTGAAAAAGGATTGCAAGCTGTGAGCACAGATGCAGGTTCTGCTGAATTCTAGAGATTGTCAGAAAGAGGGAAGAACAAATAAGTATGAGCATGTTACAGTGGTCAGGAAAATATTTCAAATGGAAAATAAGCAGACACAGGGCCAGCCAGTGATGATTTAATGTGCTGAATTAACCACATGAATACTGAGCAGATCCATTCAGTAAAGTTCCCTTTCCATGGAGTATGAGGAACATTCACTTGAATGGCATCCCTGACAGGTAGGTCTCTGCTGGGGTAAGAAACAACATAGGCTCTTGGTCCTCGAACATTGGAAAAACATGATCTGCTAACAGCATGCAAAGAATGCTGATGGGTGGGCATGTGCTTCCTTATCCGTTCCTGGAATGTAATTTTGAGTCTGCTATGAGATGTGATGGGAAGGGAGAAAAGGAGTTTGTTAAGGCCGGAGAGAAAGCACAGCAGTTAGGAGTGCCTGCTGCTCTTCCAGAGCACGCAGTAAGCTTGTTGGATGGCTTACAACCAGTTGTAACACCAAGTTCAGGAGGTCCAAAACTCTCCTCCACCCTCCATTGGTTCTGGCACAAACATGGCATACACACGCACGCACAGGTGTGAGTACACACCTAGTAAGAAAATAAATCTTTTAAAAAATGTTTGTTAATGAAAGGCTGAGTTTGGCCTATAGGAGCTGGCTCTCAGCTTTCCCCTGTTTTGGAGTCTGATTTTGAGAGTTCTGCAGTGCCACTTGTTTGTTTTCATTTGGCTTGGGAATGTTCTTCAATTGCACTTTTAGCTTTTGTAGATGTATATTCCCTTTAAAATAATGGGTTGTTGATTTTCCTTGCAAGAAGTAATTTGCTGAACCAGGTTCACTATGCTTGAAAAAAATTCATGTCTTTGTCTCTGGGATCCTTCCCCTACTTGGTGTATTTGGGGCACAGCGTAGTAATTGGTAGGTGGTAAGACTCTACAAAACTGCAGTTTGAGACAGGTGGTTGAATGAACTTATTTCTAGCACTGAGTAATAGGAGTGTGGGGGGTATATCACCTCTGCAAAGTTGAGGGTAGGGTCAGGAACTGGGCTCTGAAGCCAGTCATTGTAACTAGTGGCAAAGTTCAGGGAATGTTCTTCTGTTGGAGCAGGGATGTCTCAGGAAACATGCTTCAAATGCCAGGCGAAGCATAACAGTTGTGCCTAGCTTTAGGCACTGTTACTGGAAGAAACTCATATTTTAGGGCTTGTAACTCTAACCTGACAAATTAGATAACTCCTTCCACAGACAGTCCTGAAAATACTTAGTCCTTCCCTTCTGAAGTGGCATTTTCCAGAAAGAAAAGCTTTGTCATCATGTTTACTTATTTATTCTTTAATGGTAAACAGCATAACTCCTACTTGTGCAAGTTGTAGGTCTGGTTTTTAAATGTGGGAGTATGTGTTGGCCTTAATTTAGCCTTTCTTGCCTAAGAAATGTTTTATCTTTGACTGTACTTAATCTATGACTTTTCAGCTGATGAGTAGCTAGTTACCTCCTGAAACTATCTGTTTCTGTACGGTGTATTTCCAGTTCTGGAGGTGTTGTTTCACATTTCCAGGAGTATTTTGTTTACTTATTTTTCTTCTGGCCTGTAACCTATTATCCTGATGCCCTAATTTTACAAGCCAGAGTTTCTTTTCTTTTTTCTTTTTTAAACAAGGTATCATGTAGCCTGTCCTAGCCTCATACTTATTCTATGCATGAGTATGGCCTTGAACTTCTGATCCTGCGGCCTCTTGGTTCTGGGATTGCATCAGCGGACCACTATACCCAGCTTCCAAGGCCACTGGATTACTACCATCATTGTCCTTGGACAGTTGTTAGTGAAGCAGATTTTCAGGTGATTCTCTAGACCAAATAAATAGGCAATCTGTGTCGGTTGAAGCCTGATTGCTAATTTGAATTTGTGTATGTGTGTAACATAATGGGATGGGTCTTGAACTTGTAAGACTCAAAATAATATTTAGCATCTATAAACTACTTTGTTTTCCATATTTTTAAATTTTTAAATTTACTTTACATCCCAAAGGTGACCCCTCCCTCCTTTTCTCCCAGTTCCCCCTGCCCCCTTCCCCTTCCCCTTTCTTCCCAGAAAAGAGAAACATCTCTCTCCACATATCAATCCTGTTTAGGACATCAAGTCACATCAGAACTGAGCATATCCTCATCGCCTGAGGCCAGGCAAGCAGCCCTGCCAGGGGAAAGTGATTCAAAAGCTGGAAATAGATTCCATGTTAGAAACAGCACCACCCTCTCCACTTGCCAGGCAACCCTTGTGAAGACCAAGCCACCCATCCACTACATGTGTGCAGGGGGCCTAGGGACATATCATGCTTGCTCCGTAGTTGATGTCTCAGTCTCTGAAAGCTCCCATAGGACAGGGTTAATTGTTGGTCTTCTTGTGAGGTTCCTCTTTCCTTCCGTCTTTTCACCCAACACTTTCTCAGGACCCCTGAAGCTGTTTTCCATATTTTTATGTACGCTCATTCTCTGTTTATCCTATGATAAGAAAATAATTTACTCAAACTTTTTATTTGTAATTAAAAATTACTATTGGTTGTACATTTTGGTGCAGTGTTACTTTGAAACTAACAAGTCCTCAAAGGCACTATTAAATTAATGTTGATTAAATTTTCCAATGACACAATGCAAATGCAATTTATCTCTAATATTTTATGTGTGGAAGAGTATGCTTTCCTTCTAAATGACTCAATTAGTGTTCCTATCTCAAATGACACTTGACTCAACTTTAAAAGTATTAGTTTTAAGAAGGAATTAATATGAACATTTGAAGAATTTTCTAATGTCTTCTTTCTGTGCTAGTTAGAGAAGACTTAGGAGTTAGTAATATGGTGTGGGAGTATATGTGTGTGTGTGTGTGTTTGTGTGTGTTAAAGGGGGGGCTCAAGTTGGAACACTGGAGCTCATTTGCATCTTTCAAACGCTAATGCTCTTGTGTTTCAGATAGATTTATTACACTGTCTTTCTCTACAATTCACTGCCGTGTTTGAAGGCTCAGTTGGAACAAACAAAAGAGATATATAACCCTTGAACCAATTAGCATAGCTTACAATGTTCTTAATAGGCTTATCTACTGTATATGAGCCTTGGGAAAATGACTTAACTTTTATGCTTTTTTGATCCCCAGGGAAGTTTTTCAATGTCAGGTCCTTTGTATCCACAAAGTAAACCTCACATGTTTAATTTTCAGCTTTGAGCTAGAAAAACCTTCTTTACTGTCTGATGACTTCATGGTCTGTCATTCTTGAGGTTGTTTGCATACTTGCATGGGTTTTGTAGATGTGTGAGAAGAGACACATGTGATTTGGTCCTGGGGTCCTGCATGGCCTCAGCTGGTGTGTGGGATTGAACACAGGCTTGCAGTGTGCTCAGCTAGTATGGATTCCTGGGGCACACCCCCCCTTTTTTTTCTAGATTCCTCCTAGCCATTGTCTTTTTGATTGTCTTTTTCCTATGTGTCATTGAAATTTGGTTCATCTTTTGTTCTTAAAAAGTATAAATGATGGACATTTCCCACACAGGCTTCTCAAGTCACTTAGAAAAAAAAGGGGGGTTTGTATTGGGGAAAATAAACTAAGACATATTGTTAGTGACATTTCATACAGCAGGCAAGGCCTGCCTTATATATCTTTAGAATGTTCATTTCACAAGTAGGTGGAATATACATCTTGACTGTTTTGCTGTTTCATATCCTATGGTTTTAGTCTATGTTAGGTCGAAAAAGGAACTCATATTAGTGTATTTGAGGTCTTGGGTGGGGGTGGGGCTTCCACTCACTTTTTCAAGTGATCTTACTGCACTTACATTTTTTACTTTTCTTTTTACCTGTACTTACTTACATATGTTTATTTCACTTTTATTCCAGTTTGAGAACTTGGATTTAACAATTTTCTCTTTGAAGAAGTATTCCAGAGATTAGCATGTGAAGACAGAGTGCTATCCTCAGTGGTGGTTGATTTCAGAGATGCTATTTAAGTGCTCTAAATTGTAGTCTTTGCAACCTGTAGAAAAGAAGAGTCATGGAATCCTCATGAATACCTACCTATACAAAGCCTCTGCTCACAGTTTCTGCATTGTAGGAAGCACTCAAATAAAGGCTGCAGAGATACTAATAAAACTTTTTGAAAAATATACAAAAAAATGCCCAGGATTTCAAGAAATAAAAAGCATCCTGGAATAGTTATTTATGACTCACATGAGTTACAGAAGCTAAAAGAACTTTATGGGGGAGGCAACCTGTTTATTTAATGCATAATACCCAGCATTCATAGACAATTCTCAGGTATGTCATGATAGTATGGCCTTTGTTCAGCCTGGTGCTTGTTTCTGAGGGGTAGAGATTGCTTTGCTTTAAATGAAGATGCTTAGTGAGGTTGCTGTGCTCTGCATGTCGCTCCCCAAAGCTCAGGGTGTTGCTAGTATAATGATATTAAGACAGCTTCTACATGAATGGATTCTTGCAGGGTTAGCTCTGCTCTTGGCTTGCTGCTGTTGCTTTGGATTCTTGACTTTTCACTCGCTAGAACTCTGGTGAAATATATATATTTTATAAATCACACCACAGACAAAACAGGTTTATAGTTAGAGAGCATGATAAACTGAGTTTCCTGGCTGTAGATTTATAGGTTATCAGCAGTTTTAACCTTTAAGAGGTAGTGTGTGACTGAAAACACTAGAATTGATCTGAGCAGCAGACTCAGATCAGTGCCGGCCACATTGCAGGCTGTAGTGTGTGTCTCAAGAATGTGTATGAGAGGCTGGCTATGGGCCTTATGAAATGCTGGATTTTAATAACATGAAGTTCAGGGGCACTATTGGGAACAGGCTGTGTTCAATCAAATATCTCACCAGATTAATTCAGCCCTGTATTTCGGCAAAAGTGTTGAGAACTCTAGGGGTGGAGATGGGGATGGGGAGACAGAGCTGGTTACTAAGGTATCTGGAAACAAGTCTGAAGAATGATTGTATTTGCTGTAAGAAACAAAAGTTTTATAATAGCCCCAAACGCCAGCTGAAGGCTCTCATGGTAAAATTGTGCCCTTTTGCTTTTAGTTTTAGTTGTGAAACAGTTTCAGGAGAAGCTAATGGCATTCCTCCTATATGTGTAGAACAGTTATTTCTTGTCTGCTGCGTATATTTTAACTAATTCAACAGCTTTCTTTATTTTGAGGGGAAAGAAAAATAATGTCATCCTTTCCCACAGTTTAGTTAAGAAGTTTCTTTAAAAATCACTTTGTTAGGGTAGTTAGTTTATGGAAAAACTAGTAGAATCTTGATAGTGTATTTATTAATACAGTTGGTCTTCATGAGGAGATACTCAGTTCAACATGTTGTTCTGAATATAGAATTAAGAAAGAGTCTTATTTATCCTTTAAAAAATTTTCTAATTCTTTCAAAGAAGTGATTTCTGCAACCATTGGAGAATGGCTTTATGAATATTTAGTAACGAATTTTAGAAATCACTACCATACACACTTAGCTGATAAGGAAGACAATTTTTTTTCATGTGAAAAGTAATAAATATTGTTTTTTTTTCTCAGAACGTGCTAACTCTACCTTAGTTTTGCTGCTTAAACTTTTCTTAGTTTGTTAATGTAGTGTAGTTTAATAATACAGCTTAGAAAATGTGGCTTTGTCTTGAGTGACAGCTCTGATGATGGCAAGGACTTAGCCTGAGGCCTCCCAGCCTTTGGGAGCCAGTTCACATTCTGGGTATTATTACAGGTCCTTGACTGGCCAGTGTTTTAAGAAGCCATATGAGGCTGTGTTCAGGTCCTGTTGCACTTAGTAGGTGTGTGATCGCAGAGAATTTAAATTTACTTCAACATTGTTGTTCGTTAGCTGTGGAACACTACCTGGAATGAGCTACTTGCTTGAAGAAAAAAATCTGTCCATAGGACAGTATATTTTAAAGTACGGAGCAAAATGGTCAGCTTTTGGTTGATACTTAATACATTCATGTGTATGGATGTAGTTGAATACATTTAATTTCATAACTTTACTATCTCTTACTATCCCTGGTATAGCTAAATGCCTGTATTAATAATATTTATTACACTTGATTATCAGGGACTTTTGTTACCCCGAAATTTAAAAGAAATGGCTTTGGGCGTATATATGGAATCATGCCCTGCAGTGTTCTTCCTATACCAGGGCTCCTCAGGCTTCCTCCCCCATGGGAGCTCAAACAACATCAGCACATGCCTAGATATGCAAAGGCACACTATACCCGAAAGACTTGTCAAAGATCAATAACACAGTTGAAGTGGGCATGGACAAGATTTTTAACCACAGACACACTTATACCAAACAGAAAATGTCCAGCTTGATCACAACTTATAAATCAGTAGCTGGGTGTTTTAAAGGGAGAATAATTAACACAGTGAAATGAGTAAGGAGTTCAGTATGGTAAGGGAGAAAAAAAAAAGCACAGAAAGCATGTGAAAAATCACTGGGCTTTCTTTGCTCAAGGGACCATCTCTGAGTCAGCCTTGTGCATTCCCACAGAGGCTAGGAGAAAGCTCTGTCTTCAGGGAGTGGTTGAAATATTCCCTTAGTTCTTTTTGCAGCCATTGGGAGTTTAGAGAGGCGTTTTGGAGTCATTCTGGTATATGATCTTCAGCTGTTAGAAATTTTGTTTAAGTCTTGATGGGCCATGCTTCTGGCCTTGTTATAAAAGGGTCCACAGAGGCAAGCAAGAGATTGGGCCTATGGATTATAGCATGATTACCCTTTACTTTATAACTACTATCCACTTATAGGTGAGTACATACCATGTTTGTCTCTCTAGGTCTGGATGACCTCATGGAAGATGGGGAGGAAGGAGTGTAGGAGCCAGAGGATTCAAGAGCACCACAAGAACATGACCTACAGAATCAATTACACAGGGATCATAGAGACAGAAGTGACAATCAGGGAATCTTTATGAGTCTGACCTAGGTCCTCTGAATATATGTTATGTTTGTGCACCTTGGTGTTTTTGTAGGACAACTAATAGAGTGGAGCTATCTCCAACTATTTTGCCAGTTTGTGGGACGATTTTTCTCCTACTGGATTGCCTCATTTGACCTTGATATATGATTATGTGCTAGCCTTATTGTAACTTGCTGTGCATTGTTTGCTTGATATTTCTGGGATGCCTGCTGGTTTTGGAGGGGAAAAGGAGGAGGAGTGGATCTGGAGGAGAGGGGATAGATGATTTTGGGAGGAGGAAAAAAGAAAGACTTTCAGCAAAGAGGGAATCAGACCATTCATGATCTGGTTTAGAATTTCTTTCAGAGGATTTACCTGGAGAGTGAAGAGTGCCTTCTTTAGCAGCCTCTTGTATTCTTAGCTGACATTTCTCAGTTGGTTGTATGCAGATGTAAAATGTCCTGATTAGCAAGAGTTAGATGTGTGCTGAGTTTGCCATGGTCATAAGTGCAAGTTATAAGTGGCCACCTACAAAAGCTTTTCAGTTTCATGAGGTTTTCAGTTTTATTGACTGTTGATCTTAGAGCATGTGCTGTTGGTGTTTTGTTCAGGAAGTTGTCTCCTGTAACAAGTTCAAGGCTCTTCCCACTTTTCTTCCTAACAGATTTAGTGTGTCTGGTTTTATGTTGAGGTCTTTGATCCACTTGGAAGTGAATTTTGTGCAGGGTGATAAATATGGATCTATTTGCATTTTTCTACATGTAGACATCCAGTTAGACCAGGACCATTTGTTGAAGATGCTGTCTTTTTCCCATTGTATGGTTTTGGCTTCTTTGTCAAAAATCAAGTATTCATAGGTGTGTGCATTTTATTTCTTGGTCTTCGATTCAATTCTATTGATCAACCAGTCTCTTTCTGTGCCAGTGCCATGACATTTTTATTACTGTTGCAAAGTTTGAGATCAGGCATGGAGACACCTCCAGAAGATCTTTTATTGTGCAGGGTTGTTTTTAGCAATTCCGGGTTTTTTGTTTTTCCATATGAAACTGAGAATTATTTTATCAAGGTGTGTAAAGAATTATGTTGGTATTTTGATGGGAATTGCATTTAATTTGTAGATAGCTTTTGGCAGGATGGCCATTTTCGCTATGTTAATCTTACCATTCCATGAGCATGGAAGATCTTTCTATCTTCTGGTTTCTTCTTCAATTTCTTTCTTCAGAGACTTGAAGTTTTTTTCATACAGGTCTTTCACTTGCTTGGTTAGAGTCACACTGTGCTCGGATGTAGCACATAGTCAGCTCAGTCTCAATATGTGGTCCCTAGTAAGGGGAGCAGGAGCTGTCTCTGACACAAACTCAGTGGCTAGGTCTTTGATCACCTCCCCATGAGGAAGGTGCATCCTTGCCAGGACAGAAAGGAAGACAATGCAGCCAGTCCTAGTGAGACCTGATGGGCTTGGAGGACATCCCCTATCAGTGGACTAGGGGAGGGGAATAGGGATTGAAAAGGGAGGGAGGATGAGACTGGAGGAAATGAGGAATGGGTCTGCAGCTGGAATACAAAGTGAATAAATTGTAGTAAATAATTTGAAAATAAAATAAAGTTAAAAAACAAATAACTGGTCAGTTACAGCTTTCGGCCCTGGAGATGTCATTCATCGGTAAATCCTGATGATTTGGCAGTTTTTATTTTATGAGTAATGAAAATTTACTGAAATCATCTTGTAAATTTAAGGTGTTTAAATCAAGAGGTAGCATTTAAGGAGGACATCAAGGTGGCTAAGATTGTTTGGCAGGGAAAATCCTTGCTGCATAAGCCTGACCTCCTGAGTTCCATCTTCAGAAATCATGTAAAGGAGGAAGGAGAGAACCAACTTCTCAAAGTTTTCTCCCAACTCTACACATATGCTGTGTCCCATGTATGTTCATACGAATACATACCATACATATCAATAAATAAAACAATTTAAAGTTTGAAGAAATGTCTATTTGAGATAAGGTATGATGATGGTTCATGCTATGTCAAGATTGGAAGCAATCATTTTTAATTTTTTTCCTTTGATGCAAATTATCATTCATATAGATTTATTATTTATAATCCATTGTTTCTATTGCTCACAATATCATTTCTCTTCTCCGTATGTTACTCATTTTTAATAACATTGTGGGCATTCTGTAAATGATCATGGGTTTTATTTATACTCTTGGAATACAATTTGATGAATTAGTTCCTGCGCAGCCAAGACACTAATATGGAGCAGTGTGCTGTTCTCAATAGGCTTGCAATGCTTGTTGTCAAGTGACCCGAACCAAATTTCTTAAAGAAATAACTTCACTGCACTTCTTCTGTAGTGTCATGACATGGTAGGTGGAATTTTTAGAAGCACCATTTTCTTCAAGTATCATAATATATTTTGGTTTCTGTGTGAAATAAGTTCAAGGAAGACAAAAGAAACAATAGTCATCTAGAAAAATGCTCTGTGGTATCTCAATTTTCCACATTCTCTGCATTCTATAGTAAACCAATTTGTAATATAATACACTGTCTTATCTGCCTTTGCATTGTCTGATGGTGCTTTGCTGGATCAATCATAATTTTATGCAATATTTTTGAAATGATTTACATAGAAAGAACCGTGCCAACAGTTGTAGAAGATTTGATTGTGTAGTTTCTGTAAAATACTTTAGAACTCGTAATTGTTAGGTGTCATAAATGTCCCTAAAACATTATTCAGAGTGTCTCCTGTTTTAGAGTCCCTGCTTTTAATGTGGCTGACCCAGGTTTTGCTTTAAAGTGTGTAAGCCTTGCTATCGCTACTTCAGAGAAATGGTATCTAATCGACAGGCAGAGGAAGTAGAAAATGTACATTTTAAACAGGTACAAATGATAATGACATTTGTTGGAATTATTTTGCATCATTTGGCCTGTAGTTGATATGCTCAGCAAAACCCATGTTACATTTGAAACCCTAGGGAAAGATGCCATCTTCACTCTTTAGAGCATGTACCCTTCTACATTGTGCAGTTTGTCATCTGTCTTGTGTCCTTTTGGTAAAGCATTTTCATGGGAGAATCATTACAAAATATTATCTGTAGTAACTACTTATAATTTTATATTTTATCTTAAGTATTTTACTCTTGAGAACCCAGATGAATATGCCAGTTTTGGAGTAGGGATCAGATTGTTAGAGAGTAGAGGTCCCGAGCCCATCTTGAAGGGAGCCATGAGCCCTTTCTATACCTGGAAACAGTTCCTAGGGAGTGTATGGACAGGTAGTTCATAGTAAGAAGAATAGTTTTCACATGTCTTTCACAAATTTGGAAGGGCTGGTAGTAGTATATTAATTCACCAAGACTACGGTGATAGAGTGCTACAAAATGGATGACATAAATGACAGATACTTATCTTCTTCCCGGGGGTCTGAAGCCAGTGTGTCAGGAGAACTGGTTTCTTTGAGGGCTAAGGGAAGACTGTTCTAGGCCCCTCCACCTACCAAATCCTGCTGGTGTTCTGGCAAACTCTGATGTTACTAGCTTAAAGAATCATTACCCTGATCCTGACTTCTGTGTTTACCAGTTTTATATTTTTGTCCATGTGCAAATTCGATCTATAATGACATCAGCTCTACTAGACCGGGGCCCACACGCATGATCTCACTTGAACTTGATTATTTCTTTAAAGATACTGTATTCACGTAAAGATACATTTTTAGATATTATTGATTGATTGATTCTTCTGTTTGTTTGTTTTGTTTTTGTTTTGTTGAGACACAGTTTCTCTGTATAGCACTGGCTGTCCTAGATTCACTTTGTAGACCAGGATGGCCTCAAACTCACAAAAGATCCACCTGCCTCTGTCTCCCTGAATGCTGGAACACAGCCATGCACCACTACATGGCTGACTGATTGTTTTTAAAGGAAAAGTATTTAACTAATAATATGAGTCTTACAGGCAAACTCTTCAGAGAGCCTCTCGGTGATACTTCGCTTAGCTTACCTGTCAGCAATTTTTCTTATTTGTTGAGGAAGAGTCTTAAGCCTCACTTGGACTCTCTTGCCTTTTGTTACCCATATTAGAATAAATAAGATAAGTAGTCATTAAGCATAATTTAATATAATACATGTGTGTCGATATAAAGCACAAAATTTCAGGATTTGAACTCTGGAGTCTGACTTGATTTCAGGTCTTGTTTTTAGAAACCTCATGACCCTGGTCAAGGCACTGAGATTTACACTTTATCTTCATTGGTCAGCCGTAATACTGCCTTCTGTAGAGAACTGCTGGTGAGATTAATAAGATAATACTCTCAGGGCCCTAAAGACAGTATCTGGCCTTTTTGTCTGACTCACTAAATGAGTTAGCAAGACAGTAAAGAAAAAGATATGCTGCCTGTGGCATGCTGGGAGGCAAGCATTTATCAGCATCTCTGGACCCATCTGGCTCCTTACCTTACAAAGCATTTCTTTCATTTGTGTTTGCTACAGCTGTGGCTCAGCCATGCTCCTCTCTCACTCCTCAGGTCAGTTCAGCTTTTTTTTTTTTTCTGTCTGAGCAGTTGGTCTCAGTACTTGGCACTCAGCTGGACATCAGGCTGCTTTCTTCTCATTCAAGCTGTGCTTTCATTATTATGCTTTCAGAAGACAATTCATTTTTATCATCAAAGTAGATTTATTTGAGGAAAGGGGGTGGGTAAATATAAGAATTCTTTCAGTCTCCTAAAATAATAAATGCTAGCTAAAGACTCCCCATCAACAGAATGTGACCAGTTTTAGTGTTTTCAAATGTGTGAATGTGGAAATGTATGATTTAATCTCATTGATGAAATAATAAAAATGTCCTAGCCAGTTTTCTTTCTTTTTCTCAGGATGTAGAGAGAAAACAGGGCCTTTCTATATTGTTTTTTAACTGGTAGAGTTGAATCTGTTACAAGCACATTCTTGTTGTTGTTAGCATTTGCTTGGGAATGTGGTGTGTATTTATGCATGCCTTAGAGCTTTCCCTGTAGGCTGCAGATCATTATTAAACAACAGAAATGGGGATAAATCAGAAACACACACTGGCAGCTTCAGAAGACATGTTAGTACAAGTTTCTATACAAGGTTATATTTCAGTAACTTTTATGTATTTGTTTATCAGCTATATTAAAGTTCTTTTAAAAGGGACACGATGCTTTTGACAACTTTAAAATGTTAGTACCATAGTCTATTAAGGATCTCTAAGTGCCCCATTGTGGACTAGAGGTCCCCATGAAAGATGGAGGAAAGGTTTAGTGAAATGAGGCATGGGGCATGAGGTAGTTGGCTAACGGCTTTTGAAGGGGATTCACTCTTGGGAGAATCAAGGAAATGATGATGATGATGATCCTTCTTAATGGCTTAAACTGATTTTGACAAGAGGATGAAAAAGTGAAAGCCATGGCATATCCCAAAATGAATTGCCTGGTTTGATGAATAAGGTTAAATACAATGTTGGAAAGGCAGAGTGAGAACCAGTTGTATGAGGTTGAGAACAGTTAGCTGAGGGGTTAAGTCCTGTGATGGGATACTAGGAACATCGGCATTGTACTGTGCAGCAAGATGAGTGTGGATGTGCAAGGTACCTAGGGCAAGTGATCTGGGGACCTGGAGCGCTTTTAAGGAGCGTCCTGTCATATTAGTCACCAGAGCCTAAGTGATGATACTGAAGACTGGAGCCTAGAGGTAATGGTAGGATGTTTGAATCATAGTAAAACAGAACCCAATTTATATTAGCTTGTGAGAAGAAATTAAAGGTTGCCCTTAGCCTCTTGACACAGGATGCCTGCTAAGACTGGACACCATTCACAAATCTAAGAACACAGGAAGATGTTACGTTTACACATGTTGACTTGGGATGGTCAGTGTGGCAGCATGGGTATCTGTGGAAATGTAAAAGAGTCTGGTGAGAAAGATAAACATCAGGTTCTGGCTTGTTGACAGGACACTGACAAGACAAATGAGTTCTGTGCTGAGGATGCTATTGGATGAAAACAATAGCTTTAGAAACTCATCTTTTTTAAAATCTGTTTTTTAATTTTTATTTTTATATTAATCACAGGTTATGTATTTTGTATCCCAGCCATAGCCCCCTCCCTCATTCCCTCCCTATCCCTTCCATCCCTCCCTCATCTCCTTTCTGCCCCTTTCCAAGACCACTGATAGTGGAGGACCTCCTCCCCTTCCATCTGACCCTAGCTTATCAGGTCTCTTCAGGGCTGGCTGCAATGTCCTCTTCTGTGGTCTACCATGGCTGCTTCTCCCTCGGGGGGGTGGGGAGGGTTGAAGAGCCAGCCATTGAGTTCATGTCAGAAATAGTCCCTGTTCCTCTTACTAGGGTACCCACTTGGATACTGAGCTACCATGGGCTATATCAGAGCAGGAGTTCTAAGTTATATCCATACATGGTCCTTGGTTGGAGAAACAGCCTCATAAAAGACCCCTGTTCCCTGATCTATTTGGTCTTTGTGGAGCTCTTGTCCTCTTCAGGTCTTACTAACTCCCCCTTCTTTCATTTGATTCCCTGAACTCTGTTGAAGGTTTGGTTGTGAGTCTTAATATTTGCTTTGATCTTTCAGAGGCCTGTGGTAGGCTCCTGTCCTGTTGCTTGTTTTTTCCTACATTCAGTGTCCATCCCATTTGTCTAAGTGAGAATTGATCATCTTACCCCGGGTCCTAGAAACTCATCTTGAGAAATGGAAACAGAAGAGAGAAAGAAGCTATAGAGTGTAGTGGGTGCAGCCTCACAGAACAGTAGTGGAAAGAGTACTAAGGACACACCATGTAGTGCGCACTACCTGCTTTCATAAGACTTAAGGCTCTGGTCACACTCAGAAGAGTTTTTCTGAAGTAATCTAGATCAAAAGCATTTCACTGACTTTTTTTCTGTCTTTGAGCATTTTTGGAATTTCTTAAACAGAGAAGTCATGATGTGTTCTCTTACTTGAACTATTTGTGAAAGATGCCTTGATATTTGTAATGAGAGGTATGACCTAAAGTTCCTAGAAAAACAATAACAAAACAATAGCAAACAAACAACAACACAAAACAATAACTAAAGAAAAACCAAGTTGTAAGCTAAAGATGATCCAAGATAAAGGAACTTCATTATATTGGGCTAGCTTTAGTCGTTAGTCATCATTCACTGCCTTTTCAATGTATTAATAAACCAGTTGTTTCTCCTAAACCCAGATTTAAGAATTGTAATCCAGTAACATCTCAACCTATAGTTTGAGTGTATGCTTTGACGGTATTTCCACCAATGCATTTGGAAGATGTTTTGATACCTGATTTCTTTTTTCTTTTGGTTCTGTGCCTATAAAAGATCATGTGACCACTTCCACATGGGAACATGCCATTCTGAGCAATGTATTTTTTTTCTAACTGTGCACTCATACTAGGTTCAGCATAAATTATCTTTATTTCCTTTGAGATGAAAGCTATGTTTTGTGTCCACTGAAGGTTGGCTTTCAACTGTCTCAGAAAACTTGATAAAGCAATGATGATTAAATATTGGTTTTAATAACCAGCAACAGACTTTTGTATGTATCTGTAGGGGAAAAAGCAGTGTTGACATGGTAAAGCAGTGCTCTTTGGAAACTATCTTTTCATATACAACATGGTATCTTATGACGTTAACAGTTTAATATATGCTTATTGATCAGCTGATATCAATTTAAAAGTAAAATTTCCATGTTTAGTAGGAGGGATTTATTCCACCAATGTATAATGCAGTGTAGATATATTTGATATTCTGGGAATATCAAGGTGAATGATACAGTTTTTATCCTTGAAACACATAATAAACAATGGGGAACAGGAATGTAAGCATGAAAAATAAAATCCAACCACCGTTTCAAGCACACAGTTCTCTGAAGTGTTCTGCAGGGAGGGCATTAGGGGTGGAATTGCAGGGAAACGAGGATTTTGGAGTCCAGATTAAGGTGCATCCTATGACAACAATTGGAGTGGTTCACAACGGTCCTTTACCCTTTTCTGTTGCTTCTGACACACCTTGGTGTTTAAGACGCAAACGATTCAGTCAGTTCTATATGTCACACTGAAAATGACATAAGTAGTAAAGAATTCTTACTGCTTTGGCATGAACATTACAGTTCAATTCCTCTTCAACTTGCCCACAGGGAACAGCTAAACAGTGAAATGGTAGCTTTGGCATTTTAATTCATTTTGCTTCCAAGTAAAGTGGAGTAACGGAACGTGGCTGTAGACACGCTATCCTTTAGTACTTCGATCATGTATATGTTTTGTTTATTCTTTAAAAACTCACATTTCATAGGTCCTACAGAATGATGCTCAGTTCACAAGGATACAGGCTTGTTGAATTTGAAGGAATTGCTATGTGGGTCTTCAAATTCTAAATAACTTATGGAGAACTCGAGCATATTCTGGAAACAAATGTGCCACACTTCACTCATGTGATGTTTAAATCTGTGGGGTCGGCATATAAGGAAGTTTTGTGTTCACTGCCAGATGAATTTTCTCTCAATAAAGGGATTCACCCAGGGTTCCTTTAATTAGGTAGCTTACCCAGTGTGCTTAAGTGTTTGTTTCCAGACCATTAACTCCTTGACAGAAAGCTGGAGAGGCGCAGAGCCTATTAGACCACAGTGTTAGAAACAAGCCTCTAAATTTTATTGTTCATAATGGAGCAAAGAGAAAGGCAACTAGTTCCCTTTTTTTCCACCATCAATTGTTAGGAAAATGCCATTTGATTTTCATACCAGGTGAGAATACTGCCTCTGTGGGAAAGTAAATTCACTAAGTTTCAGTTACCTATTGACTGAATAGATGCATCCAAGGGAGCCATTACGGAATGGGTGCCTCTATGATTGATACAAAGAAAAGTTCACGAATATGTTCCTGAATTCTAAGAAATTATGTACCTTGAATGTGAGGCAAAATTAAGTGTGAGACAATTTTCTACCACAAAAAATTATTAATAAGAATAACACGTTAGTTTCGGACAACATAAATCAGTGGTTCTCAACCTGTGAGTCACAACCCCTTTGGGGGTCACGTATCAGACATCCTGCATATCATATATTTATATTAAGATTCATAAAACAGCAAATTAGTTATGAAGTAGCAATGAAAATGATTTTATGGTTGGGGATTGCCACGACATGAGGAACTGCATCAAAGGGTCACAGCTTTAGGATGTTTGACGACCACAAAATAATAGTTTGTCACTGACAAGTTACAGAACATTAGTACAGTATAGATAAAGATGTCTCCTAGCTGACCAATTTAACTTGAGATTTAGGGTGGAAAAAATAGACTATGTGAAAGAATAGTTCCAAGTAAATGAAAATAAGCTGAAACATAAATAAACTGGACGGATAATTGAAAGCAGAATTATCCAGTTCATATTTATAGCTACCTGCAAATTATTTGGCCTTTTATATAGAGTATTCTTTTGAAATCTTCATGTCTTATTTGAGACTGTTTTCTAATGGCTTGTATGAACTTTAATTGGTTGCAGAAATTGGCAACTCTAGATTTAGGTTTTGAAAAAAATGTTTATAGTTACTTCTCTGGGGAATAAAAAGCAATAGAGAATACTAATAAAAGTTGAGCCAAAATTTCATTAAGACTCCAGATACTTCCCTGTAGAATTTATTAACTAGATTATCTAAAAACAACATGAACTTCTTGGAAAAGTTTCAGAAGTGGAAAATATATGGTGATATTGTTAGTGCACAATACATCATTTTAAAAACTGTTTTTCTAAAAATTGTTATGTTTTCTTGAAAAAATGCTTGATGGTATAATTTTATTTCTCTATATAAGGAGATAATATGTTAATGGCAAACAACTTGGTAGTTTAGTGCTTTGTAGTTAAAAGAAATCCTTTTGTGTTTATAATCTTACTTAATCTTTAAAATAACCTTTTAGTAAAATGCTGTCAGTTTGGAGATAGGAAAGTGAGGTGGAGAATTTAAAAAGTTAATCATTAAGTATTATAGACCCTTTACTCCTTTATTTTGCTCATTTAATTTTCAGACACTTACTGATCTCCTTTATATGCTGGAAAGTCCTCTATTGTTAATAGAGCCCAAACCCATCTTATATCTTTTAATTTCTCTCTCAGTATGCTTCACCCAGTATTTGTTACTCTTAAACATAGTTCAGAGTTTTTTGATGCATTCCAACAAGCTCTTAAAAATCTAGACCGAGTTTAACGTTAGTTTGTATTTTGTAAATGTAATTGTTTTCTTCTGCTAACACTTTTAGACACAGTATATTTCCCTTGTTTTTTATTAGTTGCTCTTTATCAACTATGTTCTGAATATTGCATGGAAAATTCCAGAAGTAAATGATAAATGAGTTTTAAATCATGCACCATTTTGAGTGGTATAATGAAATATTAAGCCACCTCAAGTCTCCCAGCCCATATGTAGAGCACCCGGTTGTCCCACATATTCACACTGTGCCTCTCACCTTTAAGTTATTTATAGCAGTTTTGTTTTGTTTGTCAGATCCACTGTGCTAGTGTGTTTAGTTCTTGTGGCCATGTAACCCAGTATTGCTCAGTAACAGCCTTAGGGCACAAAAAGTAGCATTCATGGGGATTTAAATATACTTAGAAGTATTAAAGCAGTGGTTCTCAGTCTTCCTAATGCTGTGATCCTTTAATGCAGTTCCTCACGTTGTGGTGACCCCAACCATAAAATTATTTTTGTTGCTACTTTATAACTGTAATTTTGCTACTGTTATGAATCTTAATGTGAACATCCCTGTTTGGTGATGGTCTTAGGCAACCCCCCTGTGAAAGGGTTGCAACCCACAGTTTGAGAACTGGTATGTTAGGGGGACTTTCTATAGGGAGATGGTCATTTTCAGATAATGTTGCAAAATTAATGAAAAAAAAAGCGTAGAAAATCAGGCTGTAAATATAGTTCCCAGTAGATTAAGGAACTGTTACTACTTGGAAAAAAATGCAGTTTTTACTGACTCTTTTTTCACAAGTGGATGGCTGTGGGTCTCTGCTCAATCTGGGTAGAAACTATACCCAGGTAGGTAGCTGCACTATTAAGATTTTTATGGTGAGTTCCAAACACAGAGGTTTGAAGTTCCTGCTTTGAGGACCAGAGGATTGTAGATTCATGCTTTCAAAGTCAAGAGGCTTATTGCCCTAGGTGCTTAAGGCAGAGGTTTATTGCCCTGGTCTTAAAGTGCTAATATCCCCAAGTCCCTAAGTTTCCTGTGTCAGGACCTTCAGCTATTTGACCACCTTACTCTCTCAAACTCTCTCTTTTTTTGTCTTTTGAGACAGGGTTTCTCTTTGTAGTCTTGGCTGTCCAGAAAATCAATCTGTAGACCACTCTATCTTCGAACTCACAGAGACCCTCCTTCCCCTGCCACCCACATGCTGGGATTAAAGGCTTGTGCCATAGTCACCCAGCTAACCTCAAATGCTTGTAGTGACCAGGTCCTGCATTGCTTCTGCCCTTGGCTTCTCCCTGCTTCCTCTTGTTCTTCACAGCCTTGTGCGTTCCCTGGTCTCCTGGCCTCCTCCACCCCATGCCTTCTCAGCTTCTGGCACAAGTCTCAGTCCCAGCTTCTTGCTGTTTCTGCTTTTTCTTTTTGACACTCTTCAGTCATGCCCCAGCATTATACTTCAGAGCTCTGGGTATCAGAACACTTAGCTCTCGGCGGGTCACTTCCTCTCTTATATTTCTGAGCATTTGTTGCCCTTATCTCCAGGTGGCCCTCAGCAATTCTTAACTGTTTTCTCCCCACCATGTGGAACCCGATGCTGCTGTGGTTGGAAACCTTGACTCCACCTGCGACTGCTGCAGCCCCTCCTTCCTGTGCTGAAGCTCAGAAGTAGCCTAAAGACAGTTTAGGAAACCCTGTTGATGCTGGTGTTGTATAACTGGCAGGGGTGTGAAGCCTCCCCTTTTAGCCTGAAGAGTCTAGAAATATATTCTAACTCATCTCACCTTCACATGTGCACAGCTTCTGGTCTACCTGCCACAGATCTTGCATTTGCCTTAGTTGTAAGATCTGCACAAACCCCAATTACAAAATGTTTGTTTGGTTATGGAAGAGGCAAACGATAGCTTTAGAATGGGTAGGGTCTTGTACAGTTCGCTGAGCCCTACCTGGTGATTCAAAGCTATAACTTAGCTATCAGGAGATGGAAGCAGTGAAATTAGGGCATGAAAGGTAATTTTGTACCCCGAGGTACAGAGTTATGTCTGGACCAGCCTGAGTAAGTTGTTTGAGACAAGTTGTTTTAGATTTTGAGACAATCTGATAATCCAAGTCTATAGGTATTTAATGAGGAGGAAGATCCAATTATGATCACGTGGTTATAGACAACATTTTAACTAAAGTCAATGTTTTTCCTTCTATTGTAGTCAAAGAGGCTTATACTGATTACTGTCAAATGTTACATTTTTATTTTCTTTAAATTATAGTGGGTGAGATTTTTTTATTTGTCTTTCATGCAAAAACAGTGGACCCATGAGTTCACATTGCAGGCTGCTTTTTGTTGTAAACATGGAAACTATAATTTACATTAATAGGATGATTAGAAGAGAAAAACAACATTTCACAAACTAGATATTGATTCCCAAATTGAGTCTGTAATATCTTTTTTAGACAGGAGCTTTCTAACAGGATTTATTATTATTATTATTTTTATTTCTGCATCGATTTATTTTTATTATCATTTATTACAATATATTCAATTTGTATCCCAGCTGTGACCCCTTCCCTCTTCTCCTCCCAGTTCTACCCTCACTCTCTCTTCTTCCCCTTTGCTCCTTCCTTAGTCCACTGATGGGGAAGTCCTCTTCCCCTTCTATCTGAACCTATTCTATCAGGTCACATCAGGACTGGTTATCTTGTCTTCCTCTGTGGCCTGGCAAGGCTGCAACCTCCAGGGGATATGATCAAAGAGCCTGCCTCTGAGTTCATTCCAGAGAAAGTCCCTGCTCCCCTAACGAGGGACCCCACTTGGAGATTGAATCTGTGGGCTACATCTGAGCAGGGGTTTTAGGTCCTCTCCATGCATGGCTTTTGGTTGGGGTATCATTCTCTTCAGGGCCCCCGGGTCCCAGTGTTGTTTGCTTTGTTGTTGGTCTCCTTTTGGAGCTCCTGTGCCCTGTAGGTCTTTCTATCTTCTTCTTTCATAAGATTCCCTTCTAGCAGGATTTTTAATGAAATGGAAGTTAATTGCTGTTCATTTATTTTCTAGGAAATATTTGTTGACCATCTATTTTGTATTAGGGATTTTTGCGAGGGGGCATTATGAGTAAGGATGGTGTCTTGTTCCTAATAAGGATTGTACTCATTTGAATTAATGTTATTTTGAGTAATGTATTTTATATTTAATAAGAATCCACTGATTTTATTGTTCCCTAGACATACTTCTTAGTGTGTCATTTTGTATAAACTATAATCCATGTTACTACAAAAGTGAAAATGTAAAAATGTACACTGTTTGTAATGAGGAATATTCTAAGGAGTGTAACTCAAGGTTTTATTACTTTCAATGAAATGACATATTAAGCTTCATATATTGTACATTATTTTAGAAAATCAAAACATAGTTCTTTATCAGTACTTAAAGTAATATATGGTAAGAGCCTATAAATCAACGAACCTTTTATGATATAAAATGAGCTACCAGATAGGTGAAATTACTGTGCTTTTGAAACTCATTGGCACTTTTTGTATTATGGTGTGCTTCCTACAACATCTTAAAATGAAATTTTAGAAAAATGTGGAAAATGTTAGTGCTTCAGTTTTCCTTTCTCGCTTTCTGCTACATTTTACTTATTGAAACACTGGTGAAATCATAGCTGTCCAAGCCTAGCTGCCATTGTGTGTTATTTTAACTGCTTCTCTCTGTAATCATCTGATTACATGTGATCATGTAGAGAAATTGATTCATGAATCATTAAGTTTCTCGGGAGTTCAAAAAGATCATATAGGAAGTAAGGAATTTATTTTAATGTAACTGTCAAACTGGGAAGTGGTACAAAGTACACACACCCTTTCCTTTAAGCTACCCTGTCTGTGGGTAGCTTCCACAGACAGCTGACTCCTGAGTAGGACAGGTATTTAAGGTGACATTGAATCGATTCGAAATGTAGATAGAACTACGACCAAATGGAGTTTTATTAACTTAATCTATTGAACATTTCCCAGACCTGTGGAATAGTTATGTCAAAGAGAGTTAAGACAGAATTCTTTTCTTCTTTTACATATGATAAGGTTGTCTTTGTAGGCTATTGAAATCCAAGTCAAGTGAGATGAGATATTTATTCCTGACTGGCTTGGTCTGTCTGTTAACTATTTTTTTTTTTTTGCCTTGCTTCCTTTTTATCTACCTTATTTCTTTTCTGAAGTTATTGAAAGCCTAAGGAAAATTATCAAGAATTACCTTTTCTTCAGCAAGTAATGTGGCATATCCAAAGCATGTTTTATTTTAAAGAATTAAAGACAAATTTCAAAAGTAGTGAAATGAAATAACTTACACCTTCTAAAGTAGTTTGATTTTCTCTCTTTTCTTTGTTTTTTGATATAGAATTTCTCTGTGTAACCCTGGCTGTGCTAGATCTTACTTTGTAGACCTGAGTGGCCTTGAACTTGTAAATATGCCTGCTTCTGTCCCCCAAGTTTGGGATTAATGGTGTGTGCCACCATGCCCAGCTGATTTGAATCTCTTACTAGACTTAGTTCATGTATATGTTTATTTACTAGAATATTGTTAAGTCCCAATTTTTAGCCAGGTTAATGTATTCACATATTCCCCAATCTTGGTGTAACAGTATTTTTACCAATGTATTCTTCTCTTCATATGTATAATCTCAGCCATGTAATACTTGTGAATATATATATAATATAATATATATATATATATAAATTTCCTTATATCTCTCAGGTGCCATCTAGTTTCTGCTTGAATGTTTATGTTTGTGGAATTCAGCACTGTGGAAAAGAAGCCTGAATTCCCAGTCCTCTTTAGGGGGGCATTTTGTTGTGTAGAATTACATTGTCCTTTTCCTTCATACCTTTTCTGTGACCCCACAGAGAAACCAGCTACTCTCTCTACAGAGTGGAAGCCTCTCACATATTCAAGGCAAAATTCCTATTCCCATTTAAAAATGTCCCTTTTGGACAAATTCTCTGTATTTCCTTTGTTAACATGTATGTTTAATTGTAAGTCTTTAGCCATTCTAGCCACCATTCCGTTGAGGTATTTTATTTAATCAATGCCACATCTGAAATATGGCCCCAGGCTGAGCACCACTGAGAGACTCTTGCCTTCTTTGATGTGTAAACTGTATTTCTATAGCTTCATAAGACATCCTGACAGCCAGTTTACATTGCTGGGCATGCTAAATTTCTTCATATGCTTTCTTCTAAATTTTTATTTCTGTTATTTTTATATATATGCAGTCATATTTTTTTTGCTGTGGTTCTAAGATTTACTTTAAGGTAAATCTGTTTATTGAGATCATGTCAATGGATAGATGAACTCAGAGTGTCTTCAAAGATTTATTGAGCTCTTGCTTGCTTACTGGGTACTGGTTAACACTCATTATCCATGAGTAGTGCCCAAGCCTGTATTTCATGTGGTGTCATGCTACATTGGTGATGCTTTCAGAGGAAATGAAAGAGAAGTGGTTGGAGAACATTGCTGCTAATTATAGAGGATTATGACATGCTGGCATTTAGGCTTTCATGGTGATGAGTGAGGGACAGGAACTATCACTCACATTTATAGAGATCTTGGTTTACGGTGATTAGGTAACTTGTTCTTGATGACTGGAGCTCAAACATTGGAAGATGGATGAAATCTTTGTGATTCTGTTTTATTATGAACTTTGTTAGGACACACCAGGACAGATAATTTAAAGTAGATGGTGAAGAAGTTTGCTTTCAGCATAGAAGAAAGGGGCTTTTGAAGAAGATCTTTCTAGAAGAGAAACCCTTACTGAGGTAAAAGCATCCAGACTGAACACTGTTGTGTCGGTTGGGTGCATAAGTATGTGGAGGAATATAAGAACAGATGCGGTCAGGAGTGCTGCTAAGTTAAGTGCCATTGTAGAATGAGCATGTATTATTGGCAGGTAGTGTAAAATCATGAGTGCCTTTTGAGTCAATAGCCTCTGTAGCTGTCTCATTTCTCAGTATCGTCTTGCAGTGATACTTATGGAAGATTCTGAGAAAGGAAAGTGGAAATCAGATGGGAAATGTATTGGGGGATATTTCAATTAATCAAACTGAAACCCACAAGAAGCAGAATTACTAGGTGTTAGAATGAGGGCAAAGGAAAGATACAAAAAACAGCACCTTGTGAATTGTTTGCTTTTAAAATCAAGTGAATATCGGAATAAGAGTTGTAATCGAAAACAAACATGCTGCTTACAGAAATCAATTCTCCTCCTCTTTGGAAGATGGAGAGCTGGCTTCCAGCATGTTGCATTTGAAATACCCTAGAGCTCTGCAATAAGTTGAGGACAGAGGCATAGATTTGAGTATTAGTTACAGAGATGAAGGTTCTGAAGTACATATGGAAGCAAGCAATAGGCACTAGAGGGGAGAGGACAGAGTTCGTGAGGGCACAAAGGAGACAAGGAACCCTGACTTGAGTTGCATCTTCGATGCTGGGTGATCACTAGTGGCAGTTTCTGAATGCGCTGTGTGACAGACTGTTGCCTGGCTGCTTTCTGAAGAACATGGAAACAGTTTTAATTTAAACTTGTGTCTTCCCTGAGTTTTTATGCTATGCTATACTCATCCTGTAAGTTGACGTCAAACACTTTATTACTTAGACCGGATTCGGATTTTATTATCTCTGCCTAAGTTTTAGATATACTTTAGACTGATCAATCACATTCTTGACTTCCATTTCTGTTCCATCTAGCTTAAAATCATAATGGTCCTTCCTCAGGCCTCTGCTGTTTTTAACCTACAGTTTTCCTGTGCCCTCTTCTCATTGCATGTTTTAAGGCCCTGTTTAGTTATTTTATTTAGTTTCACTAAGCCTTACATATGCTTTACTGACACCAATTCATGCTCCAAAGCAGTGTAAAATTGTATTTATTGGTGATTATAAAATATAGCTCAACTTAATGTACTTTGGAGTGATTTATTCGGGAGTCTTATGCGGTCTTTACAGTCTTCGAAACCCATGGAATAACGTGCTTTTGGCACTGTTATCAGTGTTATTGGTATTTAGCTTATTAGTGACTTATTACATTCGAAGGTATTCACAGACATTCTGCTTTTAAATGCCACATTTTTAATTTGGAAAATTTAGAGAAACAAACAAGAATTCCCCCGGGGCTTGATCTGACCTTACGTTTAACATTTACAGAGTAAATACTGCTCCTCTGACATTTAGGGTCAATAATTGAATTCTCTATTATCTTTGAATTTTAATGGGATCATACCAGTCAGTCACATTGTGGTTTATTCATGGAAATCACTGCTTCACGCTTCACGTTTTATTGATGTTGGCATCTGCTCTGCCCAAGATAAATACCTTTTTTGCTTACTCTATCCCTGGAAGAAGCAGGAGTAGAAGTTTGTAGGCAAAGACATTTAATTAACTGCAGAGGGAAGGTGTGACCCAGTAAATCTGAAGTGTCTAGGATGCTTGCGATTGACACGTGGAATCAATCTATAGGATAATATCGTCCATCCCCCTGAGAGAGTAACGGCATTGTTAACTATCTGAAGCAGGCAGACTCTGAGCAGGTGCGTGGGCTGAGGTTGCTGGAGGAGAGATTTGTTTCTTCTTCCCTTTTCTTCTCATGGAGAATCACAAATCTCTTTAGCTTAACATTTCTCCCCTACAAGAGCCAATAGTGGTTTTCTGAGCACTTGCATAAGCCAGCTTAGGATTGATAGACAAAATACAATTCATCTTGCTGTATATAAACCTGCAAATAAACACTTTTTTTCCTAAAAGGAAGTTGTTCATTCATACATTTTTGTTGAGTTAAACATGGTATCCACTCCCTGTTCTTTGTGTATAAAATGTGTACACCCCAGTCTAAATTTACTATTTAAAATGACTAAATATAACAGTAGCTAAACTTCATTCAGCAAAGTTAAGGCTCATCAGTAAGGAAGTCATTTAAAATTCAAAGGTACTCATTTGATATGCATTTGCAATGCCACTCATGTCCCTCATGCTTGGATCAGGGGCTACTGTATATTTATTAATCCTTTGAGCACCTACAACATTTTTGGGTGACTGCCAGGAAATGCCCTCCAAAATACATAAATGGTGCCCTGTGTGTGTGTGTGTGTGTGTGTGTGTGTGTGTGTGGTTAATGCTATGCCCTCTGAATTCCAGCATGAATTTGCATTAAGATACAGCATGTGTACAGAATCTTCTTGAGTGTATAAACAGGTAGATCTTAAGTGTGTAAGCAGAATCTTATTGAGTGTGTAAACCTTGGAACCCCCCAACATTATCCTTTTTTTTTTTCAGAAGGAGGAAAGGACTCATTTTGCTTGTCATTTAAAATGGAAAGGTGGGCTGGCAAGGCAGTAGCTTCCTAACTGCTGTGTTTCTGGTTGGAATATTTAGTATGTATGGGGAGAATTCTAGGATTCATTGTGTCTAGGAAAGGTCTGGCTTTTCTTCTGCTTATTCCAACCCAGCATTTACAGATCACCCAGGCTGACCTGTCGAACTAGATATATCACTGTCAGTAAATACAAGAACAAAGCTCAGCAGAATCGATGTGCTTTTATTTTGATTTGTTAAGGATAATTAAAAGATGCTCATTCATGCAAGTTGTGATTATGAATTGAGCCGTAAAATGATTTCAACAAGTGGATATTGCAGACTGTTTTCTGGCTACAAACCACTTATTTTATAAAACCATATGTGTGTTTTGCTATGTTTTTGAAATAATTCTTTATGGATCTCATATTTGCCAAGAGAAAGGAAAGGTTAGGAGTCAATAGTGTTGCTGAGAGTGCTAATAGATGCCAGGAAGGATGGGCACCCATGAGTAAAGAATCCTTAATCCATCTAGCAGATAACAAATACAGATACAAAACAGATAACAGTTTTGTAGTGTTCTACTATTTGACATTCCAAATCTTCCCATTAGGAAAGAGTCTGTAATTCTAGCATCTCCTTCCCTAACTTAAATCTCCTGAAATACAAGCTAGTACCGTTTTGTTGTTGTTGTTGTTGTTGTTGTTTTTTACAGTGCATGAAAGTGTGGCTCTAAGTGAAGTCATCTATCCTCTACTTCCATAGTCATAGAGTGGCTAATGGAAAGGAAAAGGAAAATAAACCAAGTTCTTTAATTGCCATTCCACTATCCGATATGGGGGTATTAGAATTTGTGTCAATTACTAGTATAAAAATGCATGCATGAATTAGTTGTTTCTTGTGTTGAGAACCATTGGATTCTTATCCAGTGTTGCATACTTCCCTCTCCTAGGCTCACAGTGGGACCGTATTTCTGGAACTTCCTTGAAGTCAGGTTGATCACCAAGATCCTTAGCAGTTAAATCTCTGCAGATGTGATTAAAGTGCAGTGTGGCCCATAAACTTGGCTGTACATTTTATTTTCATTTCTTTACCACAGACTGAATGGAGAGAAACCATGACCTTCGTATACGTTCAGTGCCGTGTGTGTGTGTGTGTGTGTGTGTGTGTGTGTGTGTGTGTGCGCGCGCGCACACAAATAGTCAAATGTAAGAAAATATTTTAAAGTTCTGTTTGTTAGTTATTTTTAAGTACATGACACATTACAATTATCACTATTATCTTACTTTTCAACACAACGTAAGATAACCTAAGTCTCTAACTGAAACATTGTTCAACAAAGTATATTAATCATGTGCAATCTAATTTTTTTTTACATTTTTTATTATCTAAGAGGTTATCTTCTTCACTTCGAATTCTTTTTGAGTTGATGTTATTGTTCTGTTTTTGTAGGACTCCTGCCCCCGGTTCAGCAGTTCTGTTGGGAATGGTTTTGTGTATACTCTGTAATAATTTTTCAATGTGCAGTGTTAAGTCCATTGCTCTTGGCTAAGGAACAGAAGCATCACTCTGAGTATGTGTCCTCAGATTCTTGTTCTTCATTATTACTCAATAGGTCACTTGTTTCTCCAGTCATTAAACGTTGTCCCTTTCCTTAGAGAGAGGACACAGTGAGACCATAAAAGAAGTCACCAGCTCTCCAGTTACTCCAGAGAAGAGAATTCTCTGCCTTCCTTCCAAAGAAAGCACGTTCTTGATTAGATGACCCCAGTAACGGAGCCATTTTAACTCTGGGTCACTGTCTTTTGCCTGCCTGTATTTTCTCACTGGCATGCTCTAGCATGCTGGTACACACCATTTGTTCTTGAATGCCTGTTTTGACCTTTCTGATAATGGAAACATTTTAGGGTTCTAATTTTTATTTACTCCACTGAGGCTGGTATTTCTTGGAGCCCATCAGACAATGAGTGTTTACATTCTACATTAAAGGAGAAAAGAAGCTGAAGCTTTGGATTTTAGTTAGTTTTTTGTTTGTTGCATTTTTTTTATTATGTGATGTATTTGCTTTACATCCAGATCACAGCTTCCCCTCCCTCCTCTCCTCCTAGACCCTTCCTCTTCTCTCCCCTCCCCTCCTGGAATTCTTCTCCCCTTCCCTAGGAAAAGGGGAAGCCTCTCATGGATATTATACAGCCTTGGAATATCAAGTTTCGGTTGTAAGATGGCGGTCAAGTGCCTTATTTTCTCTGCATACACTGCTTATAAGTACTACTTGCCAACAGATGATGCTCCTGGAGCAAGTGCCTCTTTTTCTAAGGATGTTTTTCACTTAGCATCTGCATTGCATCCTTTTTTCATGATAACACCTTCACACTTCTTAGAAATGTAATTTTAACTTTTGTACTTCCCAGCCTTGTTTTATATTTTGCATTATGAATCCCTATGGATCATTGACTTAAAATCCTTTTATGCTAATAGATGTAAGAACCACCATCTGAAATAATTCCAGGTGATGTATATTTCTAAAATGGTTCTTTGTCTTTCCTTTTTGATCATATTGCCTTTCCTTCACAAAGTAAGTTTTTCCATATTAAGTCTTTCCTGTAGATAACTGCATTATAAAACAGAATTTTGCTAAACTGTTTCCATCTAATTGAGTGAGAGTCATGTAGACCTTTATTAAATGAAAAAGTTTATTACAGGGCTTTCTAGGTCATCAGTGGCGATGAGAGTAGATATGGGTGAAGTGTCTGTTTATTCTGTGTATAACTTCATTAGAGAAAAAACATCTCCATGAACATTTCGAGTTGTCTCTGAATTTCTAGGAATGTCAGCTGATAGTTTTTTAGAGAATATCGTGAAATATTTTTAAAAAATGGTGTTTATTATTTCCTGTGTTTTCAACAATCACTGACTTTCTCTTTCTAAAAAATATACAGAATTTTATGATGGTGTGGGGTTTGTTTTGAAAGAGGTTCTTCCTTGATGCTGAGCTAATTCATTTAATGTTAAAATGCTAAGCCCTTCAGTTGGTGGGCAATTATACAGCCTTAAGTCTCACCCCAAAATCCAAAAATATGTAGTAGACAAATTTTAGCTCAATAATAAGGCAATAGGTTAGGTCTACAACACTTGACAGAAAAAAAATTACACATAAAAATTGTTTCATAAAAGACAACTCATGGACTGAATTCAAAAGAAGGTGTAACTTTTCCTAGGGATTATGCTAATGAAAATTCTACAGGGTTTAACTAATATTTTACTAATCCTTACAAATATCATTTATAGATGAGAAAAATGAAGCTTAGACTAATTGCAAAGTTTTAATTTTATGCTTATTTGTTTAATAATGTATGCATTCAGTAAGTTGCTTTCTATGCCCGTGCATTGTGATAGGTATATGGGAATAAAAATGAATAGCTGTATGGGGGCTATGAATGTAGCTCAGTGGTTAGTTTGCTTGCTGGCAGGGCAGGGGCAAAGCTCCAGTTTTATTACTAAAGCTGGGGCAGGAAGAGGGAGACAGATAGGGTGGGGTTTGCGTTTGCCTTGTACCTCTGTCAAGCTTCCATAAAATCCCACCAAAGTACTCTTTCATTCAGTGGGATGTTTGTGCAACAAAGAACTGAGTGGTTGAGCCACGAGGAACTGTAGATACATGCAGCTAGATGGAGCTATTCCAATCTGAAAAAAGCTTCGGTGGTTCCCTCTACCTTACATACTGTAGAAGTTCAAGGAATTGAGGCCGTGAAACACCATCATTTGCCAGCATTAAGGAAAAGTATGAGAGTAAACAAAACAAAACAGATTTGAAGGACAGTGCAACTTTTGGTTTGATACTGTAACAGTAGATTCATTACACATTGCCCAAACACAAGGAATGTGCCAACCCAAGAGTGACCTCTAAGGTTAGCCACGGTCCTCGGGTCCATCAGTTGCAACAAAAGTACTGCTATGGTGTAGGAGTCTTCAGTGACATGCAGTGTTTATGAGTGGGTCAGGTGGCAGCTGAGAACTCACAGTGCTTTCTGAGTTTTTCTGTGATACCGAACATGCTCTAAAAATGTTCTTTTTATAAAAAATAAAAAAGTTTACCCTTTTTATAGTATATTTTTCTTCCTTTTTTGAAGGGAAACGATCTATAAAGATCATGAAGACTTTGTGAAACTCATCTGTAATGGTAATAAAGTTAATATAGGCAATAATATATTCCATTTGTATAGGTATTTAACCTTATCAGTCTCTGACACTGAGTGCCGTTTGGGTGGTTATGTGGCTGACCTGATTTTCATGGTCTATATCTCTATCATCTATATCTGTATCTATATCATCCACATCTATATCTGTATCTATATTTATATCTATATCTATTTTATCTATCTCTATATCTGAATCTATATATTTACATCATCTATGATCCTTTAAAATCTCAGTAACAAATGGAGCGTTTGACAGCAGTACTAAAAGGAGGTGCCATAGTCTTCAAATAGCTTTATGTAAATACGAGTGACTCTCCTGATGTGTCATAATTGCCTTGTCCTTCTATCATCTGGGCACATTGCAGTAAACGGCACTCATTTTCCATGTGGTGGTCTGGCCATGATTAGCTTCCTATTGTGCAGCCTGGGAGTGATTACACTGTCTGGGAGCAGGTGTTGAAGAAAATGCTAGAAAAGACAAAAAAGTAAAGAGTGTAGAGGGCATACAAAAAAAGTCTATTTTAAAATGGTGTAAAAAAGGAAACGGAGGCTCAGCATTCTGAGGGATTTCAGTTGTTTCCAAGTGTTTTTTTCTTATTTCTTTTTTAAAAGTATGCATGCAAATTTTTATTTTTACTTCATTTTTATTTTTTGAGAGAGGATCTTACTACATCAAAAGTCCTGGGCCAGAACCCTCTCTGTAGATCAGGCTAGCCTCTAACTCTGAGAGATCTGCCCACTTTTGCCTTCCAACTGCTGGCATTAAAGCTGTGCACCACCATACTGGCCTTCTTCAGTATACTTTGTAGGACAGAAATTATCCTGTGGTATGTCCAAGAGATGATTATAACATCAATCTAAAAAAAAACTATTTAATGATTCACTATCTCTCTGTGTGTCTCTGTGTGTATGATGTGTGCATGTATAAGCATGCCATGGCCCATATGTGGAACGCAGAGGATAATGAGTCCGTTATCTTCTTTCACCAAGTGAGAGTCCGGGATGAAACTAGAGGTGATCTCACTAGCGAGTGCCTTTACCTGCCTAACCTGCTCTCTGGCTGTCATAAATTAATTCTTTTAATTTTTCTAGATTTTTTCTTCCCAGAGCTGAGGACCAAGCCCAGGGCCTTGCGCTTGCTAGGCAAGAGCCCTACCACTGAGCTAAATCCCCAACCCCTATAAATTAATTCTTAGTGCAATTTGATATAGGTAACACTTTTACATCACAAGGTACTAAGGACTTTTTGCAAATCTACTTATTGAAGCATGTTGGCTTTCTTCTCTCTCTTGACTCAGGGTGATCATGATGATCAGTGCGACGTTTTACTATGCTCTGTAGACACACTCAAGAGCTTGAGTGGTATGTTAGGATATTTTTCTTTCTGTAGAAAAGGTTTTAAAAAAATCTTAAATTTTTTTCTTCCATAATTAGGCTACCAGGTGTTATTTCTTGCTGTTCATATGAGTACCATGTGTGGCTTTCTCCCATTTCCTGATTTGCAAAGTGTAATTCAATATGGTATGAAAAAAAATCAAAGTAAGTAACTTAATATATGTCTAAGTGTGAATGGATAATTATTAACACAGCTACTTTTATTTAGTGAAAGGCAGATAAAAATCTATAGTTGGAAAATAATATTATATGATTTAGGGTTTTTTTTTTCAATGATTCTTCCATGGGTGGTAGTGGTGGTATACGCCTTTAATTCCAGCACCAGAGAGGCAGAGGCAGGGTGATCTGTGAGTTTGATGCCAGCCTGGTCTACACAGAGAAACCCTGTCTCAGGGAGGAAAAACAAAACAAACAAACAAAAAACCCCAATAGGTTCTTATTCTGTTGGTTGTCATTCATTATCTTTAAAGGTAAACCAAGGTAGCTCTGGGGCTGAGATTGGGATAGGTAAACATTTATTATGCTGGTCTTGTGATCTGCTTTTAGATCTGATTTTATAGTTTTCTGGTATCTTCTCTGCTTACTATAACTACCTATCCTCTTCTCTACACACACAATGATACTTGTGCATAATTGTGAAGAACTTGTCATGCTGTTGATTCAATTTATATCTTAAACCAATTGTTTTGACTAGATCTTATACTTTATATAATATTATCTTGAACCTTGAAGGGACTATAATGGTAATTTATTCAACAGGATGTGTCCATAATCATCTTTAAATTAAGACAGGTGGTTTTGGCTAGACCTTATAATTTACATTATATTACATTGAATTAATTTATATTACATTGGACTTTGAAGAGAAGAGTAGCCACAGCATTGGCTGAGGATTGGGTTAGAAAGGAGGATTTCAGGAGCTGGCTCTCCAGGCGTTCCAGCCAAAACAGTGAGCTCCTGGTTTGGTGAGACAATGTCTAAAGGTGACAAGACAGAAAGTAGCAGAGGAAACTGCTTGGAATATTTTGTGGCCTGTGTATCCCATGGTTATGCTCCATTGTTCAATGTGCAATTGTAAAACGAAAAGTGTAATAAGAAATTTAGAAACAAATAAACAAGCATATGAGACATCTAGGCATTGTAGGAGTGTATGTGTTTGTCTCTGTGATTTGGAGTTAACTTTGACAGCACAGGTAGGAACTTGAGAATACCTCTTTAAATTAATTCCAAGTTGACTTCAGAAGAAAGTTGTATTTGAAAAAGGAAATTGAACTATAAATACCAGAATATTCAGAAAAGATTTGCAATGGGACAAAACCAGTTGGAAATGTGAAAGCGGATGCTCACTGCTCTTACCTCCTCGTTGAACCCGAGTGCAAGGGTAGACAGGGCTGTCAGATGCAGTTAGCCGTGGGAGGGGGGAGACTGTGCAGAGCCAAGACACAGGAGAGAACAATGAGGCTTTTTGTAAAGTAACTTTGATTTTTTCCCATTCAACAAAGTGTTTTCACTCCTTCAAGGGTGCTCTGCCCTGTCAGGGGAGCTTTCTTTTTTGCTTCTTGTGTATTTTATAGATAATTGCTTCCTTTTCTAATTCTTTTTCTTCTGTACAGTCCGTCTACTATTTCGCCAGCCTGGCAGGATGAGGGAAAAACTGAAGAACTATTCCTAATGTGTATATTTACATGTATGGTACAGTATAATTATTCAAGTAATGAGAAGAGATACTTTGGGGAATACAACTTTGAGAAGCACAAGCTTTTGCTTAAGAAGACTTTTTTTTTGTTAGAGCTTTCATAATTTTGTCTTTCTTGTTTGTACATTCTCTAACAGTGAAATGCACACATGTATGCACAGAACACATATATGTACACACACAATATACGTGTACAGACACATATAAACAGAACACACATATACGCACTTACACATCATTCCCCACTTGATTGCTGGAATTATCCTAGTTTATTCAGTTTCAGCAAACAAAAAGAAAAATGATGACTTATTGAAATTTTTACCATAGCTTGAAAACACTTGTTTTTTAGTGGGGAACTATAGTCAGTTGAGGATTGACGAAGATAGCTTTGTAGTAAGAAATGCTTACCTATAGCAGGTTCATTTTCATTTCAATTTCAAAAGCAATCTTTAAATTTAATGATCTTTTTCTAAATCTACTTTAAATGTCTTTTCACTGAATGGAAGAGACTGATATATAAAGCTGTCTTTCACTGTAGTTTAAGCTTTGACATCAATACTTGTATTTTGTATTCACCCAAGTGTATCTTTTATTCTTACTGAGATTTGAGATGAAAATGACTATTTTAATAGATGTGTTTGAACAAGCATACTGGTGTGCTGTTTTCATACATTTGAGACCAAGAGTGTTGTGCTAACATCCAAATAATGGCTCTGCTATATATGTAGAAAGAGAGTTCTTTGCTTTTTGACTTTGTTACTTTTTCTTTTTATTCTGTGCTTCTGAAGATTTTGCTTGTAGTCTACAAAGTTTTAGAGTCCAAAGTGTAGTTTTTAATGGTGTGCTTAAAGAAAGATATTTTTAATTTTGCATTCCATTTCGAGTCATTTACTCACATAAAAGGACTTGCAGAGATGGAGAGCTTCAATTATGTTCATATGTAATTATGCGGCAACATTTGCTTCAAATCATTGCACATCTTTGGTGGGGGTAGAAAGTATTTCTTAATTACTGGCTGGACTGATTTTTCTTTTCCCCTCTGGTTGCATGTACGTGGCCTTCCTGATGAGCTATTTGAAATTCTCTGACACAACCATGTAACATACATACTTTCTTATTGGGCATTGGAATAAATCAGTGAAGAACAGGCTTCTGAGAAGCTTTCAAACCCATTGTCTAGAGCCATGCTCACATTTGTGGCATATCAAGATCTGAGCTTTGGTCATATTTCCTCTGAAAACTAACACATTTGTTCAGCAAATTACACCTGAAGTTCTGTAAATCTGTTTTAAACTCAAGAACATTTTTGAGAGCTCTGATTCTCTCACGTGGATGTGGAGCTTAGAGATGGACTGTACTAATTGTTTTGCATGAAGTAAGCCTAAACGTTACTGATTGTATGACTTGAATCCAGTTCTGTATAATCTCCATCGCTATGATCTCTAATCGTACATGTTAATAATAAAACTTTAATGCAGGTTGGAAAGGGAATGGCAGTAGTGAGATGTGAAACCGCTAAGGCTTGAGAAACCGCCGATTCCTGCAGTAGCTGTGGAAAAATGGTTTCGCTTTGTGTTAAAGCAAACTTTGTGTTAAAGAAAACTTTCTTTTCTTTCTCACATTAGCACAGCAAGAGGAAGGAAAGCCACATTAGCCAAGCACGTACCTGCTATGAAACAGTTGGAATTATAGCCACCAAAAGGAAATGGACTAAGTTCATGTCATAGTATGAAGCCAAGCTGGGATAGGACTCAGGCTCTTTAGCATTCAAGGCTTTTATTGTTCTTTGAGCCAAAGACTGTTTTCTTTTGAGATTGGGGTGTAGTTTGACACTTCTACAATCTTGGCACTTAGAAGGCAGAAGTTAGAGATAGAGGCAGACAGACCCCAAGTTGGAAATTTTGAGGCCAGGCTAGGCTAGAATGCAGTTGCAGGCACACATAGGATACAAAGTGAAAGCTTGTGTGAATTGCACGTCTTCTCCCCCAGCACACATACAAACACACTATTGCTTTGTTAATACAAGAAGGAAACGTCACTATAATTTCTGTGCAATTTGAATATACAATTATTTCCAACAATCTAAGTTATATTTTATATTAGCATATTATGGCAAAATAGCTAGAGTTTAGGGAGGGATGAAGGTATATCTTAAGGTCATTCCTAACCAGGGGTCATGCTTCATATAGTGCAAGGACAGGCATCTCAAACATTCTCAGATCTATGGCTTTGATCTGCTCATGGGAGAAATGTTCTTTATAAACAGGCAAATATTTAGCATTTGCACAGAAATCTCTGTGGACTCCATCTTACAAAAAGCATCAGTTGAATTATTCTGCTCCTGGGAAGATTAAGGGATAAGGGCAACTACATCTTAAAAGATAAATGATTTAATGGTAACAAATAACATTTTGATAATTCACAATACAAAGAAATGTTTTTAAACTTTTTCATAATTCCTTTCCCTAAAGAATAACAAAGCTTAGTCATACACCATTATCTATTATAAGCCTAATATTTACTTATTTATTAAAACACACTTATAGCACATGGTATTTGCCAGGCACTGTCCAAAATCTTTATAAATATGAACCTACAAATTGTTTTTAAAATTAAAGTAATTTAAAAACAAAAAATTAAATATGAACAGCATATTATATACACCTTAAATGGCTGGGGTGTTACTTTTTAATTAATAGAAGGAGGAACATTTGTGAAGCATAGTTAATAGCACAGTCATCGCTATAAATTTTTATCAAAGAACTGGCAGTATTTTTTCTGCTTCTTAATGATCTCTTTATGGTAAAACACACATATCCTTCATAGCATGAAAATGCTTTTAAACGAAAACAAAAAGCTACCATAAAGCCAAAATTCAGATGAAACAGTAGCAGGTAATCCCAGGTTCAATACTCACAGGCTGTAAGAGAAAGGACTTTTTTTTTTAAGTCTGTCATGAAAAGGTCAGAAAAACTGGCTTCTGAGATACTGGTGGAAATGACTCACGCACTAGAACTAAGTTTGAAAAGCTTAACTAGTGAAAGCCCTGAAAAACTTTTGTTCTTAAGGATATTTCTGATCTTTGAGGCTTAACAAAACCACACAAACTGAACATAGTTTGTGCAGCCACAGAATAATCAGAAAATTAATTAACTTAATAATTTGTTAAATGTATTTGACGTTCTAGTTAGTGTAAACAGCCCTAGTACCATGTAGAAACCATGACTAAATATTTTATATATGAACTTAAATCTTCTTAAGCAAAGTATTTATATTATTATATGATCTTAATACAGTGTGTGATTTCTCTATTTTTAATAGTTTTGCAAATATTATGGTCATTTCAGTGAATGATAATATTTCTGCATTTATTCTCTCACTACGTTATATAATATTGCAGTTCCCAGAAACTGATCCTGAAAATGAGAGCCTTCTGGTTCTTACATTGGTTTATTGCATTATCTTAATGTCTAAAACTCTATATTATATTGCTTAATTCATAACATCCATCACCTGTGTTATGCATTACATGTGGCAACTGTTTGGGGATGGTACATATGGTCTAAGGGCTACTGAAGTAGCTATACTCCAATAGTATAAGGAATAGTATAAGAAGGGGAATGAAGAAAGATAGTATTATCTGACAGCCTGGGTGGTGAAGTAGATGTGTCACCATTAAATGGTTAGAGTTGAGCTAGGCCCCACAAAGGCACACAGTGAGGAACTTATCCACTCATCATGTCCAGAGGGCTTCTGAAGACAATTAGACATTAGACTTTGAAGAAGGAGACGGTGTCAGCAAGGTGAAAGTGGACAGGTTGAAATGGGAGGAATCACTTTAGAGGATTTTACACAGACAGATACAGAGGAGGTCAGGACAACTTGACCTTGAGGCATATGATGAAAGTTCTGTGAATGGAAGTTTGATATTAAAGGAGAAGTTGCCTCAGAAGTAGCCATAAAGGTGAGCAGAGGCCACATAATGACAACCTGTATTGACAGTATTAAAGGTTTTCTTTTTGTCCCGAGAACCTTGTAGTTCTCTTAAAAAATACCTGAAAGAATGGAGCTAGAAGAGGCTTGCCCATGTGTAGAGAAAGCAACCGGACAAATTTACCTTTGTTTTATTTTGTTTTTCTGTTAAAATGTCTTCATTTGGTTTATAAATAAATTATCAGTACATAATTGGGAAATTTGATACAACATTGTCACATGTTCATATCTTCTTAGAGCTCTACTGTTTTTATTATTGTATCTTTGCGACTCTGCGCAACAGAAGGCTTTAGTGATGTGGATTCTCCTTGGCTCACTATTTGCACTGTAAGTTAATTATCATAAGAATCACTGACATATGTTATATTTTGTCCTTTAATACTGATAATAATTTATTGGTGACAGTGACACTAAGATACAAGTAGCTGTATGTGCTATTCCTAGAACTTCAAGAATCATGGTGTTTGTCTTGGCAAGCTTCTATCTTTCTGTGGCATCCTACCACATCCTAATAGTCTCTGAGGCTATGTTACAGTGCCTCCTCATCTTTATCTTTTATGTTAAAGGCTACTGGGAAGTAGCTTTTAATTTTCTGTGTTAAATCGCGTGTAACATGAAGAGCTAGGGAGATGTTAAGCATCTGTGAATAGAGAAAAAAATGGGTTATGAAGGTTCATTCATTGGAATCCTTGGTGATTCATTTGTGGAAAAGATGTATGGATATGGGTAAGCTTTGAAGATTTTCAACAGCATAGATTGATGTTTAGTTTGCAACATATTTCAGGAAGGTAGCATATATTTTTTGTGGAAAAATACTTATGCAATAAGCATCCATTTACACACTATAGCAGAAAGTCATACCCCTTTCAAAATGGTGGTAATTCTTTCAAGAAGGCGTGGTTAGGTGGGTTAGATAAAACATTTATCATATGTTTTATTTTTAAAGTAACTTTTAAATGGAATCTTACTAGAAATAAATAATACCCATGTGGAACACTTTGTCAGTTCAAGACAGTGGATACTATAAGGGAGGTCAAATAAATGTTAAAAAGGTAATTGACTGGGAACTTGGCATAAAACCACAGCTGATTAAAAATAGTTTCAAAAATGGCAGGTGAGGTGATATGCATCTGTAATCCAATTAAACCCTTTCCCTCCTCCAAGTTGCTTTGGTCATGGTCTTTCATCACACAATAGAAGCCCTAACTAACACAGTGACTAAAAGTGGGGAGTGGAAAGGCTGGTGCTGTGCCTTTTCAACCAGAAGTCTATTACATCTCTTTGTCCAGTTCCTATGCCCAATCTGTTTGCTAAACAGTACCTGATAGATTATATAGGTGCTAAAGATTATATGTGTTGAAGGTTATCCCTTTGGCAGGGTCTAATAAACTTGCAATGGCTGAAGTTTGAGAATATTTGTAATTCTCACTTTAGTTCAAAGTTCTTACTGATGGTGTTTTTCTGAAATGATAATTAATGATTAATAAAGACATGTTGTTTTTTTTTTCCTTTTTCTTTTCTGGTGAAGATGTTCTCATAGTGGGTTGTTTTGAAAACTAAGATTGATAAATCATTGGCTTCAATTCCATGATTTTCCCCAGGTAAGATGGTAGAAACGCAAACAGGGTATGCCTTTGCTATGGGAATGTTGACTCTCTACTTTATTCTTTGGTACTTGTTCTGTGTTCATGAGAATTCTTTTTTAATGTGCATAAAATGGTGCTATCATTAGCACAGTGGCTTGTTTGAAGGATCATACTATGGGTTACTAGAACATTTGGTGAAACTGAAAGTTATGCAAAGATTTTGAAAGCATGGACATTGCCTGTGTTTGTATCTCATGGTATTTTGTCTATTTTGTGCTCACATCCAGGTCCTACTGTGGTGCCTGATAGGATGTGGTTATATAGAATCTGTTATCTGGGGAAAAGCAAAATGCTTATGTAGTAAACTTTTTTACTTGCTTCAGAATTGCCCCCACAAACCATCACCAGATACTGTGTAAAATTTTGTTTTGTGTTTACAATGTAGTTGCTGTTTTTAATTATGTCTGCAGTTCTTTTATAAGAACCTGTTCTATCACTTTTAGGCTTAATAAAGTATATTTACTATGGACTATTTCATTAGTTATTTATATCGTAAATTGTTTCCTTAGTGAAGAGCTTCAAATTTTATCTTATGTAATAATTTCTTCTACATTATGGCCTGGGATATATCTACTATAATCCCAACACAATTTCTTTTGAAAAACAGCAGTGAAATTTTATTAAACTCTTAATAATTTATAATGCTTAGCCAAAGAAAATAAAAATGATCATTGAAAGGCACAAGCCTTCACTACAAATAAATTGTATGCCAGTGGCAGCCACTAATTCAAAGCAGCTTTTGAATTTGAGCACAAAGTTTTTAAATTATCTGAATTATAGTTCTAACTTAATTTGTTATCCAAGGAAATGAAATGACTTCTTTAAAAACAGCCCACTGAGCTGACAGAACATACAATACATCAATCCTGGGAATATGCTTTAGTTCAGATTTAAATTCCCACTTTTTGCTGTTCTTGCCCCCTATGGGTAGTTAACATAAAGTTTGGGTGTCTCAAGGAAAGCACCAACAAATACATGTAATCCTCCTATTTAGAGATCATCCAAGATGGCTCCCTTCTCAGCCTGGCTCTCGTTAGGCATGAGACTTTGTCTCAGTAGAGATGTTCTCCCTATGCATTTTTTTGTCATCTTTTCCAAAATATCAATAAACTTTATGGAGTGGAACATATAAAGTTAACATATTTTCTGAACTGTTTTAAAGGACAACATTGTTTATTTTTTAAGGTAGCAAGACGGAAAATGTTTAGTTTGACCATAGCATAATAAACCAATAAAGCCAGCTGGACAAACATTTACCCACTAAAGTAGGTGCTAAAGCCAGGCGAGAATCCCTCTATGCAGCTTGAACATGTGCTAAGAGCCTTGTTGTAGTTTCTGGCAGATTATTTGCAAGATTAGTACTGAGGCTGCAAAGCAGTGTCAACTGGAAGGAAGCCAAGAAAAGCCTCCATGTTTTAAATTTTCGGTAGTTGAGGCACTGACTGATCTCTGCTGTTTGTTAAGGCCCTTTCTTGAAAACGTTGTAGAGAATAAAAACAATTAGGCACATCTATTTTTTTCCACTTTTAAAATGCTTCTTTATTTGATTCAGTTGAGGTATTCAAACAAAATGTGTGGTGCATTATTGCCAGATATATCTGTAAGGAGAATGAAAATCCCAAACAAATATGCCAGATATACAGCTGCTAATCTGTCAGCTAATTGGAATATTGACAAATTCAATAATGTATTCAAGATTTTTCTGCTCAGCTTTTAAGAAATTTTAATGTTGACCAGAGCTGTATCTTGACACTTAAGGCTGTTATCCATTAAATACATAATTGGTTTCCAAAACGTGAGGCCTATATAGCCAAGTAGGAAGCATGGGAAGGGATTTCCACTGTCTGCTCTTAAAGAAAACAAACACAACAACAGCTACAGAACTGTACAAACAGAATTATCCACAGGGCCCCTGTAAAGCAGCCTTTCAAAGCATAAGAGATTTAGGGGAAAATATCATTAACAAAAATTAACTTATAACTTCTTTAAGGAGTGTTATAGATGTTTGTGATTATAGGGAGCACACACACACACACACAAATTTTAGTATTTGAAGGATTGTTACAGTTTGTGCATGCATTGACTCCTTTTCTCATTGCTGTGATCCAGTGTATCAACTGAAACAACTAAATGAATTGTTTAGGTTCAGAGTTTGTAAAGGAATCCAGTCCTTCAAGGCTGGCAGGTGTGCTGTGGGCAATGTGAGGTGTGCGGTCTCACTTAGTCTGCAGTCATAACATCATGCTCATCTGGCTTTTTCTTTTGCTCTTTCTCTTCAGTCTAGGATTCCAGCAAGTGGGGTGTTGCTGCAGTGATGAGGATGGCTCTTTCCTTCGCAGTTAAACCCCCTTGAAAACTCTCACACAGACCACACCTGCCTCGAGGTGTCTATCTTACATGGTTACAGTCAAGTTAATGGTGAAGATTATCAGTTACCATGTGTCAGATAGTCTGTGGGTATTAATGTTGAGAACAAAGTAACATATAAAAAATAAAGCAAACTTTAAAGGAGGATAGTAAATACTATGTAGTATAATTCTTTCTTTCTGTCTTTCTCCTCTTTAAGAAATCATTAAGTTTCTTAAAAAAGAAACTCTCAAATTCACTGAGATCTGTCTGCCTCTGCCTCCAGAATACTGAGATTAAAGGAGTACATCACCACACTGAGCGTATAAGTTGCACGAAATGTATTATAAATTGTAGTGGACCTGCTGAGTGATTAATAGTCAGTGGGTTACTAAGTGTTTTAGAAGTGCTGTTCTGTAGAGACATAGAAATGTTGCATATACAGATTTAGAGTGCCCCTAGTTTTTTCTCAGTGGATCTTTATTAAGCATTCAGTCTCTGATTTTGAACTTCCAGTAATGGAGAACTCACTAAGGTCTGAAGCCCTGTTGTATCACTAGATAAAAATCTGTCAGTTTTCTTCTACCCAACTCCTTGTCTACTATTTATTCCAAGATTTCAGCCTTTCTAGGGACTACAGAATATACTGAAGTTTCCATTGGTGTGATGCATTTTCACTAATTTGAAGAAAATGAACTTTTTCTGAGCTATTTCTTCGTAGATGTATCTTTTTTTCTCAAAGTGACTGGTCAAGATGTCTCTTATTTGGTTGTCTTTGAATGTTTTCTAGCTTCAAGATTTTTAATATAGTGGTTATGTAAACTTTTGTGACTTTGAATAATTAGTCATTCTGAAAATGAGGATGATGATTTAATTCCAGAATCACCATGAAGTGGATAATGACTTTATATTCTCCCTTTACGCAGTATATTACAGGATCGGGAAAACATGGACTTTTACTATCATTTTCTTAATGTATAACAAGTCAGGAATAATACTGATAATAACTACTGTAGATACATAGCAACACTTAGAAAATGTTTGGAGGTTCTATCGTCATAGTTTATACTATAACTTTCTGATCATTTTTCTGAATGTTCTTACCCAAGACTGAATTTGCATTTGACTGGTGGTGGAGTTGGCTGCACTGCTGAATCATTGGCACTCTCTCCTACATTTTCCTAGTAGTTTTCATTGTCTGTGATACTTACTCACCTATTCTCATTCTGTGACTTTTGAGTTTGGACCCATTTTTATATTTTGCTCTAATTTTTATTCCTGCCAAACAACTTTTCTTAGTTGGTCATTTTATTCTGTTCTGATTTTCATAGACACCACAATTTGTTAACCTCCCTTCTATAATGATTGGCTACATACACTTTTAAAAATTAGGCATTCTCTGTAAGCTCACCCCACCTCAATTGTGAGTGCAAATCTTGCTCACCAGCAGCAATAATTAGTCATGTGTTCAACTCTGATGTTTCGATAGCTCCACTAGTATGAACACGAATGCAGTTGGTAAATAGCTACCCTTCTCTTGACCTTCCTTTGCCGTCACCTGAGTCACACACACCTTCCCATGGCCCACCTACTGAGCACTCAATACTGAGCCCAGCACAAGCCTGTAAAGCTTTGCTCCCATGCCGATCCTTTTGGTATTTTCAGTATTAGCTCTGAGTGCATCATTCTGTACGTGAAATGGAGTTTGTGTGTCTCACACTTCTTATCATGTTTTTTTTTGGTAATACAGTAGAGTTCTGGAAGAAAAATTATAAAGAAGAATTTGATGTCACATTAATGGGCTGTTTTGAAGTTGTTATTTAAAACGCTATATGGCTTTTGGTCAATAGGAGAAGTCAATAAATGCGTAGCACACAGTGGCCAAAACCCCTTCCGCTCCATGTGACTTTCCAGCTTTCTGCACTAATTTCACATCATTTAGACATTTTAGTCAGTACCAGTAGTTGCAAAAGAAATGGACCAAAGGGAATTGACTGAAGCTTGCACTCCTTTATTGTGCACTATTTTACTTATAGATTAGCCTAAGTTGTCTTTTTTTTTAAATCATGAATTATAAATGGAAATGGTGAATGGCCTCTTTAGTACAAGGTTCTCCTGTTTAGAGAATCTGGCATATCAGAAACAGCTCTGTGACAAGCAGTCTAGTGATGGGATTTATTCCTCCCTGTCTCTGCTATCTGCTCTGTAGTCTTGTCAGAGACTTCTTCTTCTTTTTTGTAAGGGGAATTATGGGAAAATGTTAGTAAGCTCAAAGTTTGGATCTATACTTTGAAAACTAGAAAGACCTCCACCCCCAACCCCATCAGTTTTCTACCTATAATCTCCTTTGGGTCCAGATGAGATTTCAAGACAAAGACTGGCTGCTGCAAACAGTGCTGACTTTATTATGGGGACAGAATTGGTGTCATGTCATCAGTGGCCCCTTGACAACCATGGCTTTGTAATTCTGGTGCTTAATTACTTGTCCACTGTCCTTTCCTCCCCCAAAATCATAATCGGTGTGAAAACAGCCTCTGTCCCCAAGTAGTCACCTGTGAGCATAATGTTGATAATGAAGCCCTTGTTTTGTTTGAAACTTAGGCTTTTGTTGAGTGAGCTTCCTACCGAGATGATCATTTTTAGCATGTGGAGCCCATTAGGCCGTGCTGGAGCTAGCTTCACAGTTAAATTTGCTAGCACTACATCTGTTCCTATCCTGATGATAACACCTGGATCAGTTTAACGCCTGTGTAGAAGTTTAAGATACGGTGTAGTTAATTTCGAAAACAACTGTTGGTCTTTAGATGTGTGAACCCCACGGTCTTTCACATTCCAGGCGAACCCATTGCCATTTGAACACATTTTTACCTGTGTGTGCTTTCTGAACATGAAATAAAAAACACGTGTCTTTACCACGCTCTTTATTTTCACTTAAACTCTTCTGCAGAGTGACAATGGTGAAGTTACTGTTCTTTCTTTCCCTTTTCAGTGACAAGGAAGATGCCTTTTTATTTAACTTCTGTAACCCATAGCAAATGTTCACTGAAATGAATAGTTGATGGATTACTTTCTTTCCTGCTTTGTCACAACACACACATACTCACAGTCTGGGCCATTTATGATACCATAAGTAAGCCATTGATTCTTCTTGGAAGCTGTGAAATGGACAGGCATTAAAAATTAAAGAAAGGGTATTTGGTTACTAAGACTACATGCCTTATCTCCGTGGCTAGCTAAAAGCCCAGTGCCAGTTCACTGGAGCTTTGAAGAATGACCTTTCCCAATGACCTCCTGCCTTTTAAAGACAGCAGAGTTTGGAGTTCCTGTTTAAAGTGCTAAATGCCCTTGGGGAGTTGTAGTACAGTTTCATTCCCATTAGAAACATTGAACATCACCTCAGGATGCCCTCAGAGAGGAAAACATTGGAAAGCAAGAGCAAGAAAGCTTGTGGGAAGCCTTGTTTTGTAGTCCTCCCCAAGGCAACTCTTAATATTAGTTTTTCCATGTTAAATGAAAACCCATTTTCTCTGCATAAAATGACCATGGTAGAGTCTATGACATTGACCCTTAGTACAATGGTCAGATTCCGACCTTCAACTCTTTTTAGGTTGCAGTGTAAGCCACTGTGACCATAGCTCACAAGTCTAGGCTTAGCTCACATGAAGAATGTAAGATCACTAACAAATATTATGTTGATATGCAGCTTTCACTTGCAAATACAGCAGAGCTTTACTGTATATTATCTTTGAAAATAGGTGTCTTCTGTGATTTGAAATGCCTGAACTAATTATTTTTCTGTTTTATGCAAGAAAAAAAATAAGGTTCAGTGTTTATAGAGCACAACATCATGTTTCACTAGAGAAAAAAAATGATCTTAATCCAAAAGTTAGTGTGTAACTGCCATCCTTTATGGCAAGGCTGCTTCCCAGAATATTCTAGTTAGGCTGTGACATACTAACTCTGTGAATTTTTCTTCTTTCTTTTTGTGCCTTTTTATCACCTTCCTTAACTTTGCATTCATCTATTTTGGCAGAGTTAGACTGCTATGGATATAATTTTTTGGCTCTTAGATTGGCTACTTTGTGATTAATACAAGGGCAATTATGCATGTGTTCAGTAGGAGAAAAAATATCAAAGGTGGTGTGGGAATATGCTAAGAGAAAGGTAAATGATATCCACTACTGAATGCTACACTTACTGTATTGACCAACATTTCAGGAAAATGCTGCTTTTTTGTTGCTGTTGTTAAAGGCCGAGTCCTACAATGAAGCTGAGTCTGGCCTTGAACTTGTAATCCTTGTTTTTCACCCCTCAACGATAGGGATATGCCACATGTCCATCTTAAAAACAACAACAGCAACTAAATAAAAACAAGTACTCTTGTATGGCAGTGAAGAAAGTTAAGGAGAATGTGTACATAGTACAGGACAGTCGTTTATTTATTTTTCTAGTAAATGTGTATGTATAGGTATTTTGCCTGAGTGCATGTCAGAACACCACATATATGCCTGATGCCAATGGAGTCCAGAAGAAGGCATTCGATCCCCTGTTGCTGTTGTCACAGAAGGTTGTAAGTTGCCATGTGGGCAGTGGGATCAAACCTAGGTTTTCTGGAAGAGCAGCCAGTGCTTTGTAACTGCTGAGCCATCTCTAAGATAGTCATTTATTCCTTGTCCACTGTGTACCAGGCTTCAGGCTTTGGAATTAACCTACTTATCTTATTGCTCCTTCATCAGCAGTGGTTTATAGCTGAGAAATGGGAATCACAGTAAGTCGAAGAGAAATGATTTAAATGAAGATTTGACTAAACTGCACGTTTCAGGACGTGGATTTTTTTTTAGCAGTGTACATGAATATTAAAAGTTGCTTCAGATAAAAGATGAATATAGTTTCCTTTTTATGCATTGGAGTGAAACATTAGATCTGTTTTGTTTAGATTCCCCTGATTGAATACCATCTTTCATTCTTGTACTTAGATTTTGCTTATTCATTTCATGCCTTGTGCGTTCATTTAATTAGCACACTTGCTTATAGGTGGCAAAAGTTTTATTGGCAATAGTGGGGGTGATAAAAATTGTGTTCACTGATGGCAGAGGTGGTCAAGTTTGAGTAAAGATGATCTTGAGTCTTGCTTGGAGAGTCCATCCAGGTTATTGGCTTAGCAGTCAAAATGAAACACTAACGAGGGATGCTCCATTGGCAACTGTTGAAGTATATGTAACTGAAATTAACAAAAGCATAGAATGTGCCATGTGTCTCATTCTGCTGTTCTTAAAGGTACATGTTCTTGCTCCACAACTTGTCTGTTAGTAACATGTGTTCCAAAGGAACTAGCTGGTCTTTCTTCCATAACACTTAGCACATGTATATTGAGTGCCTACAATGTGATTTATTCAAAAGGTTACAAACAAAAGAACATTGGAGCTTCTTGGAATTTAATTTATTTCTTGAGTATTAGAGTTTCACCAAGGACTGACAAACCCAGATCAGAAAATACTACATTTTGGAATGGCAGTAAATTTTAATGGTGAAGTTAATATCTTTTTCTGTCTTTATTTGTGCATGAAATATCTCTTGCCTTGCATGACAAATTAGAGCATTGCCGGCGGTTTGTGGGCCAAATGTTTGGGTACTTTGTGTAGGCTCATCTGTGCTGGTTTTAAATGAGAGTGTTTTCCTCCCTGCCTGTTTCTCATCATGGCTCATATATTCTTGTGTCCAAAAAGACTCTCTGATTTAGCAGTGAGGTTGATTTTATTGTAGGGATGTCTGTGTATTCTGTCATCACAAGCAGTCCTGGTGAAACTTCCCATGTTGTGCATGTGTGTTGTGGCAATATGTTCAAGTCTGATCTTTCTCAGATGTATGTGTGAGTGTGTGCAACTATTTTATAGCTGAAAAAGAGATGGAGGCAGCACAATTTCTGCCAGAATATGTTTTCTATTAGATTTTGTAAGACGAAATTATAGGTTAGTGTGGGGCTCTCAAGAGGCTGCCTCTCACACCCATCACTGGAAGACAGCTAACACCTTCCTTTGACTCACGTTTTCCAAGATTCCTTTGTGTTAAAAAGATGTCTTTCTTTTCTGAAATGCAGAAATTAAAAGAATATGGCACAAAGAATTTTTATAGCTTTATTGAGTCTTGAGGGCAGATATATGGATTCCAGACAAAATGCAATAGGAGACCAGGATTTTACTTTCAAAAGCCTTACCAACACTTCCCACTGGAGATTTATGTCCATGAGGAAGAACAGGGGCCACTCTGAGTTAGATGGAGCGGACTGGAGAGCCGCACTCATGTCCTTTCTTCCTCTTATTAAGCGAGGCTCTTCTCTAATTCTTACTCCTCCTACTCCAGTTTACTGTAGCCTTATTGGGAGAACAAAATGAGATAATGCATGCACTCTGCAACTTTTGTTAATCTCAGCGTAAATATGAGGTACCACTGGCCTTTTGTTATGTCTGTTTGGTTAGCATTTTTTTTTTTTTGCCCTTGTGTTATTGGTCCCATTGGTAAGACTGAGCTTCTCCTTCCTCCCTGGTAGAGAATCTAGTCAATTCTGGAATATCTGAGAATAAGACACCACCTACATACCTATTTCTGTTTACAGAGATGTCACTCTTTTAGCAAAGACAGAGTTATAGGTACAGTGTCGGAGAAATAAGGCCTGGCTTGGTAGAAGTATATTGGCACTGGGAAGGCTGATTGCCTCTGTACTGTAAGTTGTCTGCAAGTGTTCCCACTATGAAATCACTCAGACTTGTAGCATGCACAAAAGAAATGTATCTTCCCTGAATTTTGGAGGCTAGACACCAAGACGAGGTGCCAGCTTTGCCTTCTCTTGTAGTCTTTGTCTTTACCTTTCAGAAAGGCTTACTTCCCAGTGTGTCTTCACACAATCCTTCCTCTGTGTCCTCGTGGTGTACTCCCAGTATCTTTCCTGGTGTCCAAATGTTCTCGCTTGAACACCAATCGGATTGTGTTAGAACAACTCCCGAAGTCTCATATTAACTTAGTAACATTTTTAATGTCCTTATCTCTGAGTATGTCACTCTGCGGTATTGAGGGTCTCATGTATTCATGGGAGCTAGAGAAGCCACTCAACCCATACTAGGCAGAGCAGCAGAAAAGTGGGTCTCCACCTGGAATCCAGAGGCGGCTCTAATCTTTGCTGAACCAAGTCTCAGGCCAGACTCTTCAGCCTCACCTCCGTGGATATCTGTATCCACTGACTGAGCACCTCAGTGGGTACTGCAGTGTTGAACATGAGCACATTTTGTAAAGTGTAAAATGATAGAAACGCAAAATAGTGTCATAACTGGAATGCCTCTGAGGATACATTGGCAGGATTTGGAAGATTTTTTAAAAAAAATATGAAGGCTCATTGCAGACACTTGGCTGAAGTCAGCTACTTGGCCGTTCTTTTTGGCTGAAGGAGAGGTGAGGGTAAAGAAGGTGATTAGGTTAAGACTCACTTCAAAACAGACAGCAGGAAGGTGAAAGATAAAATGAACATCTGGATAATTTAACACCAACGACTTCCCGTCTGTGATGCTGCCTTTTAGTTTCTCCTCTGAGTAACTTTCCCTTGAACCTGAACCTAGGCAGCAGGCATTTTTCCCCTTCTCCTGAGGTGAGGACCAGGAACACTCCTTAAGGATGAGATTCTTTAGAAGAAAGCACCACTATCCTTGGCAGATTGGGGCATTTGCCATTATTGTCATATATCCCGAAAATGAGCAGCACCTTAACGTGCAAGAATTAAGGACTGTAAGTGACAGCTTGTTCTCAGCTGTCCACCTGCAGTTGCTTAGAGTGTGTTTGGATGCGCCAAGCCTTGTGTACAGAGACAATCTTCCTGTCTTCTTCACCAGCTCAGAGAGCAAGACTGTGGTCAAAACCGATGTTAGAATCTGCTGGTTACACTTACATCTGTCTTAGAATCTAGTGCTTGATAGAAAGCATTAGATATTTTTTAGATAATTAAATACGCACCACAATACATACACATATACCACACCACACACACACATACCACATCACACATGCACACACAACACATACACACACACATACCACATTACACCACACACACATACCACACCACACACACACACACACCAATCCATCACACCACACGTACATACACACACAGGCACACATCACATCACATCATGTACATATACCACCCCCCACATGCCACACCCCTTCATACACACACACACACACACACACACACACACACACACACACACACACACACTTTTTAAAGACAGAATCTTATCTGTGGCCTCTAACGCGTGATCTCTTTGCAGCAGGCAGAACAGTAGAATTAAGCTTGCGCTACCATGCTCAACTACGGCAAATTTTAAGTTAAAAAAGTTACTAGTACCGAGTTGCACTTTTTTGTTTTTGGTAATTATTGCAATATATTACAAATACTCGAAAGCCATTTGCAATGGAAACACACTATGGTATATAAAGTAAAAAAACACATGAAATATTCATCCTTACTCATGCCACATAACCTGTAATGTAATGTAATAATCCAGCTGCTGGGGAGGAAGAAGTGGGATGGTGTTAAGATCAAGGCCAGCCTTGGCTTCAGAGTGTCCAGGCTGGCCTCAGACTTGTGATCCTTTTGCTGAAGCCTTTCTCATGATGAGCATACAGGTGTGTAACACATGCCTGGCCTTCTCTGTGCAAATCTACTGACAAGTTCATGGTGGCTATAAACTTGTATACTGAAATGATTCTTTTACTTGATTTGATAATGAGAACATTCCAACATGCCTCTTCAAGGAAGTTATCAGTTTCTTGAAAATTGGCAGGATAGTTTTTAACCTTTTAATTGGGGCTGAATCAGTTTAGAACACTGGAAAAGAGATGAGCATACTGCCTCTTGATAAATTAGGAAGGTGCAGCATGCATATAGTGACCAATTAATTAAACAAGAACTATTCTTCATCATATAAATTTCAAAGCAGTAGAAAAATATTTCAAGATGTTCAGGAGATAAAATTTGAGCTGAAGATCCTTTTAATCAGTGGAATTAAACTCCTGGAGTACAATATTTCTGATATCTTCCTGCTGTTAGCCTTTGCTTTATTCTTGCTAAATAGTTTCCATGTAAATAACATTTAGAAACATCTTTAGGTAACTGCAGTTTTAACTTAAATGATCAGCTTTCCTTTGCACAAATTATTCCTTGCCAGGGACAATTAGAACTCTTTAGATAGCTATTGTAGAAAATTTGAAATGGAAACATTGTTTTATCTGGAGAATTAAGGATTCTTCAAAAACATTTAATAGAGACTCTTCTCCCACTGTTTTCCCAAAAAGAAGGAATAAATCAGAGATACCATTTTTTGGGGGGATGAGGACAGAGGTGACTTATCTCTGTGAGGGTAAACTTCAACAATTTGGGTTTCAATTCAATAACAGCCTGAGCCATCTTTAAATGGATTTTCTTTTTTGGTTTTGGGGAATTGTGTGGTGGGCTGGGAAAGGATTGCTGTGTACTTTCAGTTCATAAATGACGCTTAATGGCTTACGGCAGAAGCTCTCAAAGGAATGGAAGAGGAATTTGCTAAAAACTACCCCTTTGGTTGCAGTATCTACCTTTGCTTTGTGCCTTTCACACCCCAGCCTTCTCTGTTTAACTGGGAAACAGGCTTTCTTATATCACAAGATATAAGAATTATATCTTATAATTGTGACCTTTTTCCCAGACAGCAAGATGGTGAGAATTTATTAAGTGGTAGTTGCTTATGAAGTTATCATTTCTGACCTTGACAGGTTTACAGTCTAGTTGGAGGAGATCAAGAAGCAAATGAGCAGGCAGTTCTGGGCATAATGATAAATTATAAACTGATTCTGGTGCCTCTCATTTGTCCCTGGACCTCAAGACATCCCCGCCTGGCTAGTAGAGTACCTTTCTCTAAAATGTCCTTGCTCTGTCTGATTATGAAATACATCACTTATCCTCAAACTGAGACAGGATCAAGATGTTATAGTAGTTTTCTTCATTCCTCTACCCTATTAGGCAAGTATTTGCATATTAACTGGAGCTTTCTAAATATAATGGCTTATCCCTAAAGAGGGACTTTAATGAAGGGATTATAGGTTAAGTGGCAAATGAGTGCCAAAGACATTTAGGTAAACCAATTAACCTGATGGTTTTTCACAGTTAATTATCATTGTGTGAGCAGGGGTTAGTGCTCAGAGTAAGTGAGCTACTTTAGATGAAAACGATAATTCCCTACACACTTAAAACAATTTAGGATTTTTCTAAAAAGGTGAATGGAACTTCCCATATTACTCATCTCTAATTAAAACTGAATTTATCAGATGTGTCTTGGATGCTTACTGTGTGTTACCTCCCAAAACATGAATGAGATGTGTTTTCTGTTTCTGAGGAGTTAACAGTATTTTGGGGGAGATAAAGATATTCCAAGAAGGAAAAGGAGTCCCACATAAAGGTTCCTGGGGGTCGCTGGGGACAGTGGCAGCGGGAGAGGTAGCGGCAGTTACTTCTGCTGTTCTGCTCGTCCTTGTTGCCTCTCCAAACCCATCAGACAGTCTCCTGTTCTGTGGGCTTTGGAGTCCTGACCACTCCTCTGGCACCGTGTCCCTAGCTCCCATCACTGTTTCGTCGACTTCCTGACATGGGTGTAGGCTTGCACTTCTGTTGCAGGGTTCTGACCTTCTGAAGCAGTATGGGTTTGTTTTATGTTCTACCATAGCTGTTAGTGTTTTTATTGGAGGAGGATTTATCACACTGCCCTGGAATTCCTCGTACATTTATTTGCTTGCTCTATTAGGCGGACTATTACTCGAAGTCAGGAATTTCTGACTATTTTGCACAGTGTTCTATCTGTTTTTCCCTTTGCAGTACTTAGCCCATTACCAAGTAGATTAATAAACAGGCCGGTGAATACTTTCTTTCACAGAATCAATCTTTTTTTTATTTCGCAATGATGTTCTATTGGGAATGAAAAGGGGGATATTAAACACACCTGTGTGTCACTCTCAACACACACATTCCTGTTTCTTCTGAAACGTGTCTTATATCATCTTATTTGAGATCCTTTGTACTTGTCCTATGAAGTCTGTATTAGTAATGGGAATATATCAGGACTGAAAGTCAAATGCGAATGCATTCAGCCACAGTAACTGGGAAGTACCTTTCATGTAGTTTCCAAATTAACGTGTTGTAGTGGTGCAATGAAGCATATTTGGAAAGATGCAATGATTAAAGGAAAATGATCCATGTGACCTAAGAGACAAGAAATGGTTTGAGTCAAGGAAAGGATGCTGGGGACATTGACTGACATTGGGATGTTTATGTAGAAATGATAAAAGATTGATGTAGGAGGTCTCAAATTCTAGCTGTGAGTGTTGTTTTGTTTTATTTTGTTTTGTAAAAAAAATAGGGCATGATAAAGTATTTCTGGGGAGTGAAGGTGGAGTTAGTGTTATATTTCTGAAAGGTTTCTAGCTCATAGCATAGAGAATGGATCACAGTGAGAAGTCAGGCAGCAGGCACAGCTATTGAGCTCAGTTTAACAATATTTATTGCATGCCTGAGACACATTGGTCACTGAGAGAAAAGATATAATTTCTTTCCTGAGGGGACCTATACCTAATGAAGGAAGGATACAAATGGCCAAACAATTCTAGTCAACATGCTGAGCAGCACAAGCAGGAGATAATGCAAGCCTGAATAATGATTTTAGGAAAGGGACAAAAGGTGGATTCACGGAATTTTTCTGATGTGGTGAAAAGTTTCGTAATATCCTTAAAAAGGAAAAGATATGTGGAGGAAGAGAGAGCACCCCCATACAAAACCTCCAGTTCAGTGATGGAGTAATGAATGAGAGTATTCAAGGTGGGGACTGAGTCAGATGGAGATGGTTTGTGGGAAAATTTTGTGTGGATTCAGCCTTACTAAATATGAGGTACAAAAGGAGCAACTGCACTGCTACACGAGAAGGGGACAGTGGTGTGCTGTGTAGTGCCATTGATTGCCTGTATCAGACTAACATCTCTGTGAGGAAGACACATCTGTTGGCGTTAGGCACAGCTGGATCCAACTATACTAAGAAGTGCCCCTTTTTCTGTTTGCTCTGGTTTCTGATCATACAAGGTGGCGTCGTCACTCTCAGACTGACCCTGTCTTTAAACAATCCTAGGGTTCCATCTCGTTCTCAAATGAAATTACCTTTCTCAAGGTATTATTGGAACCATCTTGATTCTGATTGGCTAGTTTACCTTTCATTCAGTTGTCTGGCCAGGGATGGAGATGAAGAGGTGCAGTACTGTAAGGGACAGGATTCCCCACGCCTTTCTTCAGGTTCTGAGAGTAGTGTTGACCTTGTCTGTGAGAACTGAAAGCAAGTAGGAACTGTTTTGTAAAGGAAATAACACGGCACCTATACCAGCACAGGTAGGTCTCCAAAAACAGCAAGTGTTTCTGTTACGCTTTAAAATTGCACATTCTGTTACACATAAAAGCACATCAGCACATTGCCTGATGTGCTTTTTACCAGGACCTTGCTGAGAAGGGTTGCTCTTACCTGCAATGTGTTCAACAGGAAGCAAAGGTGATAGTCTTAAAGTTAGTAGAGCAGTCAGGATCCCATTACTCAGCCTTCCATACAGGTGTGGGCAGTGAGGAGTGAAGCATTAAGGGGTTAGAGAGACTGCTCAGTGGGAAAAGCAGCCTAATGACGTGTTTGATCCCTGAGACCCTTAGAGGATGCATTTATGATTCCAGTGTTCATCTGGGAAATGGGAAAAAAGATAGAAGAATCACCTGGAAGCTTGCTGGCTGGCTGACTTGGCATATGTGGATGCTAAGCACAGACAAAGTAATAAGAGTGAGCTCGTCTCATAAATAAGGTGGAAAATGCAGGGCAACTTCCCAAAATTTTTCTCTGACCTCTATATAGTTTATATGTTGCTACACAATGTTTGTAAGGGTGTAGGTACATTTGAATGTTATGGTGTGTGTGTGTGTGTGGTGTAAGGAGAATAAAGCATCTGGGAGACAGGTTCTCTTCTTTCACTATGCGAAACTGGGATGTAGCTCAGGTAGACAGGTTTGTGCATCAAGGGCTTTTATCTGCTGAGGCATCTCATCATCCCAAAGACCTAAAGGAACTTCAGGTGGAATACTCACACATTTTCATACACACATGTGTTCCAAGTACATGCTTTACCCATACATGTTGGGGTGCATGTACACATGCCGTTTGCACTTGTCTTTATGTGTAACATTCTGGTGCACATAGGAGTGTACTTTTTGCTCATTTCTTATGGTGATCTGACAAGGCAAGGAAGAATGAGTAATGCAATTCCAACTTCTCTACTAATACCAAGTTCATCACCTTTACTGCCTCTGTAGACTTTGCAGGTGAGGACAACTCTTCTTTACACTATCTTGCGCTTACAAAAGAGAATACCAAGGTGCAGAGAGGTGAAGGCACACTGAGCTACCATCTCAGCCGTTGTGTGGGCGCTCGGATCCAGAATATTTTTTTCATCTTCCTACTCCTCTAGCTTCTCCACACTCCTCTCCCTCCTGGAATCTAAGCAAAGGCCTTATGCATGGGCTCTACATTCTCTGAGAATCCTTAGGCTTCTATCATATTGCCTTGCTTCAGCGTAGATATATCTGTGGGTACATGCAGAGGCAGGGTTAGTTAACCCAAGGCACCCTGTTTCTTGTTTTTCCTTTGGAGAACAGATTTTAACCTGTTGTGATGTGGTTGTTGTTGTTGCTTCCCTCCCCTGTGTCAAGGCTTGGCCTCTATTTGCATTTGCACACAACAGTAGAGATGCAGTATACCTTTGCATCATTCCACTCTGAAGCATTAATGGTCATCACATGTGAGGGCGCTTGTGACTGAGAAGGTCAGCAGGTAGGAGAAATAGCGGTGCAAACCTATGCTCAACCAACAGTTGAGGTGAGGGTGACACACCATCTCTCAGCTTTATAGCAGTGCTGGGCTTTGTAAATGTTTACTATAGGAGAAAAAAAATCACAAGGCAGCAAAAACAGAGAGCCACCAGTGAACAAAACTGGAAGCAGGTTAAGAGCTCTGTACAAATTGGAGAGACTGGATCTTTCTGCTTCAAAGGATAATCTCTTTGTCCTGTGTTCTTTAGAGAATTCTGCCTACAAGTGTTTCTCTTTCCCGTATGCTGCTCTGACCCCCACTGCCCTGCCTCTTACTTTTCTTAGATGGAATTTTCCTGATTTTTTTTATAGCTTTCTGAATATTCTGATACCAGTTCATGCAAACAACCTCAGGAATTAGACTAGCATGCAATTCTGCTTTGTGTTAAGGTGTTTCATTAGCTGTGAAATAGCAGAGGTCGTTTTCAGTGTTTCTATTTTGGACTCATAGGAGAAAATGCAAATGGACCAAAATCTATTTTGCTTAGTGTCAAATGACGACTCCTCATCCTGCCTGAATATCATTCAGATTCTATTAAGGCTCCTTTGGTGTGACTTCCCTAGTGCAATGTTGGATGGTGTCATATTGCAGCCCTTATCACTGACATGCATGTCTGACATGACTTACACATTAAAGCCCAATGCAGTTTTATAACATTCTGTAATCTTTTGTCATACTATTCATTGGTTAAAGAAAAGTCCTACGTAGGCTGGCTGCACGTGGTAAAGAATTTCATCAGGCAGAAGTCTCCCTCAATCTAGTATGTTCTACACGAAGGTGAGGTATGTCCTTGTTCTTCCATTTTGCTTTATTAGCACTGTTTGCCCTTTTAACGTTTTTTTCATTAAATAGTATAAATTTACCACTGTGCTTCAGGTTTTTTTTTTCCCCCAGTGAAAGTATAAGACTTACTAATTTTATTCCTTGCTGTGAAATCGTTTTGTGAGGAGTAAGTGTAGTTTATTTCTTCTTGCTGCATGTTACTTGTTTTTTTTGCTATCATGTTAAGACAATCTAGCTGCTTTGACCAGACTTTTCAGGTTGCTTGATTTTTCTTGTTTCTCAGAAAGCTTTTACAGAGTTGAACAAACATCATAGAATAACTGGATCATGAAAGACCATTTTTCATCCTTCTTGGACCTTCCATTGTGAGGCCAAAGCATTATCTTAAGTAATGAGTTTTCCAGCTTTTCTCGCTATGTTAGTAAAGGCCCCATCCCAGGATGCTTTGCCCTGAGCTCTCAGGCTGTGACATGGACTCCTCAGTGGTTCTGAGTTGATACAAGAGCGTGCACATCATTGTCGAGGTTAGTGCCTAGCATAAGCCGGTGGAGCTTAATTCTGATTTACTTGAAATCTGCGCTGACAACACTGTTTGGCAGTCTGTCAGTTCTTCATATTTCTTTTAAATTTTAATTATAACCCATCAAGTCTTAAGCAATTACTTCTGGGTTAGACTCTTGATGAATGTCATAGCAGGGTGTTTTAATTTAATGGATCCAGAAAAAACATCTGTTTCTAATATTTTAAAAGCCAATTTATATGGAAATTCATTTAATATACAGTCAATACACGGAGACTTGAAAAATCAAAATGGAAAATCAAACAACTGTGATGTTGTTGCTCTTCCATTAACGAAGGATTTTGTTTTGTCTAGGCTCAACTGCTGATACTAGTTAACACTCATGGAATCATTGTGTAGAAGAAATAGCATTGTAGTCTTAGAGAAATGGGACAGTTAACTTAGGGATAGCCTCTACCATGACAGCTGATCATTGCCCTCCTCTGATTACTTTGATTGGCTGTGTGCAACTTCTATTCTGAGCCATGGTGACCACGTGCTGTAGCTCAGTGATAGTTCATATCCTGAAAGGAGGTACCTGGGAGAAGGGAGGTTAAACATCTCTTAAAATGCTTTCTGGAAGTAATAGATCAAAATTAGTCACATGACCATATTTAACATTAAAGGAAATATGAGAGAAAAACCATGTTCCCAGCTTGAAACATTCTGTTAAGGTGAAAGAGGAAATGCTCATATATTGAGGGAACACAACTATTTTTTTGTGTAATTTTAAGATACAGTTTTTAAGAGGTTGGTACAGAGCATCTAAAAACAATTAATTCTCATAAATAGGACTAGCATAGTGATGGGCAGAGGGTAGATAACTACCAATAACTGATAAGTTCTTTTTAATTCTAAAATCCACATATGCCTACTTACAAAATTCACTGGTCTTCTAGACTTTCTGATGATGGACTTAAAAACAAAGAGAAAGACTTTATCTTGATCTTTTTCTAATAATAACAGCTAATAGTGTATAGGTGTCATTTGTACTTGTATCCTTAGGATATTCATATGTCTATAAAGCAATAACCTCTGCTTTGGCCTTTGTATTGAGGGTAAATGAATAATTACAAGTGCTCATTAAGTGGCTTCAATGAAAAGTGTATCATAGAAACAGAAGCTCAGGGAGGTTTATTGAAGAGCCAATTAGAGACACAGGTAAACATTTGCATTGGTCAGCCATCTCTGCCCCATGGGGTGCTCACTCCCCTACCATCCCTCTCTTAGCTGTGCTCCTCTGGATGAGATTCTTAATCTGTTTGAATATTTGAAGTTATACAGGAAATTCATATATTTTGATCATACCCCTCCAGTTCCTCCCAGATTTTTCCCACTACTCACCCAATTTCATGTTTTTTTAATCTCTTAAAAAAGAAATTAAAACAAAAATGAAATAAAAAATTAACAACACCCTCCTACACACAAACTAATACACAGAGAAAGAGCAATGGAGTCTATTGTGTTAGATAACCATTCTTGAGCAAGAGGCCTTTCCTGCATTCTGGTTGATAGAAACAATGTCACTCCACTGAAGAAAACTGGTTTTTCCTCTCCCAGAAACTCCAAATCATAATTTCTTTTATTTGTGCCTACTTCCCTTTCTCTGGCTAGAATTTTGTCCAGCTTGAACTTGTGAAGGTCTTGTGTACTGTCTAAGGTTTTTGGCCTCATTAATAGTGAGAACCAGGTATGGGTTTTATCTTATCAAACAAGCCTTAAATCCAAGGAAAAGGTGGTTGGTTTCTTCTATAACATTTCTGCCACTACAATACCAGTCGGTGGGTGTATCTTGCAGGAACTTAACTATTGTGCCTTTCAGGGTTGGTAATTGAGTGAGATGATGATGATGAGTTTTCTCTTTCAGTAGCATGTAAAGTACCTCCCAGCACGATGAATGCTGGTCAGTAGGGGCACAGCTTTTAGTTGACCACCTGTTCGTTCTACTTCTCCATGTAGTGTCATCAGCAACTGGGTTTTACCATTAGGTTGTGGAGGCTAACCAATATCATTGGCAGTAGCCTGTAATGTTTGAAGGGGCAAAAGAGAGCAAGGGAACCTTTTGGCTAATGACTCAAAGATATGTAATCCATTCTGGGGGTTGGTAGCATATGATGTCCAGCTGGGCCATTGTCTCTGCTATTTTATTAAGTCCATTTAAGTTTCTTTTATATATGTTTTAGGAAGCTTCTACAGTAGAAGGTTTCTATAAGATGTGCAGGGATAAGGATAGAGCAGAGATTGAGAGAATATGCAACGAATGCCTATCCCAATCTGAGACCCACACCAAAGGAAAGAGCCAACCCCTGATACTATTAATAATACTCTGCTATGCTTGCAGACCAGAGTCTAGAGTAGTTGTCTTCTGAGAGGCTCCATCCTCACAGCCAAACATTGGGCAGAGCGCAGAGAGCCTTGTGGAACTGTTGGGGGAAGGATAGAAAGATATTGTGGGGACAGGAGCTTCACAAGAAGACCAACAAAGATAACTAACCTGGGCCCAGCAGGATGGGGAGGCTTTTTCAGGGACTGAAGCACCAACCAAGAACCATGCATGGACTGGACCTACACATATGTTAGTGTTAGCTAATTCTCCCTATAGTCCCTACTCTGCCTTGTCTTCTGTTCCTCTCCTCATTTAACCCTATTCTAATTTCCTGTTATCCCTTTATAATACTCTGTTTCCCATTTCTTGGAAGATCCTCTTCTCCTTCCTGGTTCTTTACTATATATCTATCCTTTAGATATTCTGAATTAAACATACATTTAATCATTTAGTATTTGTCTTGACATTACGTTAAAATGTTCAGAGGTGTCATTCTGAACAAGGATTGCTAATATCTTCCATTGATGGGATAATTACATGTTTTTTCAAATGGGCATTAAAGCAAAGATAACCATTAACAGTGTTAAATTTTTATAGCTACTTAAGTGTCCCCAGTGGTATATGGATTACATTTCGAGAAGCTCAGAATCATGAAAATAACACAAACCATGATATTCTATGCTACTATTCCAAACACGTATAACTTTGAACCAGTTGCTAGTTTATCTTTCTCAGCCTTAATTTGCTCACCTGAGAGATGTCGATAGTAAGAGATCAGATAACAGCAAGATTTTGTCAATGTTGTTCCAATGTTTAAATGAGAAGATGTAACCAAGGGGATTAGAGTGCTTGAACGAAAGCAAGTACCCAGTGAACAGTAGATCCTTCCTTCTTGATATTTAATGGAAGTGTGAGGCACATAATCCTGGAAATACATTCAATTCAGATGACAATGAAGTGTCATTATGATTTTCACAGGTGAGAGCAGCTCCTGTGAGAGTTCAGAAATGGGAAAGGCTGTAGTAGATATAAAGGCAGGCAGGCAGGTTGTTCTACAGGCCAGCAGCATGGACACAATTGATGACCATATCAATGTATGGCATTTCTTCCTTCTCTCCAGTCCTGCTGCATACACCCATCTTTACCCTGATACTCAGGTGATGTGTGGGTAAAAGAAGCATTACTCTGGGGCCTGGTATCTACATCTTTATTTTTTCGGAGGTGCTGATACTGGACCTGGATGCATTGTGTATAAGAGCAACACCAGAGCCATCTTAGAAAGGCAGCATCCCAGGCAGCTTCTAACGAGCCTGAAGGCTATGTCTGTCTGTCTGTCTGTCTGTCTGTCTGTCTGTCTATCTATCTATCGATCGATCTATCTATCGATCGATCTATCTATCTATTCACTTTGCATTCTTATTTAAGCCACCTCTCTCCTCTCCTCCCAGTCTTGCCTTCCCATCCTCTTCTCCCATTCTCCCCGTTTCTCCTCAGAAAGGGACTCCTCCCCCAACTCCCAACCCTCCTCATCACATCAAGTCACATCAGATCTAAGCACAGAAGCCCAACAAGGCAACCTAGCTAGGGGAAAGTGATACAAAACCAGGCAACAGAATTCCATGTCAGAGACAGCTCCTGCCCTAATTGCTAGGGAACTCACATGAAGACCAAGCTGCGCATATTTGTGGGTGACCTAGGTCCAGTCAATGCATGCTTTTTGGTTGATGGTTTGATCTCTGTGAGCCACTAGGTTAGTTGACTCTGTTGATGTTCCCTCCAGGTTCTGTCCTTCCCATATAAGGCTCCCTGAGCTCCACCTAATGTTTGGCTGTGGGTCTCTGTTTCAATCTGCTGCTGGGTGGAGCCTCTCAGAGGACAGTTATGTTAGTCTTCCCCCCTGTAAGCATAGTGGAGTGTTGTTATAGTATCAGGGGTTGGCTTCCTTTCATGGCACGGGCCTCAGGTTGGGCCAGGCATTACTTAGACATCCCATCAATCTGTGCTCCATCTTTTTCCCTGCACACCTTGTTGGCAGGGTAATCAAGGCTATGTTTTCAACCAGAGCTCCACTACGGTTTCATAAAAATTGTTTGGGAGCCACCACAGAAGGCTGAAAACACTGATAGAGCCCTTGCTTTCATTTGTTCATCAAAGACTCCTTTTCAAGCAGCTGGCTTCTCAGCCTAGCAAAGCAGTCCTCAAGATAGCCTTAGCAAGGCATTAAGGGGATGGTCTGGGTTCAACCTCTGTGTACTGGCAACTTTACTATGAAGTATAATGACAAGTCTTTGGGGAACACAGTGTCTCATCAATGTTAATTTCTTTCTTTTCTTTATGTCTTGTATTTTAAATTTGATTTTTTAATATATTTTGTTTTTCAGCCGTGCTATCAAGACTAATCAAGACCTGCTTCCAGAAACTCCGTGGACACACATCTTCTACAATGATTTCTGGGGGACTCTTCTAACCCACAGTGGTAGCCACAAGTCCTATCGGCCGCTCTGCACCCTTTCTTTTCGGCTGAATCATGCCATCGGAGGACTGAATCCCTGGAGCTACCATCTTGTCAATGTCCTGTTGCATGCAGCCGTCACCGGTCTCTTCACACACTTCTCTAAGGTCCTCCTCGGGGATGGATACTGGACTTGCATGGCAGGCTTGATGTTTGCTTCTCATCCCATTCACACGGAAGCCGTGGCGGGCATCGTGGGACGGGCAGACGTGGGTGCCAGTCTCTTCTTCCTCCTCTCCTTGCTCTGCTACATTAAGCACTGTTCTACGAGAGGCTATTCCGCCAGAACTTGGGGCTGGTTCCTGGGCACCGGACTGTGTGCGGGATGCAGCATGTTGTGGAAGGAACAAGGAGTGACTGTCCTGGCCGTTTCCGCCGTTTATGATGTGTTTGTCTTCCACAGGCTGAAAATGAAACAGCTCTTACCTACCATTTACAAAGTAAGTGATTGTTGCCTCTGGAGCATTGTACTACTGAGTCATCAACATGTTTGGTTCTTTGCCACCACTTTAAAAAAAAAAATAAAAAAGAAGCAGATTTGCTCTTCTTCAAGCGGAATTTAAAATGAGTTCCTTGTGATCTTCCCTAAAGTAGAGCGTGCTTTTTGACCTCTCTCTACCAAGCAGGGATTCCATCACTGCTTGTTTTATTTCTCAGGTACTTCCTGTACTTTTTTCAGTGATTTTTAAGGTGGCAGGAGAATAATTCTGCCTGTAAAATGCATGCATCTTTATTGGTTTCACTTCTTTTTTTTTTTTTTAATTTCTTTTCGCCAAGATCAGTATTTAATCCAGTAACTGCCTTCGATGTGTATTTGTAAAAATAACACAGCTGATGACTGAGCCAGATGCTGGACTCCTTGGAGGGGAAACCCATGTTTGTTATTTGTTAATATGACTGACTGTTCCTGACTTTTGAAAACATCCCTCTGTAGTACTGGGAAGTCAGATGCTTAAGCAGTGACTCACGTTCACCTTTCTTTGTTTTTAGTGTATAAGAATAGAAGAGATAAAACACAGAGTGATTATCAGAAGTTTTACCCTGAGGCCAATTAAGACCTTTGCTTTCAGGCTTAATGTTTGTGTAGTCCCTTGGGGATTTCAAATATTACCTTGTTCCAAGATTATGGCAGGATTATGGGATCACTATATACTTAAAGAAACCAAGCATTTTTCTCGTAGAGCATGGTTCATGACTCTGCCTAAATAGGTACATAAATACATGTCTATTTCAAACATTGACTAATAATGAACTATAAATAAATTTATTTACAGTTTTTCAGCATGCTGTTTTTACCACTTATTTAAGACAAGCAAACTCACATAGGAAGAAGATGGATATAATAGTTTATTTTTATACAAAGTGTTAAGTCTTGACTGAACATTAGACATGTTAGAACATAGAGCATTTTCAGTGTTTTTCAGATTTGTTTGGTAAGCTGAGTTTATTGTTAATGTTAAAAATACTACTTTAGCCTCCAGGAGGTGGTGGCATCTGCCCTTAATTCCAGCATTCAGGAGACAGAGGCAGGTAGATCTCTTGAGGATAAGACCAGCCTGGTCTACAGAACAAGTTCCAGGAGAGTTAGGGCTATGCAGGGAAAATCTAGGTAAATAAACAACAAAGACAAAAGCAAAACAACAACAAAACCCCACTACTTTATACAAATACTTAGCACAAAATGACAGAAAAATGTTTAAGGTTGCTTTACAAATTGAAGTTTTTCTAATACAGTCCAAAGGTATACTGTGTGCTGAAGAATGACTGTAGGAACATTTCAGTACCTGGGTTTTGTAATCAAACTATTAGATTTTTGAAAGAGCAATAAAATATTATAGTTTTGAAAGAGCACTAAAATTTTGTATTCACAGTGAACACACTGCAATTACATACAGTAGTTTCAGATTTGAGCCTAGACGCCTCTGATGGTGTTTCTTTGCATAGGATGAAGTATATATGTTGTATACTTAGAACAAGGCTCCAGTAGAAATCACAAGATCCAATGCTGGTGATGCAACACAGGCAAGTGGTGTCAGAAACACACTTTTTACCCTGTGTATAAATTGGAAGTAATTTTATAACCACAGTGCATCCAGAGACTTTTCCCTCCTGCTGAGATCATAGCAACCCTCACTTGAGGGTCAAAGTCCACAATCTAACTGGAAAACTGTTCCTTTGTTCCATCTGTGTGGGCACCAGGTCCCTGTGAGCTTGCAGAGGCAAGCAGAAGGTGTAGGATCCCTTAGATCTGGCAGAGAGTTACAGGCATAACTGGGACTAATACACTGCTCCTCAAGATTGAGAAGCAAGTGCATTTCATCACCAGGCTGTCTTCTCAGCTCTATTGCTATTTATTAATTATCATCTTTATATCTATATATATATGTATATAGATATGTATGAATTCTACTTACTAGGCAGTGAGTGTGGTTATTATTGCTTTGTTTATGCCCTGAGGGGACTATACCTTTTCACTTAGAACAAGAATTAAGGCTTAATGGAGTTATTTTGTGATTTCAATTAAATGTTGTCACTTTAAAGAAAATTCTGCATAGAGTTTGATGCTAGAAAACAACATATGGCTTACAAATCTAGCTCTCAATTTCAGATTCATTTTAATTCTTTCAAGGGGCATTACAGAAACTAATTGTTTTTAGTTTTTTCTAATATGATGTCATGAACAATAATAAACCTTCTTGTTCTGGGAATTCAAAAACAACAGGGCATTTCCTGGTCCTTGCCCTTTTATGGAGAAAGCAGTCTCTCCTTAAGGACACAGGTTCTGCAGCTTTTAGGACCTCCCTATGCTAGCCTGTGAAGTACTTATGCACAATTTCTGTTTCAGTAGCTCATTATTTTAATATGTTAATCCAGGACTTGCTTTTAGGACCTTTAAAGTTCTCTTCAGAGAACTTTTCAGTTTTCCTAGCATATTTTCAAGGACCGGTTTGTTTACTATACAGAATATTCTAGACAATAATTGTGACATACATAGAAAATTATTCATTTATGTAACATTAGAATTCAGGTGAGCTTTTTGTATTTCTTCTGGCTGCCTCATATTATGCAACTGCTGCTTAAGAGAAATGAAATGTCTCCAACAGAGAAGTTCCTTAGAGAGTGAGGTCCCCATGTTTTGGGAAAGGTCTTCATAGTTTTGATGGTGTAGGGTCTTGGGTTGTTTTGAAATGCATACTGTGGTCACAAAACCGCAGCTCCCACCTCAAAGAGAATATGAGATAGTTTACTCTGGAGCCAAATTTGAATGGCCATGTCCTGTGAACACAGATTTAAGTTAACCCAGATTCAATGTTCCAATGTGGAAGCACTTTCATGAAATGTTTACATTAAGAAAGAGAAATCTATAAATCAAGGTACTTTGTCAATAGATTGATGCAACCATCAGTGGTGGGTTATGGCAAGATAAGAGAATCTCTCCTATAGGCTTTTGATGATTTCTAAAGACATTTTTAGCTTTTCAGTTTGGTGGGAAGTACTCTGTTACGTTAATAGATTTCAAAAGTTTTCATCTATTAAGCAAGAGGATGTCAAGTGGGTGTCCCTAGTAAGGGGAACAGGAACTGTCTCTAACATGAACTCAGTGGCAGGCTCTTTGACCTCCCCCGTCCCCCGCGGGAGGAGTAGTCTTGCTAGGCCACAGGGGAGGACATTGCTGCCAGTCCTGAAGAGACCTGATAAACTAGGGTTAGATAGAAGAGGAGGAGGACCTCCCCTACCAGTGGACTTAGAGGGGGACAAGGAGGAAATAAGGGAGGGAAGGGGGGATTGGGAGGAAATGAGGGAGGGGGCTACGGCTGGGATACAAAGTAAATAACATGTGATTAATATAAAAATAAAAATTATAAAAACAAACAAACAAACAAACAAACAAGAGGATGTAAATTCCTACACTGAGGTGGGCTATTCAGGAGGCTAATGCTAGCCAGAACTAAGGCAATTAGCATCTGGGTTTCCCATATACCAACAGCTCTACCTCACTATAGTCTTTTGGTTGACCAATGTTTACAGACACAGTTCTTTCCAGGACTCCTCATTGATGATGCTTACCAGGACTGTTGGAAACCCCTGCTTCCAGGCCAAGAACCAGCAGTGGGAGTGATGGGGACAGCAAGAGACCCTTTATCTGATTATAGTTAATATTTTATTTTAGGTCTTTCTGTTTAAGCTCTTTCTTAGCTTTTGGGCCAGTGACCTTAATGTGGACCTTGGAATAATGGATCCTTTATATTTACAAGGAAGACCAGAGATAAATTTACCATGTTCAAGTATTTTAAGTAGAGATTAAGGTTGCTGTTAATCTCAAAGATGGCAGGAGAAATACCACAGGCCCAAATCATCATTGCCAAATTAATTAAAGCAAGGAATTAATTAAAGCAAGCTTTTTTATTTGTGTATATGAGCTGCCTGCCCCCAAGCCTGGTTTTGAGAAGTCAGCATTGGATATAAGGAAGACAAGGCTTTTATAGCTCAGGGGTAAGGGGTTTCTAAGTGGGAGATTTGGCAGGCAAAATAGGTGGGATTACAGGAGCCAAAAATAACCATAACAAGTTAGCCCTATATTGTCTCCAGAAAGTAGGCATAACAGGTAGTCATAACAAGGTAGTCATAAATGGTCATATAATATTTGGAAACAGGTAGGGTTGCAAAATGTATACAAACACCTTTTGAAACAGAGATGTGATTGCCATTTCTGGAACAGGCACTACAAAAACATTTGTAGTTAAGGTTACAGGTCAGGCATAGCCCAGTCCTTGAAAAACAGAGGTTTAATCATAAACAGGAACGAACGTTTTCTCTTTAGTATAAGATGGTCTATAAGCCTAAAATGGAGGTAGGTTGGTTCTTCAATCACCCAGAAAATGATGACCATTTAGAATGTGTTTTAAGACTGTCTAGTGACCTTTTTGCCGTACTGAAAAGTAGAAGGTAAACAACAAACAATCACAAAATTAGGTGATGGCACAGTAAAATGGAAATGATTTAAAATCTAATCTTTGCCCACAAGCTATGTGGGCTTGCTTTTTTGTTTTATTTTGTTTTGTTTTACTTTTTTGTACTAATTACAGTTTATTCATTTTGTATTCCTGCTGTAGCCCCCTCCTTCAATCCCTCCCAATCACACCCTCCCTCTCTTATCTCCTCCCATGCCCCTTTCCAAGTCCACTGATAGGTGTGGTCTTCCTTCCCCTTCCATCTGACTGTAGCCTATCAGGTCTCATCAGGACTGGCTGCATTGTTTTCCTCTATGGCCTGGCAAGACTGCCCCCCCCAGCCCCCTCAGGGGGAGGTGATCAAAGAGCCAGCTACTGAGTTCATGTCAGAGACATCCCTGTTCTCATTACTAGGGAACCCACTTGGATACTGAGCTGCTATGAGCTACATCTGAGCAGGAGTTCTAGGTTATCTCCATGAATGGTCCTTGGTTAGAGTATCAGTCTCAGAAAAGACCCCAGAAAAAGCCCAGACTTTTTTGGTTCTGTTGCTCTCCTTGTGGAGCTCCTGTCCCCTCCAGATCTTATTTTTCTCACCCTTTTTTCATACAATTCCATGAACTCTGAACTCTGCTCAAAGTTTGGCTATGAGCCTCAGCATCTGCTTTGATACCCTGCTGGGTAAAGTCTTTCAGAGGCCCTCTGTGGTAGGCTCCTGTCTTAATCAGTTTCCTTCTCTGGTAGGTGAGGCAACTGCAGTTCCCTAGGGTAATTCTGCTGAACGTTCAGGTGTTCCTTGTGAGCTGGGGGGTGCCCACTTTTAGAAGGAACACATCAGCTGTGAATAAATAAGAAACACTGATAAGAATCATCATTCTGTAGCTTACCTTTAATGCTCCAACTGTTTTTTTTGATGGTAAATGATGTTAGCAGGTCACTCAAGCTGAAGTATGCAGACGAAAGCATAAACTTTCAACCAGACTCTCATGACCAGGAGCCTTGCAATAGATATGAGCTATGCCCATAGAGTGTATAAGGAGTCTATGGGAAACCTTGAGATAGATTTCTGTGCTTCCAGAGAAGAAACTCTTTTGAAGGAAGTGATTAAAAAGGATTATGGATCTGCCCAACTTTTGGCCTTAAAACAGAATGTTGCCATGTACAGAAACCATGTTGTGTAGAACCATGCAATCATGTTACAAAAAGAAATCACACAAAAAAATATAAGTTAAAAAATATGTTTGTAATTTTATATTGGATGTATACAATAGTTGTCCTGGAAAGCATAGAGGCCTTGGATGGACTACAAGATATGCTTTTCTTCCCCCTCCCCGCCCCCGTGCAAAAATAACAGGTTTATTTTTCTTTAAATCTGTGCTGTACGTTGTTGTAGAGAGACTGAAATTCTGAAGGGAAACTTGATACTTAATATCTACTAGATTTCAGCCCCAGGTTCTGAAAATAATCATATGGTCAAGCAGAGGCTGACAGTTTCTTTCTTTTTTTTAAGTAATTTATTTATTTTTATATTAATCACAGATTATATATTTTGTATACCAGCGGTAGCCCCACCCTCATTCCCTCCAACTCCCCCCATCCCTTCCTCACCTTCTCCCTGCCTCCCTCCAAGTCCACTGAGAGGGAAGGACCTCACCCCCTTCATCTGACTGTAGCTTATCATGTCTCTTCAGGGCTGGCTGCAATGTCCTCTTCTGGGATCTAGTTAGGTTGTTCCTCCCTTGGGGGGGGGCAGTAGACAAGCCAGCCATTGATTTCATGACCAAAATAGTCCCTGTTCCCCTTACTAGGGTACCCAGTTGGGTACTGGGCTACCATGGGCCACATCCGAGCAGGGGTTATAGTTTGTATCTATACATGGTTCTTGGTTGGAGAAACAGTCTCATGGAAGACCCCTGTGCCCTGATCTATTTGGTCTTTGTGGAGCTCTTTTCCTCGCCAAGTCTTACTAACTCCCCCTTTTTTCCTATGATTCCCGGCACTCTGCCAAAGGCTTGGTTGCGAGTCTTACTATCTGCTTTGATACATTGCTAGTTAGAGTCTTTCAGAGGCCCTCTGTGGTAGATTCCTATCCTGTTGCTTGTTTTCTCCTACATTCAATGTCCATCCTGTTTGTCCATCTAAGCGAGGATTGATCATCCCACCCTGGGTCCTCCTTCTTGCTTATCTTCTCTAGGTGTATAGATTTCAGCATGTCCATCCTATTCTATGGATCTATATAAGTGAGTATATACCAAGTGTTTCTTTCTGCTTTTGGGATGGTTCAGCTGTTAAAATGGCTTTTGGGATGGCTCACAACCAAAATATAAGATACGCTTTTTATACAAAAGAATAATAATTTTTAATTTCTTACCAATTAACTCTGCATCAGACTCATGTGGTTGTCCCATTACATGCATGCCTTTGCCCTATTTAAGCATCAAACATACATGCATACATGTTCAATTCTATACTGCTGAGTAGAGAAGTAGACAAATATTCAGGTCGATAAGGGCCATCTTTGTAAAGCTTCTGATTGTTTGAACCAGCAAATTTGATCGGTTCTTTTATGTAATTCTTTCAAATCCTTTCCTGGCCCCTAAGCTCAAATGTCTACCAGGTAAATTCAATGCCACATTCTATAGCTCTTAGTTCTCTGTGCCTTTGTTATGGCCAAAAAGAAAACTCAGGATTCTATATGATAGAGCCTAAGTTTTTTTTTAAGAAAAAAGAAATTTTCTTTTCTAACCTTATTATTGTTTATTTATTTATTATTTATTACAATTTATTCACTTGCTATCCGAGCTGTAGCCCCCTTCCACATCTTTTCCCAGTTCCACCCTCCCTCCCTCTCCCCCTATGCCCTTCCCCTAGTCCACTGATAGGGGATGTCCTCTTCCCCTACTATCTGACTCTAGCCTGTCAGGTCTCATCAGGACTAGCTGCATTGTCTTCCTCTGTGGCCTAGCAAGACTGTCCTCCTAGAGGGAGGTGATCAAAGAGCTGGCCACTGAGTCCACATTAGAGACAGCCCTGCTCCCCTTACTACGGAACCCACATGGAGAGTGAGTTGCCTATCAGCTTCATTTGAGCAATGGAATACTACTCAGCAATTGAAAACAAGGAAATCACAAAATAAGAAGAAAGAAATCTTACATCTTTTCTGTGACATCTAATGTTACATTTAAACATTTTTACTAATTTTTAAACAAGTACCAGGCCTTGGAGGAGGCTCCATTGTTAATGTGCTGAGTGAGGTATGAGGTCAGTCCTCAGAATTCATGTTTAAAAAGCTGGGCATGGTGGCATACACGTATAATCCTAGAGCAGGCTGGGTAGGGATAAGCGTATTCTTGTGGTAACCCAATTTGTCAAGCTCTGAGTCAGTGAAAGATCCTGTCTCAAGAAACATTGTAGAGGACTCCTAAAAACTTGTGCTTCAATGTGCACCTGTATGCGGATATACACAGCACATAAATACTCCCTTCCCAGTGAACAAAATACAAATGATGTTTGAGTCAAACAGAAATCTTTGCAATAGCTGAGCTTGGCCAGTTTGACTCCAAAACTTGCTATAAACAAGATGCCTGACCATATTATGTATTTCGCTTTGGCAGTTTTGCAAATGATATTTCACATAAAAATGTGTGAGTACTTGGCACATAGTTGATGTTTAGTGTTTAACAAATACCTAATATTTCCACCTGCCAGGCACAGTCTTTACTGCACTAAAAATGTTAGCACATTTAAATTATTTAACAAATGCTTACTGAGAGAACTAATGCGATTTATGAAATAATATGGTTGAATACTGACAAACTATAATTTATTCAGTAGTTAGAAGGAACTGTCGGAAGTTATTAAATATAAAAATATTCAGAAACATGTAAGAAGAAAAATCATTCTTAGCTGTCAGCAGTGGGGCTCTGCTTTATGAACCTGCTATGTTCCTCCTGCCTTCTTGTGTCATACATGGCACATAGTATGTACTCAGTTAATTATGTAACTCATACTTAAGTCCTATATTTTAGTTTTAAGGTTTTTTGTTAATGAATTAATTTATTTATTCATTTTATGTCCCAGTCAGAACTTCATCTCCCTCCTCTTCTCCCAGTCCTTTCCTCTCACCTCCTTCACCCATCCTCTTCTCCCTTTCTCTTCAGAGATAGGAAGACCTCCCATGGGTATCAACCCACCTTGGCATATCAAGTTCCGGTAGGACTAGGTACATCTTCTTTTATTGAGGCTAGGCAAGGCTGTCCAGTTAGGGGAAAGGAACCCAAAGGATGGTAAAAGAGTCAGAGACAGCCTTTTGCTGTTACAGGTCCCACATTAGAACCAAGCTGCACATATGTTACATATGTGTAGGGGGGCCTAAGTCCATTCCATGCACACGATCTGGTGGTTCAATGTCTGTATTCCCGTATGGGCCCAGATTATTTGATTCTGTAGGTTTTCTTGTGTCCTTGACCTCTCTGACTCTATCAATCCTTCCTCCTCTTCCACAAGGTTCCCTGAGCTCTGCCGAATGTCTGGCTGTGAGTCTCTGTATCTGTTTTCATCAGCTGCTGGGTGAAAGCCTCTGAGTTGACAGTTATGGTAGCCTCCTGTCTGCAAGTAGAGCAGAATATTAATAGTGTCAGTTGTGCACTTTCTCTCTGGCATGGGACTCAAGTTGAGCCAGTCATTGGTTGGTCATTCCCTCATGTTCTGCTCTCTTTGTCCCTGAACCTCTTACAGAGTCAAAGGTTTTGTAGGTCAAAGGTTTTGTGATGGGTTGATATCCCCATCCCTCCCTCCCCCATTTATTTCATGCTCTATACCTCCTATTTCAGGGGTCTTAGCCATGGTTGCCCCTGTAGATCCCTGCGAGTTACATTGTCCTAGATTTCAGGATTGTTTCAGAGATATCTCCTACACCGATTCCAGCTCTCTCCCCAGTTCTCTCTCCTGCCATCCTCCCAACACTTGGCCCTTTCTGTTCCCCTCTTTAACCCTATCCCATCCAGCTCCATCCTTCCATCCACCCCAGATGTCAATTTTAGTTTCCCCTCTCAGTGAGATTTAAGCATCCTTCCTGGACCCTACTTGTTAACTTAGCTTCCTTGGGTCTGTGGATTGTAGCATGGTTATCCTGTACTTTATGGATAAAATCTACTTTTAATTAAGTACATATCATGTTTGTCTTTCTGGGTCTGGGCTTCCTCACTCAGGATAATATTTTCTAGTTCCATCCATTTGCCTGCAAATTTCATGAAGTTATTGTTTCATTTGTTTGTTTGTTTTGTTTTTGTTTTAAGAACTAAGGACCGAACCCAGAGCCTCGGTCTTGTGAGGCAGGCACTCTACCACTGAACTAAATCCCAACCCTGATGTCATGTTTTTTAATAGCCGAGTCATAGTCTATTGTGTAAATGTCCCACATTTTCTTTATTCATTCTTCAGTTGAGGGATATCCAGATTGTTCACAGTTTCTGGCTATTGTGAGTAAAGCTGCTATGAACATAGTTGAGCAAGTGTCCTTGTGGTATAGTGAAGCATGTTTTGAGAATATGCCCTAGTAGTAAAGTTGCATCTTGAGGTGGAATTATTCTCAATTTTCTGAGAATAATTGATTTTCAGAGAGGTTGGATAAGTTTGCACTCCCATCAACAGTGGAGGAGTAGTCTCCTTTCTCCAGCATAAGCCTCACTTGAGGTTTTGATCTTATCCATTCTGAGGGGTGTAAGATTGAATTTCAGAGTTGTTTTGATTTGCATTTCTCTAATGACTAAGAATGTTGAACATTTATTTATGTGCTTCTAAGAAATAAAGATTGCTCTATTGAGAATTCTGTTTAGCTCTGTACCTCATTTTTTAATTGGGTTGTTTGGTTTGTTGCTTTCTAATTTCTTGAGTCCCTTATATATTTCGGATATCATCCCTCTGTTGGATGTATGGTAGGTGAAGGTGTTTTCCTATTCTGTAGTAAGCCTTACTTTTTATTTTGCTGAGATGTTAAAGTGATCTCACATTAGTCACTCACTTTTACACAGTGAGGATTCCATTCCTATATTGGTGGGTCTGGAATAAGAGTAGAAGCCCTGCACACCAGAAAAATAAATTTTCTTTACTGCTCACTCAATGACTATTTTAGCATTCCTGTGTTACTGTCGCTTACTTAGTTTTATGAGGTCAAAAGTAAAAGACAGAGGGCCTTGAAATGTGCTTAAACTGACCATGCAAATAAATACTGGATGGTTCTCTCCCCACTTCAAAGTCTCACATAACCCTAAGAGGTGTGTGGTTGAGAAAATCAGCAAAAACAACCTTTTTCTTATACCGCATCAGCCATTACTTGCTCAGAGCCATTTTCTATGCTTCCTTAATATCTGTGAACTACCTTAATGTGGAAACATCCTTTGTGTCATCATTAGCTTCACCATCACTTAATTAAAGATGCAAACTATAAAAATAATAAATAAAAGGGGGCATGGAATCAAGCCTCTATGTAGGAATTCTAATAATAGCCCAAGATAATTTACGAAAATGAAAACAATTTAGCTGCACTTAAAAGAATGTCTTCAAACATGGCATGGTGGCTAATTTTATGTCAACTGGAGACAGGGTAGAGTCATCTCAGAGGAGGCAGCCCCAGTTGAGAAATTGTCTCCATACAGGTTGTAGGCAAGTCTGTAGAGCATTTAGTATCTTCTTAATTCTTGATTGATGAGGGAGGGCCCAGGCCATTGTGGCTGGGGTCATTCCTAGGGTGGTTGATGTTCCTGTGAAAGCAAATGGAGCAAGCTATGATGAGCAATCTGGTAAGCAGCACCCCTTTAAGGCTTCTGTTTCAGTGCCTGCCTTCTAGGTTCCTGTTCTCTTTGAGATCCTGTCCTGTCTTCCTTCAGTGGTGGAATACAGAAAGTATAAGCTGGATAAACCATTCCTCCCTGTTTAAGACCAGCTTCAACACTTCAATAAGGCAAACTCAGTCAGGGCCTGGACCCCTTAGCTGGCTGCCAGAAATGAGGGTTACCGACCTTAACTGACAGTGGCAAACCGCGGGGCTAGAATTAAATTACTGTTGTCAGCCAGTGCTGGTACCTTCCTGGCCTAGACTTATATCTACCATGTAAGCATCAGCTAGGGCTTTTGGCTCTAGCATTGGCTTTCATCTGATAGTGGCAAAGCATCTAAAAAGTTAAAGAAAGGAGAGAAAAAGACCCCCCCCCACACTTACACTTGATGAAGTTAGACAGACTCCAGCAGGTAGGTTTCAACAAGCTTCTTCTTTACTTAACTTTATTTACCTTCCCTTACAGGATTCATTTTACACGTACACATATGCATACATACACTCATACATGAATTCATTCACATATTGGGTGGATGAAGCAAATTTGAGAGTGTGAGCGCCATATATACATGTACGTGTACATACATCTTGGTGAATGGAAAAGTACTTCAACAATTTTGCACACACACACATATACATACATACATACATACATACATACATACATACATACATACATCTATCTTAGTGGATGGAACAAACTCCAAAGAGCAAGTTCCAAACTACTCTATACAAACAACTTGGTGGATGGAACAAACTGAAGAGAGCAAGTTCCAAACCACCTTACATACATATACATACCTCTTGGTGGATGGAACAAACGCAGAAGAGCTAGTTCCAAACCACACTTTTACTCTTTTTTTTTCCCACAGCTAATATATCCCAGGAAAATCTTTCAGGCAGTACAAAAATCACAATGTGATTACATTCTATTTTTCTTAGTGTGAATGATTACAGTGAGTATATGTAAGAAAAGCATGTTCCCCAATACCCTCACACGATCAACTATTTTACATATTATGGGTAAAAGCAAGTTATTTCCTAGAACCCATATACATTTGTAACAAAGCAACCTGTTTATATATTAACAAAGTGAGCAAGCAAGGTAATTTCTCATCTAGATTTTCTTTACTGGTAGGCTGCATTTGTAGTTACAAAGAAAGAATCAATTATCTTAAAAGGTAATCTTATAAAAACCTTAAGTGAATCAGAAACCTAAACTCTTATATGAAAAATAATCAGCGATTTCTACTTTAAGTCTTTAAGGTGTGCGTCTACTCCGTAATTTTAATTAAATCATAACAGGAAGCTGAGGCAAAAAAATGGGTACAAGAAATTAATCACCTTGAAGCCCTGCTTCAGTGAGAGAGTCATGCCAACTAGTGCTAACTGGCATATTGTTGTTGCTTATCAACCTCAACAAGTCCTTGGCTTTGCTTTTAAGAGTGTACTTTCCTGAACTTTAAACCATTCTCTAATATTTTCTGCATCAGAGCCCCTAGCAAAAACATCTTTACCTAACCTTGCTAAATATCTGTTTTTTCCAAATTCTTTCCATGGGTAGTGGCCATTCCTAACAATCTACATCTGTAGGTTCTTCTCAAGGGTGGTGGTTAAATCATCAATCTGCTCCAGCAACAATGCTGGAAAGAGATCAAGCATTGTTAATTGTAGGTGCCAGATACACTGCCCAGTCAGGGGCTGGAAGCCCCCTTGGAGTTTTCGCACATTTCATATATAAGGATTATGAGTCTCACAATGATAGCAAGCAGAGCTATGCTCCATAATATCATGAAATCCTCAGGACACATAGTTCTTTGGGTCATGCCTTGCCAAGATACACCCATCAGGGCTCTGCTAACTGGTTGACTGCATTCCATGAGTTCTAGAGCTGTTTGTTGTTCCTCTTACACAGACTCCAGCAGCTCCTCAACTTGAATTTTTGGTCATGGTGCTGCATCACAGCAATAGAAATCCTCACTAAGACACATGACTACTTTTGTTTTGCAGCGGTTGTTTTCAAAATAGACATTATCTTTAAATTAAATTTGTATCTTTATTTCACATAAATGAGATAAAAGGCTAAGCTATTATGTGGGGAAAAGGGAAGTACTGACACTTGAAAAATGAGTCATTTTTAGATATAAATTTTTTTGTTTGTTTTAATGCCAAAGAGCATGTGTATTACAGAGGTGTGTGAAGTTAGTTCATCTTTGTCTTAGTTACAACCTAAGCTTTGGATGTATGTTGAAAAAAAAACTTCCAAGTAATGACCCCAAGTAATTGCCAGGCACTGAAGGTTTATTATGAGTAAGATCCCTAAAGGTGGAAGTTTATGTCCCATGAATGGATCTGGGTTCATTACCACCTTAATGATACCTATGTGAAACGCTGTCCTGCACACATAACCATTTCATTTTTGTGTAGAAGAGTACAAAACTGGAGATGCAGACCCTGTGTGCTTTCTCATTTGATTGAATGCTGGGGATGACATCAGTAGGGTCTGTTATCATTCATGGTGCTGTTCCTTATGTATCTACACGAGGCTGTGATTTTTGTTGTGGCCTTCATCTCAGTTGTGCTGAAGGAAAGGTGATGTTGTGGCTGCTTTTGATTTTTTTCTCAGCCAACATCTGTGAACTCTGCTCGAAGCACCACTCCAAATCACGATTTTCTTTCCCTTACACTTGGCTTTGTGAGAATATAGATGTAGCAAAACACCTGAGTCTAGCCACAGTGTTCCCTCGCCTTATTGAAGCTGTAGGGCTATTTGTTATGCACTTACAAATGAATTTGGATTCTCTCCCAGCATACTTGTTGTTGTATTTAATATTCATGACCTATGGTACTCTAACACTTTAACAGCTGCCAACACTGCTAACCAGATAATACTACAAATAAAGTCGAGGTTCAGAAATAGTTTACAATTCAGAAGGCCAAAGGTTAAGAAGGCATTTCATTGCTGCAGGTGGGTTCCTTTGCTCAGCTGATGTAAAAAGGTTTTGCATTCTAGATGCCATTTAGATTCAGGTTGAGTCATTTAAATTCGGGAAGTGACTACCTTTGTAACCTTCTCTAATGTTTCCATTAAGTTTTAATCCTTGGGACAGAATGTATTTACAAATTACTTATGAGATAGAATTCCATCTGTGTGCCAGGCAGTGGCAGTATGTTTGATGATATGGGAATACAAAGATGCTCCCAGAGAGTCCGCCTTTAAGGACTTCAAAGAGTAGTGTGTGATGAGAAGTGGTGCATGCAAATGCTCACTGAAATTCATGCTAGAAAGTGGTGGTGGTGTACAGGAAGCGCTGGGAGTGGCAGAGGGATGTAGAAGAAGAGAAAGTTGCTTCCCAACCAAAAAAAATACTTTCCGGAAAGGAAATATTTGAGCAGACATACATGAAGTAGTTAGAAGTAAGCATTTCTGGTTGGAGAATTAAACCAGAGAGAAGGGGTCAGTGTGAGCAACGTACAGAGGGAAACTCACAGGGGAACACTGAGCACTATGTTGGGAAATAGAATGCATGAAGTTTACAAAGGAAAATGAGTTAGAAAAGGAGTTTAAGCCTTAGTGTGTGTGATGGTGTGGGGGATTTTAAGACATACTGTGGTTCCCCAAGTGTAGGAAGACAGTTTGTAATTTTTTCATGCATGTGAACTTTGATTAATCCACAGGAGTCTAGGGTGAGCAGCATCCATTCTGCCCTTGGGCTGTGCTTTCTCTAAACTCAAGGAAAAGTTCCTTTCAGATGAGATCGAGAATTAGACTCAGGAGTTGAGGTTTCTTTTTATTCAGTGAGTGTCCCATAATAGCCTATACCTCATTCTTCAGCATTATAAAAGCATTTATTTTCTGACCACTAGTATTATTTTACTTTTTACTGAGAAGTATTTGGCATATTGTTCTACTCTCCTAATGAGAAAAACAGGGTGTCCTTCAGGGCTTTCTCCTAGGTCTGTTCTTCCAGCGTTGCCAAACAGTGTTCAGATACGCTTATGAATGACCATGAGGCACAAAATCCCTCTTTGTTTTAGATTCTTTCAAATAGGAAGACAGGAAAAAAAAAACATTAAAAGCATCCTTTTTACATTACAGAATAAATACTCTATCAGCACTGAATTTCAACCAGTTAAGTCTGCAATGAAAATGACACCCAAATTGGATCTTGTGATGAATAAATAATGAATCTCATTGAAATCCTCTTCGCTGCTCTCCTAACACTCTGTCTGGGATGCATATTACATCATTTAGCTCAGCTTTCGATAACCTGCTGCCTCAGAGGAATCAAATTGACTGACAGGGATATCATGATTATCAGGTTCCTCAGACTTAGGACTGTCAGTTTCACAGAAAATGATATGCTTTACAAAAATTTGAAATCCATTGTCATTACCTGGTAAATGCCCGGAACAATGAAAATGATAATTTAATGTTGATTTCTCAAGTAAAATTTGAGCTATGGGAAGCCAGATTCATGAATACGTTAGAGAGTCCTTAAAAATGTATGTTGGGAAGGAGCTGATAAAACTATTATATCAAATGAATTAATAGTTTTATTCATTATGAAATGTGACATAATAAATAGTGTTGTAAGTTCTGTTTATTTATTTTTAACTCATTCTGGTTTTGTGCCTGTTAATCAGACTATCCCTTCTCAAGGAAGGATAATGAGAAAGGAAAAGGGAGAAACAGCACCTTTTAGTGCCAGTGTGGCAGGAAGGTCAGGATGTCCTTGCTCTCCATGTGGCTTTGCAATGTTGCAGTGCCCAGATGGCTCCCTTATGCTCTGTTGGTCTGATTATAAGTCTTGCATCAAGTAAAATAGCACGAATTCAGAATTTAATTCGTGTTTCTTCAGTAATTACAGCTTTGATTAGTGAAATCAGTGTTTCCATTCCAAAGGACATTCTTCCCCCTCCCCCTTCTCTACTTGTTGATTCATTTCCTGTCAGGAAAATAAGGTGCGGCAGTCATCATGATCACCTTTGATATGGTAGCAGATCTCTGACACCTACGTTTTGTTACATGTTTTTCGTTTTCACATAATTAAGTCTCAAAGGTAAAAAACAAAACACACAAAATAAAAAAAAAAACAGGGAGAACATGAAAAAAAGTGAAGGAAATTAAAAAAAAAGTGGCTGAGTTAATTTTCAGGAAGTGAAGAAACAGAAAAACACCCAACATTTTCTTTAATCTATGGGTACACAGAGTGCACACGCCAGGTACAGATACGTGGAGATTTTTGCTACATGAAGTATCAGCTCTGAAAGTTAAATGTACTTATTAAAGTCTGTTTGGCTGCTGCAGTGCATGGCTCTAATCCTACAGTGATCCTCTTGGGAGGATCACTGGACATCTGAAGCCAGCTTAGGTTTCATAGATTGGACACTGTCTCAAAAAGCCAAGAAAAGCAAGCAAACAAACACAAAACCGCCCAAATCATTTTTTTAAGATTGTAAGAAGTAAAAACAAGAAAATGCTTTAATTTTGTGAATTTGAAATTGCTGACTCTCTTAGTATCAACAGCCAAGCTGTTTGAGAGAAATTTCTTGATTTTTTTACTGTATAGTTAGTTACCTGGATGTACCTCCACTGTAGAATATATGTGTGAGGAAGTGTGTGTTCAGTTAAGCATTCCAAGATCAGAAACTGCTTGAATGAAAACATTGTAACGTAGTCATCTTACACCCAGCTTATGTATGAATGCTTTGGGTTCATTTCCATATGTTCTATAAAATGAAACACTCCATATTATATGGAACATTTACATTTTCTAGTTTGAAGAGACAGGCAAAATATCCCAGTTTATTTGCCCATTGTGTATAATTTCTTTTCATGACATAGAAGGATAAATTTCACTCTTTAACCCTGTTTGAAAGGGAGTGTGAGCTTTATGGGGCAGGATCTGATTGTGCAAGGGGAGAGACACTGGGGGTGAGCCTTTGAGGGTCCTGCTTCTGTTTAGTATTTTGTTTTGTTTTTCTTATAAGATAAGATGTCATGTAGCATAGGTTCACTTCAACACCCTATGTCATTGAAGCTGGCTTGAACTCTTGACTCTCCTGCCCCTGCCTCCTGAGTTTTCCAGTTGCACTTGCCACACAGAGCTCTGTCCATCCATAGCTACAATGCAATCAGCCTCTCTTATGGAGCCAGTCTGCCATGCCTTCCCCTGAAAGCTCTCTGTCTCAGTCACTGTTCTGTTGCTGTGAAGAGATACCATGGCCAAAGCAATTCTTATAGAAGAAAGCAGTTGGTTGGGGGCTGGCTTACAGTTTCAGAGGGCTAGCCCATTATTGTCATAGCAGGGAGCATGGCAGAGTCCAGGCAGACATGGTGCTGGAGAAGGAGTCCCAGAGCTACATGCAGCAGGCAGAGAGGAGGAATGCGGGGGAGGGGGAGGGAGGAGGGAGACCCTGGGCCAGGTGTGGGCTTTTGAAACCTCCCCTATTGACACACTTCCTTCATCAAGGCCACACCTAATCCTTCTCAAATAATTCCATTTTCTGGTGGCTAAACATTGAAATGTGTGAGCCTAGGGGGCTGTTTTCATTCATTCCACTACATCTTCTTGTATGTGAATCCAAGCACGTTCTTCTCTAGAGAGCCTTCTCTCAGTTATTTTGTCATAATGGTCAAAGTAACTAATCATAGTTATAGGAGATAGCTCGGTGGGTAAAGCCACACAAGGAGAAAGGCCTGAATTTGGGTTCTCAGCATCTATGTGAAAGGTTGGTAACTGAAAGCCTAGCGCTGGCAAGTAGAGTGGTAGATGTCACATGCACACTAACCATCCAGGCTAGCTAAATCAGCAAATTCCAGGCTCCTTAAGACACGTTTTCTCAGAAAAATAAGGGTGATAAGCCACAGAACAAGACACCTAGTATTACCTTCTGTCTCCTGCAAGTTCATGCATAAAGGAGAGAACATACAGCCGTACACATGCATATCATTAACATACAGACATGTATGTTAGGTGTGTATGTATGCACCCACATAGATAAGTAATGCAATAGATGGCATCGTTTCCCCCAGTAGTTATGTATTTGCGAATGTTTTACCTGTTTCCCTAGGGAACAGTTGATAAACGTGGCTTGGCCATTCTTGAGCCGCATTAGAATAGTGAACAAGATGAACACGGAGCTATTAGTAAGCTCCCTGTCCTGTTCTCCGTGGCTTATAACCCAAAACGAGAGAAGATTCTTTGTTCAGGGATCATTCTGAGCAGCATAATTTGGTAGATGATTTTTTTTTATTTGACTGCAAATAACTACACATTTCATTGCTGGTTCTTAAGTTCCCACTGTTTTTATTGTCTTGTCCTTATTTCACAGGTTGATAGCCTGATTTTTTCCCCTTCAGGCTCAGGAGGGTGCTGTTGCTTATATATCTGAAAGGGAGCCAGGACTTCCCACCCCCCACCCGAACCTGTTTCCTGTACATTTCCTTTTAGCCAGGTTTATAGGGAGGAAGATTAGTTCAGTGGCTGAGAAGCCCGCAGCCTTCATGTCTCATTCTTTTGAGGGAAAGAAGCTGTGTTATCATTTGAAGCTGAATGCTAATCTCCTTTCTGCTCTTATTCTCCTGTAACCTGCCAGTTTGTGCTGTTGCAGGTGACTCCAGACTCTCTATTATAACAAATATTTTCACTGAAGCTTTTGAAGCTGCATTTTGTTGCTGTTGTTCAGACCTTTATGTGATTTTTCCACCTCACAGGGAGGAGAGGGTTTGGAATGCAAAAACTTTGGTTAATAGAGGGTTGGTATTTTCTAGCTGGCAGAAAATTTCTCTAAATGCTTTGGGCAGCCTCTAAATGTTACACTACTCAGATGAAGTTTCTTCTACAGAAACTTTAATTTTAGTAACTTTGCCTTGCCGAGACAAACCTGTAGACAAACCTGCAGGTTTCAGGGAATTCATTATTGATATTTTTTATTTAATTGACATGATATATGACAGTGAGATAGGGATGACCCCATGTTTTAGAAGAGACTTCAGGGTTCGTCATGAGTTTCCTTTGGTTATATCAAACTTGATAACCAGCCATTTGGGGGTGAACTGCTTTATAAAAACTAGAGATTTCAGCATCAAGTGGACACTATTGAAAAAGAAAACTTGGTCTGTTTCAATTTCGTGTTTTGAAGGTTTGGAGGAGCAGTGGTGGGGCCTGATTAAAAACTTCAAACCTCTCGGTTATTCTGATGAATGGCTATACACAGAACTACTTATGGGCACTGAGGAGCCCATTCTATTATTAAATTTAATATAATTTTCATTAAAACAGAGGTCTTATTAAAAGGAGAGGAATACTAAAACTTAGCCTTCTGCCTATCATCCCTCCACTGACAGACTTTTTTGGTGTTCAGAAGGTTGGTTTAGGGTTTTGTGGTGGGAGAGTTCCTTGGTGGATCAGGGATAAGGAATGCCTCAAAGATCATCCCGCCGCAAGACAGATCTCAAGCAGGATGGTGAAAGGCCGCCTCTGAGTTGGGACAAGAGTGAGGTTGGAGGACCATGATGCGGGAAGGATTTATAAGGGTTTGGGACTTGTGTGAACAGTGGACATGTGTCCTATTCAGCTGCTGATGCTGAATTGTTGAAAGCAGGTTGGGGTGGAGGGCTCCTAGATCTGGAATGTGGGCAGTTTCTGTCAGGTGGTACTTGGCTATTTAAATTTAGAGACAATGAATTGTCTTCATCTCTCATTCAGGTCAATAGTGGCTTTTGCCACTATTTTCTTTTGATATTTTAATATCCCTCTTTTAATATTTAAAAACTCCTTACTATAGAAGTTTTCAACCAGCCAGCTGAGCTGGGCTCTAGCTAGATTAGAGATGAGATAACATACCTCCATTTAGCTATCATTCCAGTTCATCACTAATTTCAATTCTTCTATTAAAGAAAAACATAAAACAAAAAATTTAAAAACCTTCTTGTAGGTTCCTATACAGTTTTTATAATTCCAAAACTCCGTGCTTCCCTTTGTGGTTGAGTTGTTGGTTATTGCTTATCTTTGTTTACTTCTTCTAGGCTTCTGTTTATTCCTTCCCACTCTAGCTGTACAAAGAATCTCAGCTTCCTTTTCTTCATCCTGGTGCTCCAGCTTGATTTAAAGCCACTTGTAAATGGTGTATTTACCTAGTAACTGTCAGGGACTTAAGACAAAGACTAAAATCATCAGCGAGCTTTATATTCTAAGTTGGTTTGCTTTGTTATTTGAATTAGTTCACCCCAAAATATAGGTCTCTTTTTTATGATGATTCTGAAGTTCAGACATAATTATTTGATAGCAGGCTATCTCTTTTCTATCCTTTTTAGATTTCCAGCTGAGCACTACATAAACTCACAAGAAAGAAAGATTTAAAGTATGCTTAATATGTATTACGGAAGTCTTTCAGTTTTAATTTTGTAACTTACCACTGGAGAAACGTATTAAGGTTTTTCAAAGTACCACTTCTTGACTCTTAAAGATTTATGAAATTTCTTTGATCACAGTATGTGACTTTTAGTTTCTTTATACCTATAAAACACAAGACTGACTCCAAATGAATGTGTTGTAGAGGTAAAATAGCAAGAAAGATGAAATGTTCCAATTGGGAAAAAATGGTCTTGGATGCGGGAAGAATGTGCTGAATTGAAGTTGTCAAAGCAGCAGCCTGAAGTTTCTGGTTCTTGGACAGGATAATTTGTAGTCTTCTATTCGCTTGCACTCTGCAGTATAATCTTCCCCACAGAGGCACTAACTTCTATGTTGTTTATAAAGAAAGGGAAATAACCCCTCTGGATTCATTAGCTTTCATTTCCATATATGCAGAGCAGGCCACAATAATAAAACCACCATTAGGCTCACTGTGTGCTAGGGAGGTGTCTTCTGTGCTCCATTGTGTTAGAGTATAGATTATTCCCCTAGTGCACAGATAGAGAGATATGAACCTTACTGATGTGAAATAATTCATCCACAAATTCACAGATCTTGCACCGTAAAGAGGGTTTCAGCCCCCAAATCACAGTCTTTCTATTGCATTGTTCTTGCACAATTTTAGTGAAAATGGAAGATGAAGGAAATAATTTATTTTTTAGGCATTGGGGGCAATACTGTTTACCTATAGTACATTTAAATATAAATAACATGTTCTTTCACATGCAGCAGATAGTTTTATGGGTTCTACAAATGTAAAGGTGGGTAATATTTTATCCCCACACCTACCTGCAATAGAGAATAACTGCATGTGTATCTGCAGTATCTGCCATTTACTCTGCACTAACTGCTGACAGAATCTCATATAAAGTCCTGGAGCAACATAAATGTCAGGCAAACGAATTTAGTCTGATTAAAGAGGAGCCTTAATGGCCTCTAAATATCTCATCTAAGTTTGTGCAGTGTGTGTGTGTCTGTGTGTCTGTCTGTGTGTCAGGGTGGGGGCAGACAGGATCTCCTATGTAGTCTAGCTGACTTTGGATTCACTATGTAGACCAGCCTGGCTTCAAACTCACAATGACCCTTCTACCTTTGCCTTCCAAATGCTGGGATTAAAAGCATGTGCCATTGTTCCTAATTTTTTTAAATTAAGACTTATTTGGTTTTGAGTCAGGTTCTTCCTCTATCCCCCCACCCCAGTGTCTCATACGTGTGTTATGTGCATATGTGTGCAAGTCTGTGTACATGAGTGTATGTTCCCAAGTGGAAGCCAGAAATCAACCTCTGATGTTTGCCTCCATTCCTTCCACCTTATTTTTTTGAGACATAGTCTCTCACTTAACCCGGAGTTTGCAGTTTTGGGTAGATTAACTGTAACCTGTTTTTCTTTCTGGGATGCCCTTGTCTCACCCCGCTGCACAGTATTCTAGCAGTGTCGAGATACAAATACTATATATATATATATACACACACCCTGGAGGATCCTAGTTAGTGTGGATTGTAAAAAATACGTTAAAAAAGATTTACTTTATTATTATTTTGTGTTTTATTTATTTTTATTTTTAAAAATAATTTTATTAATTGCACTTTATTCACTTTGTATCCCCCCATAAGCCCCTCCCTCTTCCCCTTCTAATCCCACATTCCCTTCCCCTTCTCCACACATGCCTCTCCCCAAGTCCACTGATAGGGGAGGTCTTCCTTTCTCCTTCCTTTTGATCCTAGTCTATCAGCTCTCATCAAGAGTGTTTGCATTGTCTTCCCCTGTGGCCTGGTAAGGCTGCTCCCCCATCAGGGTGAGGTGATCAAAGAGCAGGTTCATGTCAGAGGCAGTCCCTGTTCCCATTATTATGGAACCCACTTGGATACTGAACTGCCATGGGCTACATCTGTGCAGGGGTTCTAGTTTTTTTCCATGCATGGTATTTAGTTGGAGTATCAGACTCAGGAAAGACCCCTGTGCTCAGATTTTTGGTTCTGTTGCTCTCCTTGTGGGTATCCTGTCCTTTCCCTATCTTACTATTTTCCACATCTTTCGTAAGATCATGTACTCTGCCCAACAGTTGGCCATAAATCTCAGCATCTGCTTTGATAGTCTGCAGGGCAGAACCTTTCAGGGGCTCTCTGTGACAGGCTCCTACCTTGTTTCCTGTTTTCTTCTGATGTCAATCTGCTTTGCCTTTCTGGCAGGGGATTGAGCATTTTAGCCAAGTCCTCCCTCTTGATTAGTTTCTTTCGGTATACAGATTTTAGTAGGTTTATCCTATTTTATATGTCTATATGAGTGAGTATATACCATGAGTGTCTTTCTGCTTCTGGGATAGCTCACTCAAGATGATCCTTTCCAGTTCCCACCATTTACCTGCAAATTTCATGATATCCTTGTTTTTTGTTGCTGAGTAATATTAATTGTGTGTATGTGTGCTTCTGTCTGTGAGTGGGTTTGTGAATTCTAGATGGTTGAGATCCATCTGAACCCAGCTTCTTGGCAATAGCAGTTTGTTCTCTCTCTCTCCCTATTCTTTCCTTCCGTCCTTCTTTCCTATCTTTTATTGAAAACTTTTTTCTTTTCTAAAAAAATAATTTATTTATTTTAATTTTATGTGCATTGGTGTTTTGCCTGCATGTATGTTTATGGGTATCAGATCTTGGAGTTACAGATAGTTGTGAGCTGTTATGTCGGTGCTGGAAATTGAACCCGGGTCCTCTGGAAGGGCAGTTAGTGCTTTTAACTGCCTAGCCATCTCTCCAGCCTCAACTTTTTTCTCAAATAATATATCCTGATTTGGGTTTTCTTTCCTCCTAATCTTCCAAGCTCTTCCCATCCCCCTTCCCTTCCAGATCCACCACCATTCTGTCTGTCATTTGAAAACATACACACTTCTGTGGGATAATAAAATGAAATACAAATAAAAATAAAAATAACATGTTGGAATTGGACAAAACAAGCAAATAGAAGGAAAAGAGCTCAAGAGAAGACATATAAGAATCAGAGACCCACCTGTTGGCGCATTCAGGAGACTCATTCAGGACACTAAACTGGAAGCCATAATGTATATATTCAGAGAGCCTGGAGGGTGAAAAGAGAGAAAAGTATATATAAATAAAATAAAATAAAAAATAATAAGATGATTAAAAATAGACAAAGAAGAGCCCTGACAAGACATTGTGAGACAAGGAGACTCAAGAGATGCTGTTGGGTTTGTTTTCTGTTGGCCATCTGCTGCTAGGCCGTCCAGCCTACCCTTATGAGTAGTTTGCTTCCCAATGAGAGTCCCTTGAAGGAAACTAAATTTTCATTTGCAAGTGGTTGTCAGTTGAAGATTGTGTCTGAGTTAGGGATGAGGCATGTGACCACTTCTCCTTTCTGTTCTATGACCCTAGTCGGTGCTGATCCATGCAGACCCTGTGCCTGCTGCCTCGGTCTCTTTGAGTTCATTTGTGCATAGATCCTATTGATTTAGAGGGCCTTGTTTCCTAGGTGTCCTCTATTCCCTCACAGTATGTCTTCTTAACTGCCGAACCATCGTCCCTGCTCATGCAAAGGAAACTTGGATATCTGAGATTTTCTGTATATCTATATCAAAAACACTGTACATTTTCTGATTTCATGTATAAAACTCATGAGGCTAGCTGTGACTCTCATTTTAAAAGTTATTACTCAAATGCAGTTATAGAGTGTATAAACGCTGAGCTATGCAACTTCATAGTAAGATACATGTAATCTTTCTCTGAGGAGATAGGCTAGTGTTTACCTTAGATGGAATGAAAACTGTAGGTTGTTTCATGTGAGGCCTTTTTGTTTGTTCTTATTAGTTTTATTGGGGTATAATTCATAGCACCATCCAGTTGGTCCTGTTTCATATCCAGCGACTGGCTTGGAGTTCCTTTGAGGCTTTGCCCTATTGCCACAGCTTTAAGCCCAAAGATGCAATTGAGGATGGGGATTTTAGTCTTGGAGTTATCACTGTTTCAAAGATGCAGGATTTGTGTTTGTTCTCGTTTATCCTTTAGATCCTAACAAGGCTTATTGGGGAAAGTTTTGACCTCAAACAATGTGGGTCAGCAAGCCTGGTTGCAGTCTCAGTGAAATGCTTGTGTGCTCCCTGACATCTTTGACGTGCTTGGCTGTCTTATTTACTGTTTAACAGATTCATCATGGAGTTTGAGCAATCAGGGTGTCCTTTGGGGGGTTATGTGTGGGTTACAGTGTTTGGATCCTTAATTTGTTTTAACAGAACAATGACAAATTGTGGGCTCCTACATACACAAATTTCCAGAGCAGGAATCTTATGTCAGTACTTGATTGCTTTCCTGGCTGTGTATTTCGTGCCTGTAGTCTTTGCTTTTCCAACAAGCGCCAGTGGCTTATAGTGTAAATATCAAAGAGCACCTTTGGCTTTTTCTCATGTATTTGTTTTACATGTCTCCTGTATGTGCAGCAGTAATTAGGTTGTATTTCAAACATAAAACTACGTTTTTCAAAGCTGTGACTTGGTGTTCTGTTGTCAAAGAAGAAAGGTTGGAACATCTGGGGTAAACTAATTTGCATTTTGTTACCTGTTTGGATAAAAAAAAAAAAAGGAAAGCATAGTTTAGATAGCCTAAACACACATGAAAAGGATAGAACGTAGTCTATGTAGTCTATTTTGTCTGCCTTTAAAGAAATGGCCACCCTAAGATATGGCCAACCTAACTTCTTGGACACAAATACACCTCTGAGCAACTGTAAAAGAGCAATAACATCAAGTTAATTATGGGAGAACGATTCTATAAAAAATTTAATATGCCATTAAGACATTTGCTGATTTACATCGGATTTATATAAAGGTCATTTGAACCTGTACCTCTGCATCCAGCTGGTTTCTTTTTCTAGACTAATTATGAAAAAGCCTCTGAAAAATGTTAGACATTTGAGAGAAGTTGTGATTTTAGAGATAAAAGGACCGTACTGGGAAAAGTATGGTCATATGGCATAATGACACGAATCCTGCCGTTCTAATCAGGAGCCCTGCCTGTCGCACAAGCTTCGCCTCTGCCTGGTTGTGTAATTTTCAACAAGTCATTTGACCTCTCCAGGAGAGTATTTTCGTAATAGGAATATGCCTAAGGAGGCCTCAAAGATGTGTGATATCATTCAGTTTTTAACATGGTTAAAAAAAACCAATTTTAGCGGATTTCTTTTGTAAAATTACAATTGTATCTGTCTTTGAAATAAACAGACTGAGAAGATATATTTCTGGTGCAGGCATGACATTCCCTGTTTCCAGGAATAAAAAGTTCAGATTCTGAAGTACTCCAACAGTGTGTCTCTCTTTCGTTCCATCCCCACTGCCTGGGAAGACAGTCTCCTGCATCACAGGCTAACCTCAAACTTGCTATGTGGCCAGAAATGGATGACTTTGAACTTCTGATTCTCCTATTTCCAGTGCTAAAATTTACAGGCATGTGCCACTAACTTACTTATTCTGTGCAAGGGATCAAACCCAGTGCTTTGCACATATTAGGCAAACACTCTACCAGCTTTATCCATAGCTCTAAAATGAAGTTTTGTAAGAACCAAATATGAACTGTGCACTTGAGAGCTGTTTGTTTCAGAGCAATACATTTGTGTCTAAAACGGTATTCCCTTGTGTCCATTTTAACACAATAAGGTTGTCTTTTTCCATTGTCCTCAGTAGAATTAAAACTTTACAGGTTGTCTAAAATGTAATCTCTTAAAACTCAACCTCCTTTTCCAATTCTTGATAAATGTGCCATTCTTACATTAGATATGTTATTTTATTCATGTAATTAGAAGTTGATTTTAATCTCCTGTTCTCTTCAGGTAAAACAGTATGCCTCTCTTAGATACTAGAATTAATTTGCCGTTATTGATTGCACATTTTAAAAATGCCGAAGGAAATAATATTAACAGCATCAAGCTCACCAAATGCAACTGCAGAGGCTCAGAGGTCTGAGATCTTTCTCTGGAAGAAAGCAGCTGGTGAATGTCGTCTGCTCTGAGGGTCAGAGCTGAGGCTGGTGACACTGCCGACAAATGGTCCGGCCACACTCTGCGCTACCGTTTGCAGACATCTGATCTCTTTAGTAACATAGCTAATAAACCGACATGTGTTCGAGATTGGACTCTACCGAGAAGTTTAAATTCAGTGATAGGAATCATTGCATTTTACACAAGTCGCATGCATCTTACAAAGGACAGTTACACTCACTTTTAATCATATCTGAGTCTTTAGCACATCTCTGGAGAGGATGTTCTTAGTTTTAATTTTTAAATAAAATTAATAAGTTATGTTTTACCTTCCCCCTCCTTTTTTTACCTTAATAGTTTAGCAGGCTGAGATTTAAAGCACTCTAATTTGTCCAGGCTAACACTAGGCCACACAGCCTCAATTTTCTTACACAACCTCAATTTTCTTACTCTGTGTTTTCTCAGAGCTTTCAGGGAATCACGCTTTATCAAGAATCTCCATCGCCTGTTGTTTTGAAACAGTCAACTCTTAACTGAGCACCAAGTTTCATCTGTAGATTCTGAATTTGTTCAAGACACTCAAAGTAAACTTCACTAATGACTTCCCCCTTAAAGAAGCCCACATGAACAAAGTTATTTTCCAGGGCTAGCTAGCTACTTGGAGAAGTTCAGAGTAGCTCTGAAATTGAAACTTAGCTTACTGTATAAAGTTGGGTACTTTTCTTTTTCTTTATATTCCTTGTTTATTTTCTCCTAATGTTACATATATATTATATTCAACATAAATATATATACATTATATATTATCTATATCTTAAACATCTGAAGGGATGTGGGGATACATTTAATATAAATATTATACCATTTAATACCATTTTAAATTTCTGGACTAGCATTGTTCCTTTCAGTGTTATCTTTTCAGGCAGATATGAAGCACTGATGTTTGATTTTCTCTAAAGTCTCTGGGACAGGTACATTGGTAGCTATGATTTATTTCAGCTGAGCCGTAACAGAACCTTTAGTGGGTCTCATTCATTCTGTTATATTCTCTTTATATGTCCTGTCATTTCTCTTTGATAATGGAGTATCTTGTTTTCTCAAAAAGAAAGCATTAAGGCAGTTGAATGTCATTAGTAGTTTTGAAATTAAGTTTTGAATTAAATAAAAAGAATCAAATCTACAAATGTCAACATGAACTTTACACCGCCCTGATTTGGGTATAGTTTTGAAGCCTGCTGCCAGAAGGCTCATAGCTTGTGTTGTAGGCATGGTCCCCAGCTAGGGATACAGTGGAGGCTTAATTGGGTTTTGAGGCCTCTAACCTTTTCATTAGCTATATGGGTTGTAGCTGAGTGGACTATGAGGCAGAGCCATGCTGCAGGACACAGGTTGCAAGGCCTTGCCTTGGAATGGTCCTTTGTTCAGACCCTCCAGTCTCTCTTTTTTCTGCTTCCTAGATGTTATGAGGTGAGTAGCTCTGCTCTGCCATAGCATTCTTGTCGTGATATGAAGGTCAGTGCTGTATTCTTAGGGTTTCACGAAGGGACAGGTACCTTTGAAACCTTAAGCTGAAATAAATCTTTTGTCTTATACATTATTTTCTTCCGGTGTTTTCTCACAGTAAAATATACATTATTTATTTCTTAATTTGGAACTCATCAAGTCAAATATCAGATTCTTAGTATTCTATTCTAATAAGAATTCCTACATTAGTTTTAAGTATAATTATGCAGTTATTTCAAATTTTCTGTCTTCTCTTTTGAATTAATATATGTGTTTTCCCTATCTTCTTCAGACAGCTTCTTCAGAGTGAGGCAATGAGACACCCTATTCCTTTACTAAAAACATACCCAGGAAACTGACTGTTTCCTCTTTTACTTTAGTGTCCACATCTCAAATATGAGGTGTTTTTCAAATCAAATGAGTTAATACATTGATGTCTTTGTGTTCCTGTCAGATGGTAAGTGCCAAAAAACATGAAATATGTTATTTTTATTTAAGATAACCATGCTGGTCATCAGCCATTTTAAAATGCATTTGTCAGAAATATTATAGATTTAGCTGGAACTCTTGCTAATATTTTAGGAAATCCAAATTTTCTTAGGGAAAAATGTAGTAAATTTGAATGTTGTGATTGTGTTTGTGCAAGGACGCATAGACTGTATTTATATTCTTCAGTTATTGAATTGAAAAGAATGTAGATTTGCTTAGCACAAAGAATATCCCTAATGGCACAAAACAAAATAAATCAACCATTAAAAAGCAGAATTCGTGAGTTAGTGCTTCCCCAAATTTCAGCAGTGTATGTTTATAATTGTTTCTATTTTTCAAACATTTTTTTACAGCTGACTTTTTTTTTCAGACTGCTTTGTTTGAATTTGCAACAAAAAGTATTTAATGTCGTTGTTTACTATGTAAAGCACTTAACAGGTTGGGGGTGGATTTTTAAGCAGAGATCTTTATAAATGATGTTTTAAAAATGTTTCTTCTGAGATCCCCCCTTGTTAGGTCCAGGAGATGTACTCTCAGATTGCACATTGTGTTTGGGCCTAGTACTTTTTTTCTTTTGAGACATAGTCCCAATTTGTACTGCTGGCTCTGTTTAAACTTGCTATGTAATGCACCTAAATTTGAACTCAAAATGCTCCTCTTCAGCCTCCCAAATGCTGCAGCCAGAGCATTTATACTACGATGTGGAGTCTCCACACTTGCTGTTCCAGGGGTATTCCTGTCTTATTTTTCACTGTCCTCTTATCTAGTGCTGCAGACTTACTGTCCTCCTGAGATGTCAGCCTACATCCAAAGACTCCTGGGAGGGAAGGGGGAATTTAAGGTCTTAGAACTGATGCTGTAACAATGAAACGATTCAGATTTTCTTCATCTCGTTCAAGTCATTTGACAGACAAAACGATTCAATCTTGTTCTGCTATCTTCTTTTTCATTCTGTCTTTCCTTCCTTCTTTGCATGTTTCCATCATTTTTTTTGCCTTTCCTTCATTAACATATTTGTTGTAGAATGGTGGCCTCTATAACATAACGGGCATTATGATCTTCAACAGAACACCCATGTCTGCTTGCAAGAAACGCTCAAAATTGGACCTGTAGACTCTTCCTTTGAGAAGAAACAGTGGCTGAGAATTATTAGACCCTCACCTGATATTCTAGCCACTTCTGCTTATATAATTCTGTCCCATCTATGTGTTCTCTTTTGTTCTTGGAGTGGCGCTATAATGTATACAGTATATGTTATATATAGTGAACAGGTAACTATCTCTGTATCTATGAAGAAGTTGTCATCCATTCTGAGGTTAGACATTTTGGGATCTCACCCATGGTCCTGCAAGTAACACCTCACCCAGTGCTTCTCTTAACAAGTTGGGTAAATCCAGTTCTTTGCACCTTTGATACAGTTATTACCTTAGTCTGTTGTTGATCTGTCTTGAAGGAGCAGGTGTTTGTTCATGTCTCCTGAGGGAAATTAACAAAGCAGCAAAGCAACACTATTCTTCTCTCTTTCAGTGACTAAATATAGCCCTACAGTTTAGGAAGTGAGTTCAGATTCACAGTTTTGGCATATTTAAAATATATTGGAAATTGCTTCTGCTGTAAGGGATAGAATTTATCCAATGAAAGTGCTTTAAGGGTTTTCTCTGTTTTAAATCCCAAGTTAAGACAGTATCCACTAAGGGGAGCAAACCGTTAAAGGAACTAATATAAAATACATGTGTTAGGGAAACAGAGCTGTAGAAGTTACCCAGCCATGGTCTCTTTAAAAATCCCAGTGTAGAGAAGCCTCTCCCTACAAACGCCCCTGCCGACAGGGGATAAGTGCCCTGGGTTTGTCTGAATGGTACTATACCTTATATGTACTGTGCTTTTCTCTACACGTTTTCACATGTGATGCTCTTTCTGGTTTTAGGAAGTGCTCCTTGCACTGTGGCCCTGGCTCTTGCCATTTTGTTTCATTGGTCACAGCAAAATTTGCACAAATCTCGTTTCTTCTCCACAGTTTTACAGGTAAAAGATTCATGCTTGCTTTTGCTTTTAAATTGAATGATACATTTTGTTTTCTTTTACTTACTTTTACCCCTTTTTGAAGCAACCCCTTTATTGTTTTTCTTTGGCATGTTAAAAACAGGCATCAGGGGCTGGAGAGATGGCTCAGAGGGTAAGAGCACCAGCTGCTCTTCCTATAGTGGTCCTGCTTTCTATACCCAGCAACCACGTGGTGGCTCACAACCATCTATAATGAGATAGGGGGCCCTCTTCTGCCCTGCAGGCCCACATGCAGGCAGAATACTGTATAAATAATAAATGAATTAAAAAAAAACAGGCATCACTACTGTTGGAATATATTAAGTGCAATAAAATGAATGTGAACATAAATATTGATGTCAAGAAATATTCTAATAACCACATTGCCTTTTAAATGACTAGGGATCAATAGTTCCAATTTATAGATATCAAATTTATTTGTTATGTTTTCTATTTAATTTTTTGAGGGCGTCATAACTAAAGAAAGGAAAATAAAATAATTAGTGTTACATTGTTTTATGTAAATATGTAGAAAACAGAGGTTGAATTGGGATCTCTGGTTATCATCTTTGGATTCTCACAGACCTACAATTATTCTCAGTCCCCATCTAAACTCTTTCCTTCATTGCTGCTATTTGTTTGTTAATTCAGACATGTGTGCACTCATTCATCTAATAATAGGCACCCTCTATTGGCCAGTTCATGCTTAGTTACTACACACAGTATAAAATAGTAACTAAAACCAAGTTCTTCCTACAGAGCTGCTATTCTTGTGGGAGCAGTGAAATTTGTTTCTGTAAGAAAGTGATAATAAGATTATATGCTTAATGTCACTTTGGGCCTTATTAGCAACTTCAGGCTTGACCTTTACAGTATTTGGTATCTTTCACATAAGTGGTACAAGTTTAAGCCTGGCAGGCTTGGAGAGGGATTAATGTAGACTAGAGAGTGAAGTTTATTCTGTAGATGAGGGTGAGTGGTAAGGAGATTGGCAGTGTTAGGTCTAAATATATAAATTAGGTTGATACTTAGAAAAATTGCATAGTGTTTTAGATAGTTTGAAGTTTTGAATACTAAGAAACTGTAATTCATTGTGACTTTGCAAGTACTGAGTAAAGATGGAGTTTTATGTCAGATTATACTACCTTCACGATAGAGGAGGAAAATGTAGTGTGATGGGCTGGTGTTTGGAAGAACAGAGGTTGGGAGGGTGGAGTTTGGCTTAATGTTTTGGTAGTTAAAACAGACTGGACTTAGATGGAAGGACATGGCTTTGAAATCTTTTTAAAATGTGTATATCTTTACTTTTATTGTATGAAATGTTTTATCTACATGTATGGCTGTTTGCCACATGTGTGCCTGGTCCCTGTGGAGTTCAGAAAAGGACATCAGATAGAATACAACAGGAGTTACAGGTGGCTGTGAGGTGCTGTGTGGGTGCTCTAGTCAAATCTGGGTTTTCTGCAAGAGCAGCCAGTGCTTCTAACTACTGAGCCATCTCTCCACTTCTAGTTTTAAAATATTTTGTTCTGCTAATTAGCTGTTGGGACACTGTGCAACCCATTTAACCTTGAGAAATTTGAATTTTTTCTGCCTTTTTAGGAGACATTAATTCACAAAGTTGACAGATATAAGCATTTGTAAAAGCACTGCTAGATATTGTCCATATAAAGCTACTGTGTAAAATATTTAATATATTCATAATTAGTGTTGCTATTCCTAATAGGTAGTTGCCACTACATCCCACAATGTGATACAATTACAGGATGGAATGTTTTCTAGGCATGCCTGTCCCCACTAGATGCCAGGACCTCATCTGGGAGGTATAAAATGACTTAACAGGTGTTTGAATTCATTAGCCAATTATGTACAATTTTTCATTTCCTCATAATATCTAGTTTCTTCCAGAACAATATAATGGACCTTAATTTGTATTCCCTTTACCATATCAATTGGATGGCTTGCATTTGTTTCCATTGTCGAAAGTATGGGTAGATTTAAAGCATGGTACATAGAACAAATATAGGTTTTAAAAATTTGATCCATACTGTAAAATTTCTGGCATGTTTAGTTAATAGCTAATAGCAATCATGGAAACTGATACAAGAATAAAATTTCCTGCTTAATACTGTTTGGGCTAGAACAGTATATCTGGTTATTTTAATGATCATAATCAGAATTTATAGCACAGTGTAATCATTTTTCATTTTTTGTTCTTGTTTGACTTGATATTGATGTGAATTGCACAAAATGTTTGCGTTTCTGAATATCGTTGAACTAAAGGTTTCTAGCAAGGCATGGCACAGGGGACCTGGCAACTCAGGGTTTTGAACAAGAGCGCATTTAAGTAAATAGGTTCCAGTAAGGTCTTATAAATCTGATTCCTTTCACTCCCCCTTCCCTTTTGCTCAATCCAAACTAACTGAGTGTCAGTCATGTACCTGGCAAAACTTCATGCTTGTCTCTCAGCAGGGTTAGAAGGGCGGCGAGCCAGTCAAAAATGATTGACAGTTCAGTCAGAGAGAATCCACTAAACCACAATGGCTAAAGCATACAGAATTCCCATTAGACAAATGTTTTCTGGACTTAGTCCAGTGATAATAATCTATTAAAACAAGTTGTCCAATCTTATGAGTTAACTTGAAAAGAGAAGTGGACGTGGGGTGATTTGCAAAATGTTTGCACGTGTAAGTTCAGTTTATTTAATTTTAAATAATTAAGGCATGGCAATGATTAGTGCTAATTGGAGCTGTGTCAGGCTGAAAGAATTATCCAAAAATGTTTTGAACATTAATGAGACTTAGTCAGTAAATCTCATTTAACTCTGGGGCTTTAAATTGATAATATTAAAAAGAAAATCAAAGGTATACATCTTAATGAAGAAATAGTGTTTTAACTCAATCTGAAATCACTTGAAATCTAGTACTATAATGATAGCTGCAAAGGCATGATTAGAAAGAAAGTTTAATAACAGGGGTTTTAATGGCACTAAAAATAAATATTGAATAAGTGCATAATTCTTTTTTAGTTAATCTGAAGTAATAAAACTTCAGGATTGCACTGAAGTCTCCGTCAAATAATGGCCAAAGCAACACCCATTATAGGAATTTCACACTTTTCAAGTCATCTGCTACCAAGTCTTCCTGGGAAGTTGCCTATAAACTTTCTGAACATTGAATTTTCCATATTAGAACTTTTTAAATGAATATGTGATTAAAATAGAATTTCACATTGGAAAAGCGAAGGTTAGGGATTGGGTGTATAGCAGTGAAAGGAAGAGTTCATCCACTGAGTCGCTACAAGGAACAAAAGTGTGTATTGCCAAGTTGCAGCTGGCATAAAAAACAAAACAAAACAAAACAAAACAAAACAAAAACCAGATGCTATCAGAATGGAACCTTAATGTCAAATGTTTTTATTTGTATCTAAACATCTGGCTTATTGCTACTTGGCAACTATATTAATATATTCCTACTGCTATATCACATCCAATGTGTAACTATACAGTGAGTTAATGTAATATGAAGCTTTTCATCCATGATTAGTTCTATCTAACAAAAGCAGACATTGAAATGAATATTTGTGCTTTGAAGATTTGATCCAATTTCTTCATAATATAAATATTAACCCCTATGATGACTATTTTACTCTGTGACAGTTTCATCTCAAGGATAATAAGATACCTAGGCCTGTAAGATACTCACCATTTCCTGGAAATTATTTTTCATTCGTTTCCTGTATCACCCATACCTGGCCCTAGTTTTTGTTTTTAAGGCATTTTCTGAAGTGACTAGCCAGGGGCACTAGACAAGTCCACACATCATTCTTTTGCTGCTTCTAACACGTTTTAATATAAGAGGGAACAAACTAAATAGTTCACACTTTTATTTTCTGAACTGGATTCTGGTCACCAGTAACTCCTTTTGTTCCACTGATATACTTGAAGATTTGCCACAACCCTTGAATTTTTTTTTCCTTTATAGTTCATCTGGGGGTGGGGAATAGGCAGCCCACTTCTTGCTTGATTACCAGCATCACCTGTCCTTAGTAGTCCTGTGACTTCCAGTTCTCTCCAAGTCTGCTGGGAATGATGAATGGCGAAGACGCCCCGCCAAGTGCCATAGCATTGCGTGACAATTTCCTAGTAGTTTAAATTGTTGCCGACTTGAAGGATGATAAAACAGATGCTTTCTTTCCCATGTGAAATCTTCCTTTCATAAACTCACATTGCCTCAGTTGGCCCAATCAAGAAAGAAAACCAGTGTTAACTAAATAAAGTGACATTTTAAGAATAGAGGCAGGGTTTACGTAAGATGCTTAAAATGTGTACAAACGAAAGCCTGCATTTTTATTTGTAAGAAACAGCAATGTCACTTGCCCATTAGATATTGAATTACTTTATCTTTAGAATAAGACAGCATCATCACATGGAAAAGCAAAACGTGGAAATTATGCTCTTAACACTGGTCAGGTAGATAGGCATATTAAATAGTATTTGTATGTATAAAATTTTATTTTGCATGTGATATCTTTTGTATTTGTATAGGAAAACTCTCACACTCATTAAGTAGCTGTCTATTATGATATCTTTGAGAGAGGAGGGCTGTATGGCAGCTTCCCCACTGAGTTAAGTCTCATTATAATTTGTCTCTTTATGGTTGCAAAATGCTGGGCTCCCCTGCTTACCTCCTTAATGAGACTGGAACGCATCTCATAATGGGGGTAGTTCATGGTACGAAAGCCACACAGAGTCTTTTTTTTTTAAATGTTGCTGTTTAATTCATTGGTGCAGGAAATGCATTTGCAAGGGGTTTCCCGGTTAAGAGGAGATAGAAGTTCCTTTCTGAAATTCAATTAATTGTGAGCTCTTTTGATTTTATTATTTCCCCTTTAGTTATATATTGAATAAATGGAAAGGAGTGTAATACAAACCAAAATGTTTCGCCACTTTGAAAAAGGAGATGTCTTTACTTTTGCTTGAAACATCTTTTTCTGTTAACGTTTCTTAGGTGACAGAGGGTATTTTCTTCATAAAGGCTGGATTGTTTTTCAGCTAACCTGATTTGACCATAGAGCACTGCCTGGTGGGAAGTCTTAAATCTCTTATTTGAAGCTAAACAAGATTACTCAAGGGGCTGACATTCAGAAGCTTGCTATTCGTGCAGTGGGTTAGGGGCTGTGGCACACCCAGGCATTTCCACTAATTGAACTCTTTGGGTACTTGAGCTGCAAATAGTTAGCTGTCGAAGGGCCTTGCCATGGGTACCCGAGAAATTGCTAACCGCTTGATTTCCCCACGTTAGCCTAATGAGGAAGAATGAGTCACCATGCCAACGAAAACACCATGGCAATTGGGTTAGAAGCATCTTTCTCTTGATATGTGCCTCCTATTTAGGGTTCTGTAATACACTGCGAATCCTGTAGAGTGTTAGAAAAAGTTGAAATACGATTTAAAGTTAATGTCATCTTGTATGATGCATGTAAACAGCTGTGGTCAGTGAGACTGAATCCCACTTATTCCATTTAGGAGGCAGTGAAAATGTTAGCGCAATGTTAATTTATAATCACTTGTTTTCCTTTGCTGTCAGCTTTTAGATGCTGCTGTAACAATGTCTACCGATATAATTTTATTTGGCTTTGAAGAGCTTTAATTTTTACAACCTTTTTAAAGTATACATGATTTTTAGAGTAGGTACAAGTTTTTTGCCCTCCCCCCCAATCTAGAAGCTAAGTCAGAGTCCTCATGTACATTGCTCTCTCCCCAGTTTTCACCATCTTGCATTCAGACATAGATAAAATATTGTTAATAAAATCCCATAATTTATTCAGATTCTCACCACTCCCTCTCCTTTTAAAAACACAATATCCTTGGTTGGTTTCCCATACTATTTAAGAGAAAGCAATACATTTATTTGTCATAGCTTCATGGTCTTAGTCATGACTGCTTTTGAAACTTTTCCTTTGATAACTTAGCTTTGATGATTCTTGGTCAGCTCTTCCATGGACTCTATCTTCATTTTGAATTTGCCTTTTTAAAACAAGTTATACTGCTTTGAATATTAAGAGGAAAAATATCCCTTAAGCAGCAGTTTCATCACATTAATATCAAGAACATATGCTTCCAGCAGGACATCACCATTAGAGTTGACTTTGATCATCAGTGAGAGACTGATTTTTTCAGGTTTATCAACAGTAAAGACTTTTTCTTCCATTGTCACTACTTTGATAGTGTTGTGGGAAGGAAGTGATTAGGCATAGGCCACATTTAAGTTGTGGGTGAGAATTATGCTTCCTTTCATTGTGGATATAGCATGCTTACAAATTATTTAGAATTCCCCTATAAAAGTATATCCATGATATATGAAGAGTATAGGCTCATCATATTTTTTATAGTGTTTAAAGTCATAACCTCATGCTATTTTGCTTCTTTTTGTTCAGATTACTCCAGCTGGGTTTCTTCATACCCTTGACACCAGTGTTCCTCTTTTTATGTATTGAGAGAAGGCTACCCTGAGCTTGAATATTTCTTATTGTAGCTCTAGAATCAATCTTTGTTTACAAGAAGCTCTGATTCTTTTTATTAGAAATTTGTATTAGAAGGAAATATGTGGATACGAGATAAAATTACTTAACATGTGAATGAGCAAAAATTTTAATGAGAATCTAAGTAAAAAATATTAAACACTTCAATTGTGGTGCTACATGATCCGCTTCTCTTTGGTTTCTTTTCTCTGTAGCTTTTTCTGTCCTAATTGAAATGGTCTTGGATATATCTAGTGTCCAGTGTACAGATAACACTCATGAGGGCTTTCAAATAGACTATTATTTTGATTTTAATTGAAATAAGAAAAAAAAGGACTAAGGAGATGGCTCAGTGGTAGTGTTTGCTGTGTGAGCATGAGAACCTGACTTTGAATTCCCACTTATAAAATCTGGGCATGGTGGCACACACTTGTAATCTTAGTTCAGAGGAGCAAATAGGAGGAGGCTCACTGGCCACCAAATGCAGCCAATCAATAAGTCCCAAAGTAGTGACTCACTGTCTCAAAAATAAGATATAGAGCAATAGAGTGAGACACTAGATGTCCATCTTGGGCCATACCATGTTTACACACAGATACTTGCTTTTACACACACACACACATACAACATACATACATACACACACACACACACACACACACACACGGACACATGGACACCCCTCTATTTTACAACTAATTTTCTAAGTCAAATACATATAATGTTAGCTTTTACTTAGAAAATTATGTTCGATTAAGTAAGACACATCATATGTACTTCGTTAGCTATATTCTTACGTCCACTGTCTCCTTTAAGAAAACTTTGTTTAGTGAATTGTAATCAATGAGCTGTTCGAGGTGAATTTCAATCTGTAAGTGATTAAACTAAGGTCTAACGTTTACCTGAGGTACTAATGACTTCTGTTCATTGTTGAATTCAGTGGGAAATATTATTGTATGTTATAGAGATAGAATAAATACATGCTATCATATTTTTTAAAAAGTTTTATCACCTCAGTCTTCAAATTCTTTCATTACAAAAACTAAGATTGTTTTAGACTCTCTTTGCATCTTTTATAATACCAAACATCTGTTTCTTGGTGTGTGTGTGAGTCCTAATCTTCCATAGCACCTATATGCTAGGGAAACTCATTTTTCTTTTAAGGTGAAACAAACTACCTTCCCAGACAACTTGATTACATAAAGACTTTTATTAACCACAAAAATATTTTCTAAGTGGAAGTAATTTCCAGTTATACTTTTGGACATGTGTTTCTTCTTGTCACGTGTTAAAACTATTGTTGGTTTATATTTATGTTTTGAGGTCAAGATCTAGTGAGGATTATTTGGGTCAGGGGGAGGGCTAAGAGAAAATCTATATCGTTGGTGAAAGAAAAGCTGTGGCCTTTCTTTCTTCCATCATCTATCAGTGATAGATGGTGGATACAAAATAGATGGTGTATGGTTTGTTATGTCTACAGACTCTCTCCTCTGTCAGAGCTTTCAGGAAGTGATTTTTATCTACTTTATTCTTAGAACCACCATCATTGCCAAGGGCTTAATTTGGAATTAAATGAGCCTTATGCTTAAGTAATTTATTCTCATTAGTTTGCCAAAAACGAGTCTCATGATGGGTATAATACTCCAAGGCAGAATGTTTACATTTTTGTTTCGTTGAGATTTACATATTTCTTTTCATTTTCATCTATGTCCCTGAAAACCAGAGACAGGAAGACTCTATTGAGTCTGCCTTCTTCAAGAGCAGTTTTCTGTCATTTCCTGGGGTGTGAGGGGGGGAACTCTATGTGTGATGGAGTAGGTGCATTTTGCTTCTCTCTTGCTTTTCATTTCTTCTCTTTTTTTCTGAAAGAGGGTCATGGCAAAAACAATACAACAACAAAAACAAAAAGCAAACAATCAAACAAAAACATTGCACCATTGGGATCCACCAAGGTACAAGCACCAATTACCATGACAAGGTCTCCTTATTATTGTTTGAATATTTTTAAATAATTTTTATTTTTTTTATATTAATCACAGGTTATTTATTTTGTACCCCAGCTGTAGCCCCCTCCCTCATTCCCTCCCAATCCTCCCCATCCCTCCCTCATCTCCTCCCTGCCCCTTTCCAAGTCCACTGATAGGGGAGGACCTCCTTCCCTTCCATCTGACCCTAGCTTATCAGGTTTCTTCAGGACTGGCTGCAATGTCCTCTTCAGTGGCCTAACAAGGCTGTTCCTTCCTCGGCGGGGGCAGCCATTGAGTTCATATCAGAAATAGTCCCTGTACCCCTTACTAGGGAACCATTGGTTTGAATATTTTTAAAAGACAAGTTTTGGGTCCAGTAAGCACAAGAGTAGGCATATGGCTTCTGGTTAAACTTAGTGTTAGTGCAACTCTACCAGTTTTTATCACAGTACCTTTGTCTATAGTCTAGTTCTCCATTGTCTGGAGAGTGCACGCAATTGAAGATCATCAATATTAAAATATTTTGGAAAACAGTCTCTTTTTTGTTTGTTGTTTGTTTTCTGTGTGGCCTTTATATAATACGCATATTTTGCTACATAACTTCACCTAACCATACTGCTGTATACTAACTTGTTTTATTTTGTCTTCGATAGCTATAGTAATTTATATAGATTATGTATACATGTACATTGTACATAATTTTTCTCTTAACTTCCATATAGCTTCAAATCATAAGGGCAGAGTACCCTTTGTTACTATATTGCTCTATTGAGGTTAAAAAGTTATTTTAGGTTCTTTTTTGACTTTATGGGACATTGCGCTATTGCCTTTGTGTTTAGGACTATACATTTTAAATTATCTTAGATGTTACAAATACACATTACCGACTTATAGGTGATATAAATTTTAATACAAGTTTTCAAATTTTCTACCAGTGCTATACAATATCTCTTTTAATCAACCTCTTTGATTACTCTTTTAACATAATTTCAATATTTCAATGGCACTTACAAACAGTTCTTGTTTTTTAACTTTATTTTGGGTATACATTTTCACTGTAATTTTTTAAGTAGTGGGTTTATTATCTTTTACAATGTTTTGTGATAAGAGATAAAGAATTTTATAGGGCTAAATCTCATCTTTAAGTTGTAATATGATTTGGCTATTTCATCCCTGAATTCTACTTTTTATAATTGTCTTACATTTTTCATATCTTAAACTTCCTGACTCATTTATTAAGAATTCAATTTGTCTTAGAGCCCGGGAGCATGGCTTACATTTCTTTATTGTTTATTTAAAATTCAGGAAATCTTCCTTAAATGTTCATGTAGTAAAGGTCCAAATCTCAGCATTTTCAGCATTGACATAAGAAGTAGACTGCAATTATGGATGTAGTGATATTTGGTTAGCCTACGCTAGTATCACCTAGGTATTCTACCTGGATTGGGACGTGTATATTTTATTTCTTTTTTGAAGAAGAATATTTATTTTTGTGTGCATGGGTGTTTTTTCTGCTTTGTACCATGTGTATGTGGTGCCCATGATGGGCACAAGAGGACATCAGGGCCCCTGAGTTTGGAGTTCCTGGAGGAGGTGCACTGCAGTGTGGATTCTGGGAATCAAAGCTGGGTCCTCTGGAAGAGTAGTCAGTGTTCTTCATGAAGTTTCCTGTCTAGCGCCAGGACATTCTGCTTTCAGAAGGGTAGAGTGGGTCCTCCCGAAGTGTTCTGCTGAAAGTATGTGGCAGTTGGCCATGGGCATTTCATTATTCTTGTGACCTCTGTCTATACACACACAGAACTTTACCTGTCACAAATGGCAGGGTTGGTAATGTGTTGGATACACTAATTATGTGTCAGCTGCTGAATGGCTTTTTTTCTAAAGTTCTCTGGGAAGGGCTGTACTCTGCCTGTATTTAAGGTTGTCACATGTGTCACCTGGGCTTCTTTGTCTGTTTTTTTTGTTTTGTTTTTTTTTTTCTGGTTTAAACTTTATGTCTTTATCAACTCATTAGAATGTTTGTGTCTTGTCTATCTCACAAACAACAGAACTGGGTAAATTAATACACTAGACCAAGAACAAAAAAACAAAAATATCAAAGCAACTGTTATGTAGCCTCCATGTATAAGTTGTGCCTGGGAGGTTTTTGAGTTATTAGGTGAGCCCAAGCAACACTGGGAAATCTGCCTTTAAAGAAAAAAAAAATGTATGTATCAATTGTTGACTCAGTGAGAGTTTCTGATGTAAATTGATGCACGAATCAGATAATAGGAATTAAATTAGAAATTAATAATTTTAAGGATCATAAAAAGAAAGTGAAGAAAAGGTTCAAAGGACCAGTGACTGCAGAACAGATGGAGACATGGTTTCATTAACATCATACTTTTTGTCACTTTTTATCACATTCTTTAAGAAGGCAGTCAGAGACATAAAAGCTGTCAGACAATACTTCAAAAGTGGTGGTGAGCCCCACAGCCTTAGAAGTGCTTCTGTCAGAAGTATTTGAATATTAACCTACTGATTCAGTGTCCCTTCAACAGTGCCACACTTCTTTCCCAATTTTTAGACCTCTCCACTGTGTTAGAATGAGCGCTTATGAGGACACGGAGCTGTGATAACTGTCCCTCCTCCCTACTCCACTGCCTCTTCTGGAATTAGCTTGTTCAGCTTGTTATATTTATCTATTTTTAAAGGTGTACATAGTTATGTATGCGGGTGTTTGTTTGTACACATACACCTCAGAAGAGGACATAGGATCCCATGGGACCACAGTTATAAACAGCTATGAGTTGCCATGTGGATGCTGTGAATTGAACTCGACCTCTGGCAGAACAGGCAGTGCTCTTAATCACTGAGCCATCTCCATAGCCCTGTTATATTTATTTTTAATTCGTTTTGGTGATTGAGCTTAGGGCCGTGTGCTGACTCAGCAAACATGCTACTGCTAAAATGCACCCCCACCCTTGATGTCTCAGTTTTTTTGCTCTGACTGACCTTGAACTTATGACCTTCTAGACTCTATGTTGGCCTCTGTATTTCTGACAACACAGAGCGTTACCACTTAGCTGTGTTTTACTCTGGTTAAAGGAGTTTAACTAGAAAATTTTTAGGCACATAAATATTTTTGTCTTCTTTCTCTTAAAATAAGGAAATCCTTTATTAAAGCTTAGTTCAAAAATTGTGAACAATGGAAACTTATATTTGTGGGGAGTATTATTAGACATTGTATGCTATTAGTTCTGGTGACAGTGTGAGTCAGCCTGCTTTAGACTTTGAGCAAGGAGATTTCAGTGACATTGAAACTGCCATGGACTTGGCTGAAGGCCCCCATGCCTGAGACCTCAGGAGATATGACTACTCTTTGCTTTCACTATTAATGTAAATTATAAAATAAAAGGAGACAGTCACTAGGTGTCTGCTGTATCTCACATAGTGCCAAGTACTGTAAAACTGCTCTTTCCTTTTGACTTGACACTGAAAAGGAAATACATTGAATTCATTCTGTAGAGGTTAGAAGGTGGAGGCTTTGGTCATGGTTGTTTAAAAAGAGAAAGGAAGAAGGAAAAAAAATACATATCCAAGGTTATGTACAAACTAGGATTCTAGTCACTGGTTTTTTTTAGATGAAAGTTTCCCTAAGCGTGTTTAAAAAGAGATGTAAATGAAGTCGTGATTTAAGTGCCCCTTTAAAAAATATATCTCAACTCTGAATGTGAAATGAAATGTTCTCTTGTTGCTATGATGAGGAAGAGGATAAGGATAATGACGATGATGATGATGATGACTTTTCTCTATTTCTTTTGCTTTCAGGGGAAGAACTTGTCTCTTTTTCTCAGCGTTAGCTTGTTAATTTTCTGGGGGACCAGCCTTTTGGGTGCCCGGTTATACTGGATGGGAAACAAACCACCAAGCTTTTCCAACTCTGACAACCCCGCAGCTGACTCGGACAGCCTTTTGGCTCGCACACTCACTTTCTTCTATTTACCTACTAAGAACCTCTGGCTATTGCTCTGCCCGGACACCCTGAGTTTTGATTGGTCCATGGATGCCGTGCCTCTTCTCAAAACGGTTTGTGATTGGAGAAATCTACACACTGTGGCCTTCTATTCTGGACTTCTCCTCCTTGCCTACTGTGGTTTGAAGAACCCAAACTTCGAAGGAGAATGCAATGGGAAAGCTGTGACAAATGGCAAGCAAAATGCAAATGGCCATAGCTGCCACTCAGATGTGGAGTACGGGAACTCAGAAATCAAGCCCAGCTTTGCACCCAAAGTAGAGAATGGATTTAAAAATAATGTATCACAGAGAACTCAGCTCCCTTCCACTGAGAACATTGTTATTCTGTCCTTATCTTTGTTGATAATACCTTTTATTCCTGCCACGAACCTGTTTTTCTATGTTGGCTTTGTAATTGCAGAGCGAGTCTTATATATTCCCAGTATGGGCTTCTGCCTTTTGATCACAGTGGGTGCCAGAGCCCTTTATGTCAAAGTACAGAAAAGGTTTCTCAAGAGCTTGGTTTTTTATGCTACAGCAATGTTAATTGTCTTCTATGGACTGAAGACTGCGATCAGAAATGGAGACTGGCAGAGCGAGGAGATGCTGTATAGGTCAGGGATAAAAGTAAATCCAGCCAAAGGTAACCATCATTTTATATTTTTGTCTGGGCGCTGTACGCTTTCAGCCTTCTTACAGCAGCGTTTCTTGCTTTAAAACAATGTAACAGATGAGATCCATTAATGTGAAACTTGTGCCTTCTATCCAGATTGTTGGAGAGATGTGTATCAAAACCAATTGAGACAAATACTCAGTATTCCATGCTTTTAATAGGAAACCTATTTCTTTGTGTTGGTGACAATATTTCCACAGGAGACTTAGAATTTGTGTTATCTGGAAATGAGGACTATGGTAAGAATTTACAAGAATGCTTACTGCCTTTATTTTAAAACATGAATAATATTCATCTCTTTCATTATAAAAATGGAAGTCAGTTTATCTCGCTTAAATGTGTACTCCATGTCTTGTTTGTCAAGCTTTGGCTGAGGAAATATCACAAGAGTTCAAGACAAGCTGCCTCTGAGTCTCATTATTGTGAATTAGATATAGGTATGATAAATGTAAGGTTTTCAGTGGTTAAATATGCTCATGGTTGCCAAGTAGTTAGTACATTTTAATTTAAGATTTCACAGTTAACTTAAGTGGAAAAATTTTTTACTATAGAATAAGAATATGAATTGTACATTTCTTTGTTGCTTTTAGTATAAAAAATATTTTATCCAATCTTAAAATTGATAGACATGGCAGAATCTGTTTTTTAGTTAAAACACAAAATGATAAACCAAAAGCTGTTATCACAGTTTAGACAAATTTGATAGTGATGGAAATGAGAAAAAGGAAAAAAGGCACGTTTTTAGTGCAGAAATACATCACAGTAAATGGTGCCTGATAGTCTCATTTTTTTCTAAGTAATTTTACTTACCTTCAAGGTATAGCTATTCATACACGTTTGAACTTTGATCTTTCTGACTCAATTCTGCATCAGGATCCAAATGCCAGAGGAGCAGAATGCTTCCAAATGCACAATCTTTTTCATAGGTTGGGATATGTTTGTGTAGCTGAAGATTCTGAGAAGTGACTTTGACATCCTCGTCCAGTTTTCTCAGATCAAGAGTTCATCAAGTACACACACAATTCTGTGTGCCAAGGACCTATTACTGTTTATAATTTTTAGTAAGGTGCAAGGGTTAATTTTTAAAGAGTTGTTTATGTGTATATATGAAATGCCTACATGTACTTACTTATGTTCACTATGTGCATTTCTGGTGAGTGTGGAGACCAGAAATGGGCATTGGGTTTTCTGGAACTGGAGCTACCAAAAGGTGTGATCGGCCTTGGGTGTGCTGAATCTAGATCTTCTCCAAGAGAAGTGAGTGCTCCTAACTGCTGGACTATCTCCCCAACCTGGTTGCAGAGGTTTTTAATGAGAATTGAAGGAAGAGTTGACCTAGTTCTTCCCATTCAGTTCTTTAGTTCTCTTTGGAAAAAAAAATGCCTGTCATGTGGTTTTTCAAAGTAGTGGATAGCGTCCAAACTGAAAACTCATTCAAATGATTGCAATTTATTATTATTATTAGTTATTGTTATTATTAATTACAATTTATTCACTTTGTATCCCAGATGTAGTCCCCTCCCTCATCTTCTCCAAGTCCTACACTCTTTCCCTCTTCCCACCTTATGCCCCTCCCCTAGCCCATTGATCGGGGACATCCTCCTCTCCTACTATCTGACAGTAGCCTTTCAAGTCTCATCAGGACTATCTGGATCCTCTTTCTCTGTGGCCTATGAAGGCCACCTCACCAGGCTGGAAGTGATCAAAGAGCAGGCAATCAAGGTCATGCCTATGGCTGCCCCTGATCCCTTTACCAAGGAACCCCCATGGAGACTGAGCTGTCCATGGGCTACATCTGAGCAAGGGGTCTAGGTCCTCCTCATGCATGTTTCTTGGTTGATTCATCATATTCTTCAGGACCCCTTGGGCCCAGACTTTTTGACTTTGTTGCTCTCCTTGTGGAGCTCCTGTGCCGCCCAGGTCTTTCATCTCCCCCTTCTTTCATAAGACTCCCTGCACTCTGCCCACAGTTTGGCTATGAGTGTCAGCATCTGCTTTGATATCCTGCAGGGTAGAGTCTTTCAGAGGCCCTCTGTGGTAGGCTCTTGTTCTGTTCCCTATCTTCTCCCCCTTCTGGTGTCTATCCTGTTTTCCCTTCTGAATGCTTATCTTCCCTCGAGTCCTCCTTGTTGTTTAGCTTCTTTAGGAGTATAGATTTTAGTATGTTTATTCTATATTATATGTCTAATAACCACTTATGTGTGAGAATATACTATTTGTGTTATTCTGTTCATACTTATGAGTGAGTATATACCATTTGTATCTCCTGCTTACCTCATTCAGGATGATGTTCTCTAGTTCCATTACAGAATGCTTTTTAGCTAGTTTTTCTTTGATGGTTCATACAATTTAGAACAAATATATGTTGCCAGTATATTTTCTTGTCATTTCAAACTGATGCACGTAAGGAATTAAACCAAGATCTGCCAGCCTATCGCTTGAGTCACAATGTTGTTTTAGGGATCTATTAAAATTTTTGGCTAAATTTCATGCTAAGCTGCTATTACAAAGGGCTCAGATAAGAGGTGCTTCTTTCATGTGGCAATCTCAATATGTGCAGCTCAGAGCTGATAAGATGGCGCCGTGGCTTTTTGGGATCCCTGGTCCCTGCTCCCCTGCCATCTCAATGGGTCACCCTGCCCATGTAGTCCAAGATGGCTCATTATCACATCAGCACTTCAGCTGACAGGAAAGGGGAAAGGATGGGTGGAATGTGGGTGTACCCATTCTCTTTGAGGTATATTGAAGAAATTGTATATACTGTGTTTGTTCAGAGATTGTTGGCTGCATCTATCTGTTGGAAAGACTGAAATATTATCTATGGAAGTCAAGTATCCAGCCAAATGTCATTGCTCTGAAAGGCCGGGAAGGCAATATTCAGATGCCAAGGTCAAAATAGCCGTCTCTGATGCTGAGAAAGCAGAAGCATTTTTAGCCACTTAGGTCATTTTCAGTATAACTACTGTAATACTGTCATGATTTTTATGTTATGTTGTTATAATTTTGAACCCAGTGTTGTGGTGATATAGTTAAAATATTTGATCATTTCTTCACCACTATAGTTAAGTATCTAGTAAGCTACTTGGTTTGTAATATATCTTCATGTTTTCTTCACAGCACTTGACAAGTAGCATACAATTTAGGCCTTTTAAATAAGAGTACTTAAATGAATGAGCAACTGACCAGCATTATTAAAAGTACTTTAAGACTTGGCCTACTAAGTTCCAATTAGCTGCCTTATCTGCAGCCCTCGTCATTTTTACTTGATGGTAGGTCCATTTTCCAAGTAGTTTGGCTGTGGACCCATTCATGCCCCCAGTCTTCCCTTCTCATTTGCTATCCATCCCACCAGTAATTCCTTCATGCTGTGTCTTCAAGCGGATCTCCAGCACCTCACCACGTTGGACCACATCCACTGTCATCCTTATGCACACAGCTGCCATCATCTTTACTAGGTCAGTGATTTGCAACCTTCCTAATGCTGCGACCCTTTAATACAGTTCCTTATGCTGTGGTGACCCTCCCAAACATAGGATTATTTTCATTGCTACTGCATTACTGTAATTTAGCTACTATTATGAAGCATAATATAAATATCAGGTATGTAGGATATGTGATATGCAATCCCCTGGGGATCATGACCCCCAGTGCACTACAATATTATTAAAAGATTCCTACCTGAATTTGTTTCCATGTTCTTTCATCATGCAATTTTATATTTCAGGTTAGACACCATGGGTTTTGTAACACAAATGGAGAGTTCAGTATGGGATTTTTTGTTCATTGAGATTGGCATTTTATTATATATTGTGTTTGTTGCAAGCTTAGGTCCCCAGAGATGTCAAATTTCTCTAGTGTTTTTGCTTTTTGTCTCGCTTACTGTCTTTGGGTCTCCCTAAAGACTCTGCTTTTGTATGTGCATATATTATTATTCTGTTGCTATACTGGGTCCTTTTATACATGTCTCAAAGTCTTCTGTCATCTTGTGATTGAATCTCATCTTTTATAACCATGACCTTGCCTCTCTTATTTTCCTTTGTCCTGCTTCCTGTTGAGGCAAGGACATTGAAATTGACTCCAGAAGAAGTTCTGTTGCACCTGTCTTGACTGGATTTAGTACCTTTCTTTCTACTACAGAGTAGACCTCTGTATAGAAGGTGCTGTGTGTAATTTACTTGGGGATGAAAGAGTTTATTTCATTTTATCTAAGCCCACTGACCAGAATTGCCAGGCACCTCATTGGTAGACTTGTAACTCTGAAGGCATGTGCTCCTGGGAGACGCACATCTGCTGCTTTCTCTGCCTTTGCCTTTTTTCTCCAAATTTCGGGGTGCTGGCCAGCTTTGTGATGAGAGTTCACTGGTGACTCTGTGATGTTATTGATTTTCACTTTGCTTCAGTTTTCCTCTTGTCAGGACAAAGGAAAGCATCTCATTTTCCTGAATGTCTTGAGTTGATATGCTGATTCTATGGTGATAGCACTTTAGTTTACACTTAGCCACCAACGCTATGGAATTATGTCAGGACCCATGCAGCATTCCATATCCCACAGTCTTCTACTCATGTCTCATTAACAAAAACACAGAATCACAGAGAAGGTGTATATGTCTAGCAGCTTTGCCTTCCTGTGTCCCATTTCAGTCCTGTACGCTGCTTTGATGCCTTTGCTTGATAAGGTCTGACCACTGAATGTCTGCCTTTGTCATTGATTTTGTGTGGAATGTGTTTTCTTAGATATTTTCAGTGTGGCGCACTCCATCTTCGTCATGTCTTTGATGAGGATACTGCTGCCAATAAGAAGCTTTATGTGAATTTATCAACCCTGTTAAAATGACAGCAGTGTCTCTTTATTCAGCCTCCCCCATCTTCTTTCTATTCTTCATGTTTCTCATAGCACTTCTCATGATGCTGCTTACTGGCTGAATGTATTTTCTGTATATACTATGAGATAAGAGGGAAGAAATCAGGTGGTTTTGTACTTACAGTTCAACATGGATGAGAAGAGAACGGGTAAGTCAGTGAGTGTAAGGACATGATTGTCATTCCTGGCGCCAAAATCAAAGCAGCTAAGCATAGGGAGACATTGCACTGGTAATCCCAGTAATGCTGGGGACAGAGAGGCAGGAAGATCCTTAGCACATGCTTGCCAGCAAGTCTAGCCTAGTCGATAAGTATCACATCAATGAGGGATTCTATCCTAGAGAAGGTGGCTAGTGCTCCTGAAGATGATCCATGGAGCTGTCCTCAAGCCTTCACATCTGTAGATGTACACATGCATTGTGCACATTCCCACGTAAGCATGTACATTCACATATACACACATGGCAAGAATGCCATATATATATGCCATATATATACATATATATATATACATATATATATATATGTATAATGACTGTGCCTACTAAAGAGAAACCACTTATTGATGGGTATCTTGAAAGGTAAGCATTACAGCCATTGTCCTTTATGAGTTTTATAGTCAGTTTAGAGGTAGAAAGCATAAGCATATGATAAGGAAAAGTGAAATATTTTGCTGTTGATGAACTGGACGCTGAGATGCTTTAAAAATGATTTATGGGACTAGGACTGAAGTTCATTTGTATCTCAGGATTGTTGTGTGTGACATGGAATTTGATTTTGAAACAAAGCTCTTTTAATCTAAGATTTTTGCCATTTTTTCCCTCTGTTTGGAAAGTGCTCGTAATTTTGACTTCAGTTACTTCCTCAACAATTATGAGATGGAGAAGAATCTTCTGTTTTTTTTTTTTAAAGCCTTCTGCCAATTTGTCACATTACTTAAGTCTAGCAAGAGATTAGAAACCCTTTAAAGGTTTCTGAGACTACACATTGAGACTGTTTTCCTTCTTTCTTTGAAAGCTTTTGAAAATCTGCATCTGCCTTGTGTTCTTACAGAATGTGATTTTAAGCCTCATGAAACATTATATGGTAAAACTGCTGCCTTTATCATGGATCCTGCAGACAGCTGCCAGTCATTAGCTGATTGGATGCAAATGATTATGGGTGATGCCTGTTACAGTGACTGTGTGGCTAATTTATGCTTTCAATCTGCATGGTGGAGACATGATAATGATTTAGATTGTGTAAACTAAAAGTCTTGTCTCAGTCTGTGGTTGATAATATCAAAAGCTACTGGACATAGCTGATTACTGCAGATTGGGGATTTCCCAATGATTTTTGTATTCCTGTGATAAGCAAGGGGGCAGGAGGATTTTCCTTAATGGACAAGACATGTTGGATTTGAAAGATTATTTTTTTATTGCAAAACATTTTGCAAACTAGTTGATATATGTTTGCTTGCAAAAAGTATCTCTTAATTTATCACAAAGCATCTAAATACACGATTTCTCTCTGTCTGTTTCTGAGGCTCCTTGTCCCCCTACCTGTGTGGAACTTGATAGCATTGGCATCTGCCGCCTTGGTCCCCAGGGCTGTACACTGTGCCTCTCATTTCATACATCTCTTTCTCGTTCTCTGTATGGTTTTAGCCTTCCCAAATGCTGTCTTTCCTTTCCTTCTCTAGTACCGAGAGTGTTACCTACAATGCAAGCAAGCAGAGTGGAGGAGGGGGTGTCAGTAACTATATCATTGGCTTTCTAAATGATGTCTCTGTGGCCTCCTGTCTCTAAGAGCTTTTCCTTCTGGGGGACCTTCCAGCATCTCACACTCATCACCTCTCTATTCAGATCCCAAATACTTATAATCTTTATTGTAATATGCCAGTCATCACAGACTAACAGAGTTATTATAGATAAGCATGAATGAGTAAGCATAGACATGAATGGTAACACGCATGTAATCCTGTCTGCTGAAACATTAAACACATACTAAAACACACTAAAAAAATTAAGTTTCTGATTCAAAATTAATTTTTTGAGACTGGCAGTTAATATAGCTTGTAGAGTGCTTGCTAGCTTGTACAAAGCCTTACTTTTGATACCCAGCACAGCATAAATTGTGCTGTGTATCTGAGGCAAGCAATCACAGCACCCAGGAAGTGGAAGCAGGATCTAACTTCAGAGTCACCCACAACCTCACAGTTTTAGGGCAACCCATGCTTCATGATACTCTGACTCAAGAACCTGAGACAAACATATAAACAAGACCAGAAAGAACTCTTGGTCAACTATGGCAATAATATGACTGTAATTTTTGGTTGCTTCAAAGACAAATTTTAAACTGAGCGATTAAGCCATTTATGTTAACCTGAGGAAACTTTCACCAGCTAAAGTTTCTAATTCCTTTTTTTTTTTTTCTCATGTAAGCATGGGAATGTAGCTCTAAGAGATGGGTGTACAGTGATTCTCCTGTTTGCAACTCTTAGTGGTTTTCCAAGCACCCTGAATTTGTTCTTCCCCAAGTAAATGGCAGATTTTTACTGATGCCTATATAGAAAGCTATAGACAATATACCTGTTCTCAGTTCTGCATTGTTTGGCAAGTTTTCTTCCTTCTTGGATTAATGTAATAAAATGACTGATCAGTTTCAATATCATATGGTTCCCAATTTAAAAAAAAAGCTAGCACACATAGATAATGTGTCTATTTATAGGTGTCTGTATGTACATGTGTATTAAGAATACCATATTGTTCAGGAAATTACTGAAAGTTTATCTGAAATCTAAATCTCTAAGCCACTTGAAAATTGACAGTTGTGACTTTGTGGTCTAATTTCTAAGTGAGAATCATCTTTAACTATGGTCTAATGTAATTAAATAGCCAGCTTTGTAAACACAGAAGAAAGAGAATTCTATTTCTCCAGTAATTTATCATGGCACTTCAAAAAAAAGATGAAAACTTTTCAAAAGAGGTTCACATTTTATAAAATATTAAGCTGATCAGTGATGTCAAAAAGGAAAACCACTATTGTATTTCAAGGCTGACTAGCAGGACTAAAACACTTCTAAAATACCGAGTTAAAAATATCAGAACTTGAAACAGCCTTATTAAAAGAAATATAGTGTGAATGAACTCATGAATTCATGTGAGATATGTGGTCAGAGACAAAGTCGGGCTTCCTATACAGTAGAGTGAGTCTGTGTTCATGTTTTCAGCTCCTTATCTATTGGGTAGGGGAAAAACACAAAATAGCAGGACTTAGCTGGGCATTGGTGTCTCACACCTTTAATCCCAGAACTCAGGATACAGAGATCAATAAGATCTCTGTGTTTGAAGCCAGCCTGTTCTGGAGAGCAAGTTCCAGGCCAGACAGGGTTACACAGAGAAACTCCGTCTCAAAACACCGATACTACTACCACTATGACTACTACTAAAAATAATAATAATTATAACAACAAGAGTTGGAAGAAGAAATGAAATAAAACTGTCTAATTGACTGGCATAGGCCAAACTGTTAGTAAAATTCCATTAAAAATATTTGATTCTTGAAAAAAATCAAGTGCAAGCATTTTTCTGTTGGAGTTTAATAATCACAGAACTTCAAATGCTTATGTCTTATATAAGAATGAAAAAATACATAGACAGAGGCAAGCATACCTCTGTGAGTTTAAGGCCAGCCTGGTCTATGACTTTCAGGCAAGCCTATGCTACAGAGTGGGGCTTTGTTTCAATAAAACAAACAAATAAATAAACAAGAGAAAAAAAAACAATGCCCCCAGTTTTGTTCCTTGTTTAGCTCAGTTTTATTCCTTATCTAGCTCAGTTTTGTTCCTTATCTAGCTCAATTAACTGTGTTTATGTGTTTTGGTAAAAAGCAGCAAGCCATAACAAGATGCAATGCATATAACCCAAAGGTATTTTTAGATGAAGTTGTTGGTTGCTACTGACTCTGTATTGAGATTATTCATAACAAATTTCTAGTGTACTTCTGGACTTTAAAACTTCCTCTGTCCTGAAATTAGCATTACCTTAGTCTGTTATCATTTATGTTCTGAAGAAATTGAGAGCATTTAGCTTCTAATTAAAATAACCCTGAAGTTAAGTTATTCTTATTTACATATTTTGTTTCTTTAAAATGTTATATCATTCTTTTTAAACTAAACATTTATAGAAATTTATTCATTAAAGACACTAGGTGTTGAAAATATGTGTATTTATGCGTATCATATTTGTGCAGGTTAAAGGATGGTACCAAGTTCCCATTTCACAAGTGAGGAAAAAGTCTTGCCCCAATGTGTTTGAGGACTGTGTCCCACTGCACGTGTTTGCTGCTCTCCAGGTTTCATTTTTCTTCTTCTGTGCTACATCCTCAAATGTGTCTAAAGTAGAAGTTCTGTATGTAGGCACCTTTGCTTTCATATTCCTATCTCAAAAAGCTTTTGACATTTCACTATTAGCTTTGTGTATTGTGTTCGTTTCTTTCTGGATAGCTCCCCCTTTTTGAATCAAGGGTCTTCCTGCACCACTGGATAGCCTGGAACTTAATATATTGCCTAAGCTGCCCATCTATTTCTCGTGGCTTCCCCCAAATGCTGAGATAAGCAGAGTGAACTATACTGCCAAGCTTGTAGATAACTTTGTATGTGTGTGAAGCTGGGCATTTCTGTTTGTTCTAAACAAGCATTCTGCTACCAAGTTAACAACCTAGCAGTGCCATATTTTCACACAGTCTTCAATTTCGGATAAATGTGTTAAACTCTCCATCCTCTGCCCCTCAGGCTCCCAGATGGCTAGGGTTACAGGTACCTGCAGCCACTCTGACTCACAGGGAAGTTCTGTTGTCATTGTCTTGAGATAGGGTTTCAGTCTGTACTCTATATTGCCCTGAAACTGTCTGTGTAGCCCAGGCTGGTCTTAAATTCCAACAGCCATCCTCCTGTATCAGAATTCAAGCCCTCCTAAGTGTTCGATTTGAAAGTGTGATGAACCACGGCAGTTGACTCTGTAGATAATACTTATCACTAGAATTTTCTTATTTCCATTTTTAAAGTTTTTTTCTTGTTTTTACAGTCAGTGTTGATGATTGTGCTACCCATTCGGTACACTAATTTGATGGATACTGACAGATGTATATTATCATATCGTCTGCAAATAGTGATACTTTGACTTCTTCCTTTCTAATTTGTATCCCTTTTATCACCTTTAGATGTCTTATTGCTCTAGCTAGGACTTCAAGTACTATGTTGAAGAGATATGGAGACAATTGGCAGCCTTGCCTAGTTCCTGATTTCAGCGGGATTGATTTAAGTTTTTCTCCATTGAGTTTGATGTTGGCTATAGGCTTGCTGTATATTGTCTTTACTATGTTTAGGTACGTGCATTGTATCCTTGATCTCTCCAAGATTTTAAACATGAATGGATGTTGGATTATGTCATGCTTTTTCGGCATCTAAGGAGATGATCATGTGGTTTTTCTCCTTCAGTTTGTTTATATGGTGGATCACATAGATGGTTTCTGTATATTGAACCACCCTTGCATGCCTGGGATGAAGCCTACTTGGTCATGGTGGATGATATCTTTTATGTGTTCTTGGATTCGGTTTGCAAGTATTTTATTGAGTATTTTTGCATCAATGTTCATAAGAGAAATTTCTGAAGATCATTTTTTTTGTTGGGTCTTTGTGTGGTTTAGGTATCAAGGTGACTGTGGCTTCATGGAATGAGTTCAGTAATTTTCCTTCTATTTCTATTTTGTGGAATAGTTTAGAGAAAATTGGAGTTGGCACTTTCTGAAGGTCTGGTAGAATTCTGCACTAAAACCATCTGGCCCAGGGCTATTTTTGGTAGAGAGGCTGTTGATGACTGTTTCTATTTCCTTGGGGGGATATAGTTCTATTCAATTTTTCTACCTGATCTTGACTTAATTTACGTAGATGGAATATATCAAGAAAATTGTCCATTTCATTTAGATTTTCAAATTTTGTGGCCTATAGACTTTTGTAGTAAGACCCAATGATTGTTTGGATTTCTGTATTTATGCCCCCCTTTTTCATTTCTGATTTTTATTTGAATATTTTCTCTCTGCCTTTTTGTTAGTTTGGCTAAGGACTTGTCTATTCTGTTGATTTTCCCAAAGAACCAGCTCTTGGTTTCTTTGATTCTTTGAATAGTTTTATTTGTTTCTAATTGATTGATTTCAGCCCTGAGTTTGATTATTTCCGGCTGTCTGCTCCTCTTAGGTGTATCTGCTTCTTTTTATTTTTTCTAGGGCTTTCAGCTGGGCCATTAAGTTGCTTGAATAAGATATTTTGAATTTCTTCTTGAAGGCACTTAGTACTATGAACTCTCCTCTTAGCACTGCCTTCATTGTGTCCCATAAGTTTGGATATGTTGTGCTTTCATTTTCATTGAATTCTAGGAAGCCTTTAATTTCTTTCTTAATTCTTCCCTAACCATGCTGTCTAGCAAGTTGTTCAGTTTCCATGTATGTGCAGGCTTTTTGCTATTTCTGTTCTTGTTGAGGACCATGATGGTCAGAGAGGATACAAGGGATTATTTCAAGCTTCTTGTATCTGCTGATGCTTGCTTTGTGACCAACTATATGGTACATTTTGGAGAAGGTTCCATGAGATGCTGAAAAGATACTCTTTGATCTAGGGTGAAAAGTTCTGTAGACATCTATTAGGTCCATTTGATTTAGGGCTTCTGTAAGTGCCCTTGTTTCCCTGTTTTGTTTCTGACCAGATGATCTGTCCCTTGGTGAGAGTGGAGTGTTGAAGTCTCCCAGTATTAGGGTGTTGGGATTTTGTGTGATTTCAGCTTTAATAATGTTTCATTTACAAATGTAGGTGGTCTTGTATTTGTGGCATAGTTGTTCAAAATTGTGATGTCCTCCTATTGGAATATTACTTTGATGAGAAGGAAGTGCCCCTCTTCCTCTTTCTTGATTAATTTTGGTTGAAATTCTATTTTTTTAGATACTAGGATCGCTACTCCAACTTGTTTTCTGGGTCCATTTGCTTGAAAAACTTTTTTCCAGCCCTTTACTCTGAGGTAGTGTTTATTTATGTTGCATAGGTGTGTTTCTTGGATGCAACAGAATGTTGGATCCTGTTTCTGCAACCACTCTGTTAGTCTGTGTCTTTTTATTGGAGAGTCGAGTCCGTGATGTTGATAGATAATAGTGACCAATGACTGTTTGTTCCTTTTATTGGTGGTTTTACTATGGTTCATTGCTTCTCCCCCCCTTTTTTGGGAAGTTATCTATGTCCTATATTTTCTTTGGTGTAGTTGTTTTCTTTGGATTGAAGATTTCTTTTTAGTATCTTCTGTATGGCTTGGTTGCTGTGTAGTTATTGCTTAAATTTTGTGTGTCATGGAATATTTTGTTTTCTCCATCTATGTTGATTGAAAGCTTTGCTGGGTATAGTAGTCTTTGTTCCCTTAAAGACTGCATGACTTCTGCTCAGGCCCTTCTGGCTTTCACAGTTTCTGATGAGAAGTCTGGTGTGAGTCTGATTGGTCTACATCGACCTTTGGCCATTTGTTTATATATGGTCAAGGAGCTGTTTGTTCCTTGAGGCTGAACTTTAGACTGGAACTGTCAATCTCTGGTGTCTGGAGTATTCTTCAAGATCAAGGAGTTCCAGTGGTTTGAGAGTGTGTGTTGTTGCCATAGTTGTACCTATTGGAGGAAAAGCTGCTGGTGCAGTATCATTATTGTAGGTGTGTGTGTGTAGGGGGTGGGGGGGGGAGTATTCTTGGAAGGTATCTTCAAAGGGAGTGCTGGAGAGTGTATATGCTTGGGCTATGGGATTTAGGAACAAGCGTAGGAGGGGATGAGGGTGCTAGAGCGTTTAGCAAGTGCAGGTTGTGGGTGCCAAGCTCCTGCACTGGTTTCCTGAATTCCCAGTGGTCTTCAATCTGTGGCATCAGGTTGGACTCTGAGGTCAGTGGGTGATTCTGTGGGCAGGACACGTACTCTGTTGTGGGCTCTGTGTGCCCAGCTCTGTGCTCTGTGCTAGAAATTGTGAGCACCTCAGGCTGGTCACCACTCTGGTCTGGAGGATTGTCTCCTCACTCTGTGCTAGAGGCCCATTGTCCCAGTATGAGATGGCGGGTGGGGGCACCCCTATGGTCTGGAGGCTCCATGCTTTAACCTGGGCTTGCTGCTATGGGCTCCACTCTGGTCTGGAGACTTGGTGCCTCCTTCTGAACCAGGGGCTATGCACCCTGGTATGGGATGGTATCTGGGGGCACCTCAGTCTGGATCAGATTCTATGTGTTCCCATCTGGGATGGTGGCTGGCAGTGCTGTGGGAGGTTGTGTGTTCAGATGAAGGCTGTGCTCAGCTGGTCACCTGGACTTTTTCCAGGGGTTAACTGGGTGTTCCTAGGACTTTCCCACTTGATTTCCTCACCTTAGGAATTTCTCTCACCTGGCAATCACAAATGCTGGTGTTTTAGGTCCCAGAGTTCAGTCTCCTGGTTGCTGTACTGACACTGTTGTCCTAGTCCTTAGACACAGTGTCTTCCCGGGGCCACCATCTTGGATTCCCTCTAGAATTTTTTTATACTTTTCCACTGATGATGTGAGCTATGTACTATCTACTCAATGGTATTGTCAATTCATTACATGAATATTTGTGTATTTATGTAGATATTGAAAGTTCAAGATAGTAATTATTATGCTAATGTTCTTACTGTACAAGCATATTAGTTGCTTATTTTATACAAATACACATATTTTGTATTTTTCTTATTACTGGTCCCAATGATGTATTCAAATTTTCTTTTGTTCTTGACATTCTATTATTTCAAAGGAACCTTACAGACCCCCTGTCTTCATTGCAGAGTTGTGGTTCTGAGTTACTTTGGGGAGAGTTGATATAACTGTTCAAACCTTTACTGAATCAATTAAGCATGATATAAAGAGATTCAGTATGTATGTCATTCTAATATATACTCTCCAAGTGTTCTGTTTACTTCTTTTGACAGTGTTACTGACAACAAGTTTTACTTATACTGTTTAAGGAAAGATTTAATGCTTGGTTGCACCCAAATTTTTCCATGTCCTGTCAGTATATTTGAAAACTACAAATGTATTGATTTTTTTTTTAATCCAAAGTACCTGTTGCTGATTAATGAGAAAGTTTTCATAGGCTACATTACTATTAGGGATAAGTCAGAAAAAGATTGAAAGGGCAGTCATTGAAAAATTCCATGAAAATGGGAAATTAATGAGTGAGAGCAAGTCCAAGTAAAACCAAGTTTCAAGTTCTATGACCAGTTCTGGTCAGTGATCTTGTCTGTGCATGGAAGGATGGCTCATAGTTAAAGTTTGAAATATGGTAGAATTTACCAATGTTATAAAATCCTCATGATTTTAGGTACTATTCTTAGGTAGTACACTAGTACTAAAATACAGGATGGTAATGTGAACGTCAAAATAGTATTGGGGTATTGCTGTACAAACAACATTATCAGGACTATCACTATTGTTACATCTTGAAAGACAAAATTATCTTACCATTTTATTATTCTTTAAAAACCCACACAGTTAGTACAAGTTCCATTTGAAGTATCCATATTTAGAGTAACAAGAGTAAAACTTCTTCTTATACAATAAAATTACTGTAAATAAAATTTATAATTGCATTAGATTATGTATTCTGGTATAATTGAATCGTATTAAACCGCACGTATCTATTTCATGTCATATTTGCAATGAATCTATTTTACCTGCCACTTAACATTATACCATCACATACAGTTAACCAATGCATGTTTACTTTCAGAAAAAATAGCTTCCTGTGGGATGAAAGGACTTCTTTTGTTCCCAGATTCACATGAAGCAATGGTTACATGATTAATAAAAGATTAGTCTACTAATGTTGACCTCCTCTGTTGTTTCTACTGATAGCAGGAATGAAAACAGCAAACCCACAACCCACATTCACATTCATCTTGACATTCATGGCAGTTTAGTTGCTCTGTTTCCCTCTCATCAGGTTCTTTTTCTTTGTTCATTTGCAATTGAGATCAGAAAAGTTTTACATAATTAATTAACCTTTAATGTTGATATTTGATGTTGGTCTTTACTGGGCAGCACTGTCTGCATAATATGTCTGAAGTGTAAGCATTCCACATTGGTCAAAATATAAAGGGCTTTTGGAACCAGAAAGGGCAGACATATCTGTCACCTCAGAGAGTGTGTGTTGTCCTCATTAGATACATACAATATTTTGTCTGAGAATGGTGCTTAACCTGAATATAAGTAGTTCTTAACAATATATTAGGCACATGTCCATTCCTTATTTTCTTTATGTTTTTTTTTTTCTGGCACAAAAGTACTGTAAGTATTTCATCTTGCAATCCTTTTTAAAAAATAAAATAAAATCACTAGCTTTTTGTTTCTATACAATTCAAAATAAAGAAAGCAAACTTAGGGATTTTTCTCCTAATATGCATAAGTATTTTAAAATTTGAAAAATCTTACATATTTTTTCACATATTTGTTTTTTTAAGTAGGGTCTAAAGATATAGTTTCAACTTCTTATGTAAACACAATTTTTGGCTCAGGGCTACAGCTCTTACCAAATTTGACTCTGTCCCTTTTTGTAGTAAAATGAAAATGCTGGTACAGTTACTCAAAGAGGCATGGTTGCTCTGTTACTGACAACCTAAATGTTAAGTAATCAAATATCAAATTAAATAGCAATTAAATATCAATGTTAAGAGACTGTTTATCATTTCAGTAAATTTTCCAAGTGCAGTGTATGTTAAATCTTGAGATAACTATAATACTTTTAACAATAAGTGAATATATGCAAGTTTTTCAAATTTTAACATATATACTAAATCGTTTAAACAGAAGCTCATCTACTTAGATCGGCTTTTTGAAATACCAGAGGTATAAAATGGCAGTCATTCAAATTTGAGTTTACTCTGTAGTCTTAAAAATCTGAATGAGTAGGTTGGAAAGTTGGAGGTGTTCATTTATTCCTGTAAATGACTCAGTTCCTAGAAGGACCTCAATTTGATTTTCTCTTTAGAAGGACTAATTGTTCTTCTGCTTTTCCAGGAATATAAAATAAAGCCTGACAGATTGTGGGCTGAGTGCAAGAGGA
>CM053766.1:66611902-66649243 GCA_028658305.1 Pachyuromys duprasi
ATATATATATATATATATATATTCTTAGGAAAGAACCAAGTCAAGGTGCTTTTCAAGTGAGTATCTGACAGATCCTCAAAGAAAAGTCAGATTTCTTTGTTTTTAAGAAGCAAGATTACGCTGAAAGCAAAACTTGGCAAAATTAAATGCACACATCCAAAGGAACCACATACCAGCTCTACCCTAAAATCAAAATAAGACCCAAACCAGAAAGAACAAATCAGAAACTGCAATAGACCAGTCAAACTTATGAATACAAATGCATGCATGTCTCAAAATTAATTTAGTGCATGTAGGAACATATTAAAGATTAAAACACTGCAGGCAGGTGGTACTTAGTCTGGGATTCATGGTGGGATGTTTAATATTGCAATTCAATTACTACACTCTTAATTTTAAAAGTCAGGAGAAAAATACATAATCTCTAGAAATGCCAAAAGGGCATTTGATCAGCAGCTACCATGGAAAGTAAGGCTTCTAAACAAACTAAGACCGTATTAATATTGTAACACATATTAAAGAATGCCTGTCAATTCTGCATTTAGTGGAAAGTATAATAGCCTCACCTCTAATATAATATAAAGAAGCAGTGGCTTCATTATTGTAGTCCCCCATAGGATTTCTAACTATATTTACTGTTGTTGTTGTTGTTTTAGATAAGTCATGAGAGCTCAATCAAAATAGGAAAAATACTCTACCACTAGTAATAGATATTCATAACCACATTCTCTGAAATATGTAGTTTGATCACATGCTAGACAATTCTGTCTCATAAATAACCTCATTACGTGTGATCCTGTTCTACTTTAATCCTAGTGCTCGGGAGGTAGAAGCAGGAGGATTAGAGTTCAATATCCTCTTCTACAACATAGCAAATTTGACATGAATACGCTACATGGGACCCTGTTTCAAAATACCAAACGAAAGAGGACTGCCTCTTGAATCAGTTGCCTGATCATGAGCTGCATTCACTCCCTCACACATTTATATTAGTGTTAGTTCTTGCATTCTTGTATTATGTATGGCTACCATGAGCAAAGTACTTAAACTGGATTCTAAAAAATAGAGGTGTGCTGTTTTCTAAGTTCACTTTAGTTAGGGAGGAGAGCTTATTCCTCTGAAAGCCTTAGTGGATAGCTTTCTTGCCCCTTTCTGTGGAATCTTTGGCATTTCATGCTTAACTATATTCTTACATGGCCATCATTTTTATAAAGATGCTCATCCTATTACCATAAGAGCTTTCCATGTTAACTAATTTATTACTGTAGTGACTTTATTTCTACATAGGCTCATATGTTGGGTAATATGTACTAGAATTCAGCAGAACCTTTTATGTATATGTGTAAAGTTTTCCCCACATATCTCATAATTGGGAGATTCAGTTCCATTGAAGCAATGATGTATAATCCAAAGAGGAATGGTTAGCAGAAGTTGATACTTTTTAGAAACTAAAAATATTTTTATGGGTTTCATTGGTTTATGTTTTTCATGATGTCTAAAGCCACCTTAGGAGGAAGTCATTTTAGTAGAAGCAGCAATTATGGAAAAGAGATGTGGAGTTACTTTTATGTTGTTGTGATAAAGTACTATCATGAGGGCAATTCATAGACGGACCAGTCTGTTTTGACTGAAAGTTCAAAACAGATAAAAAGATCTTTGCAGGGATTCATGGCAGCAAGTGGCAGACATGGTGGCTGGACCTAAGAGCTGAGAACTCACATCTCAGTCACATCTTCAGCTGCAATCACAAGCAGAGCATGGATAGGAAGTGGGGTGACAGTAATGGTTAAAGCTCTCCTCCACTGACATAGTTCCTGCCAAAGGTTCCCCAGCCTCTCCCAAACAGTGGCATCAGCTGCAAACTAAAGTCTTCACAACACTGCAGTGAAGTACCAAGTTGTCCCCTTATAGATCCAATAATAACCAGCACCTTAGTATATTCAGGACTAAATTTTGAGAACTTTTGTGAGCTCAGAAGACAAGAGATTGTAGAATTCAGTCGATGAGATACCTTGGATTAAATATGGAAATAAGTCTTGGTACCTGAGTAGTGCTTGTTGGTGAATATAAGAAGAAAAATAAACCCGTGGCCAAATATCTATAGGTCAAAACAGTATTTCCTAACAAGTCTTTTTGGAGTGAGAAAAGGCACTGTGATAGAGGAAAATGGCCATGGCATTACTGATCAGGAGACCGGCTACCAGTACATAGAGAATTCCTGATAACAATCAGGGGTTCCTAGAATTGCTTTGTTGGTTTTATAAAAAAGGAAAGAGGAGTGAGATCCACTGCAGAACAGTAAGCTAATGCTGAGGGTGAGCAAATCAACTGTCCCTTTACATTTTTCCAGAATAAGATGGGGATTACAAAGGCTGGAGTTTTCATGTGGCAAGAGCAAGCCCCAACACTTACCACATATCTTTTTTTACTTGATAATTTTCTGCACACATTTAATATACAAGTGTAATATTGCCAAACATTGAAATAGTAATGGAGACTATTCAGGAAGACACCAAAGAGCCTAATATTTCATTCATGACATCCTTTTCCTTTGGTGTGGATCTAAAGGGGTAAACACATATTCATATATATATATGTATATATATATGAATATATATTTCATCCCTCGGACATTTTATGTTATAATTTGTAAAGTTATTGTAATATTAAGTGTCCTTATAGGAAAATAGATCTAACAAAACATATTTCTAGCATTTATTTAAGAAAGTTTTGACATGTAAATAAGTGATTTGGGGGGTTCTTGGGTGTTTACACATTTTATTTTTTTATTTTTTATTTTTTTTTACAAATTCTGATGGGTGTGAGGTGGAATCTCAGGGTTGTTTTGATTTGAATTTCCTCATGCCTAAGGATGTTGAACATTTCTTTAAGTGTTTCTCTGCCATTTTATATTTTTTGTTGGGGATTCTCTGTTTAGCTCTGTACCTGAGTTTTTAATTAAATTATTTGGTTTATTAGTATTTAATTTCTTGAGTTCTTTATAAATTCTGGATATTAGCCCTCTATCAGATATAGGGTTGGTGAAGATCTATTCTGTCTGTAGGCTGTCATTTTGTTCTGTTGGCAGTGTCCTTTGCTTTATAGAAGCTTTTTAGTTTCATGAGGTCCCTCTTATTAGTTGTTGATTTTAGAGCCTGAGCTGTTGTTGAAGAGCCTTGATCTCATTGAGATATCTTCCAGAATAAATGAGTGATTTTTGAAAGTAGAGCAGGTTGAGCATATTTAATGATATCATCAGCCAGAAATGTTTTAAAGTATATTTTACCACTCAGCTATCCATTCTTGAGTTTTGGTAAAGATTTGCAGTATTCAAATTTTTACATAAGTCTATCTTGTCAAAATTCCTCATATGGATTCAGACAAGAGAATTAATATATAATGACCAAGAGGTTTGCCCCCTGCTAAAGGAATCATAAATGATTAAGTAGGAAATATGGGGATTAAAAAGCATTCAGGTCAAGTTGGGGATATAGCCTAGTGGGAGAGTGTTTTACTACCATGAATAAGGCTATGGGTTCAAACTCTGGCATTGAAAAAAAGCATTTAGGTCAACTAAAATAAAAACACACCATGAAAAATTTTCTATTTAAGTTTCATAAACTCACGATCAAGTGATCATAAGTTAAAATTAGAAATTTGGAAGTAACATGAAAATACATTTTGCAGTTTAATGGTATTCTGTGGGTGTTTGAGGAAAGAAGCTGGGTATGTCTGGATGCTTAGTGTGATGTAGCCTTAATAGTCCTCAATAGACTTATATGCAAACCAAAAGATAAAAGGCAGATAAAGTCCTTGTGTGCCTGTGGTTTCATTGTTGTATAGTCACAGGTAGTGGAGAGGGTCAAATTGTAGGCACTGTGTATGAGAATTACTCAGCTTTTTGATAATATATTTATTTTGTTATCATGATGAAAACTAAAGTTGAACTCATGCTATCACCAAGCTAAGGAGTCCTGGACGATAGGGTCTTAGTTTAAGGAAGCCCAATGCTGTATAATCTCTTTTCAGAGAGAACTGGAATCATTCTTTGGGTATTTCCCCCTGTAAATATGCTTTGCAACCTCATTATTTTATCTTCCATATACACTTTAGCACTCTTGCTTTGTTTTGGTCAGCCAGGTTACAGTTCATATCTGTGCCTTTCAGACCCATCTTATTTTACAGTTAGTTTGCACATCTGCCCTGTGAATCACTGTGACTTGATTTTATGGTTTAGCTGTAAGGTGAAGACTCTTTTCCTACTATTTAAAATCCCTGAATCTTGTAACACCTATTACAAATATCATTGGTTTTCACATGGTTTTGGGAAACAGTGGCTCACTGTGAAGTTCTCTTTCTTATTCATCAGTAGGACCATATCTGCAAACTCACCCAGCAAATACTGAGCATTTTCAGAATAACAGTCTTTGGATTAGAAGGTAAGAGTTAGCTCACAAGGAAAGTATAGTTTCTATCTTCAAGTCGTTTGAAGTCTGGGTTTTAGATTATTTGTTGGAGCTGTGGCAATGGTTTCCTAGCAAACAATGAAGTGGAACAGAGTTCAATCCTGAGAACCCTCATTGATGCAGGGTGGATGTAGCAATTCTTTGATAATTCCAGTCATGGAAGGCTGAGGCAGGGATCCCAAAAGCAATCAAGCTGGGGAGACTAGGTGTATCAGTAGACTCTTGATAGAAACCCCTCCCTAAAGAATAAGGTGGGAGAGCAATTCAGGATGGTTCCTGACATCAATTTCCACACACACGTAGATACTTGGACCCACACACATGTAAACATTTGTACACATGCATGTATATGAAAACTATATGTATAATGCTAAGCTGGGGATGAGAGCAAATGCCAGTAATCCCAAGTTGGCTTTGGACTCTTGATACTCATGCCATTGCCTCCTGAGTGCTAGAATTCCCAGAATGCACCAACTACTCCTGGCTAAGGTTACTTCTGAGTAAAACCCATGACTAAGTGACAACCATACACTATTGTAACAAGGCAGACAAAGTCTTAACTAAGCCTGGAAGAAAAGGAAAAGGATGCTAGGAGCCATAATAGAGAAACAAGTGAGAAGGATGGCATAAGGGCAAAAATGAGTTTTGCCTATGTAATTTTAAGTGTTTTCTGGCTATCCTGTAAACATCCAAAATTCATTTTTAAGGCTTTTGTAAGGACACTTAGAGGTAAAGTGTGTAGATTTGGTCTCATGACTATACAATTGTGTGAATAAAAACTGACTTTAATGTATAATGTATAATGACTATAATGTATATGAACCTCAATATAAGAACTGCTAATGAAACTATAGGTAAAACCAGTATTTAAGCATCTTGATAGAGGATGTTTAACTTTATATTACTGAAAAAGAAAAAAAAAACAGGATGTTGTATATCAATATCTGGGTCTTGATTCTTTTTCATAAAGTACTCAGAGAAAACCATTTTGCCCAAAGAAAGCCACAGGGAATCTCTGAGACTGATTTAATGTTCAGAAATATATGGGCACAATGGCCAAAGCATTTACATGTACACTAAGTGTCCCTTAGCAGCTAAAGATGTAAATTATTTATATTTTCATTTCTAGTACAGGGTGAAATCTTTGGCACTTCTTTCGTGCTCTGCACATGCTTTTGAACAGAACTGAATCAAACAGTTTACTCCACACTCATTGTTTTTGACGTCTTTGGCAAGGATACACGGCACTGTGTCTGAGACTCCTGTGGAACTGTCAGCCTTGCCTTCTCTTGCAAGTGGGAAGCTGGAATCTTTTAATAAGTATGAGGCTGGAAAGAAAAAGACAGAGACCGGGTCCTACTTTTACTTATTTGTGCTACATGGGTCGTATTTCAGATGTAGTTGCAAAATAGCCCTGTATGGGCCAGGCTGTGCTGAACAGAGGCAGTTCGTTTATATTAACTCTGTAGAAAGGAGTTAACCTAGACTCCATGCTGGAACAAATTGAATAGGACCAATTTTTTTCTGAAATATTATTAAAAACCTCTTTGATTTTGTAGTCATCTCCCTCTGGAGCTGTGGAGGTGAAACTGAGGGTGTGTTTTAGAAAGCCCATAAAAGAGATTTTAAGGCAGCTCAGTCCCTGTCTGAGTTATTGCTTCCTGTTCACTTTAACTTTAAAAGTGATTGGAAGTTGCCTAAATGGCCAGAAGCTTTTCTATTGTTGTTCTTCCTGAAATTATGCTCACCCAGAGAGTGCAGATAATGTGCGGCAGAATTTTAAGTAAATTAATTTCAGTTTTCTCAGAAGGAGGTTTTGCAGTATGAAAAGAAAGTGTCTTTCTGTCTCTGCTCTTGAGGAAAAATGAACAGATGTAAATTTGTTATTTGCGTAGTTCCAATCAGTTCACTGCAGATTTCCAATTACTGTGGCTTAAGAATTATTTTCTAGACACACCAGGAATTATGGTAATATTGCCTGACACTTAATTTATTCTCTCGGTTATATAGAACCTAACTAAGCTTTTGCTTACATGATAGTAAAGTTGCTTAAAGTATAATTGAAGTTTGAGGGTATCTGGATGTGGTGATGATAATGAATTTAAAAACTAATACTGTGTCATCTGCTACTTATTTCTTATATATTTTATTTATACAAACCAGCACATTATTTCTGTGGCTAAATTATATCTCTCATCACTCCCTTCAATTACTTTCTTCAAGATTACCCTTATTGAGGTAAGGCCTCCAAGGTGACTCTTTTTCCAGCAAAACCAACCTTTCCACCATTCTCACACTCACTTTCCTTTTTTAATTCCTTTGTTTTTACATTGTGCTTATTGCAATAAAGTATGTGAATTGTACTATATACCTATACATATTTGTAGTATAATTGAGTATAAATCCAGAGCTAATTTTCTAGAGTATTAAAAAACAGACTGGGGAAGCATTATAGTAGTACAATATATGCTTAATATGTGAAAGATATCAAGGTCTATATCCACCATATTATACACACACACACAAGACTCTTAATTAAGAAAATGTAAAGTCCAAAAGGCATCATTTTATAATATTTACGAAGTTTCTAGAGCATTGGTTAAGACACAGTGAATGCTTGATAAATTTTTAATGACGATATATGTATACATACTATTATCGCTCTGGGTACATCTGTTCTCCTCAAGTACTCATGTGCGAAAGATATGTCCTAGATTATTTTAGAAACTGTCCTTCCCTCTGTATCTCCTTCCTTTCTCCCTGACCATGAAAGAATAACATCAGTTACACAGTCATGCCCTTTGACTTCATGCATCTATGTTACCTTTAATCAAGGTTCTCCTGTGTTTGACTTTGCCCCTGGGGTCCTTTAAGATGGGATGTCATGTCATAGGATTGGATGAAAGTGATCCCGTTTCTGTCCTGTCAGCACAAATACAGTGTAAGAAAATGCCCACACACCATCTGGAGGAGACTCAAGCCTAGTCTGGTTGTTATAAATTCATAATATGGCAGTCAGGCAATTTTTAGTGGAAAGTCTCAATTGAGGGACTAATCTAAACTATCTTGAAGTCTAAAGAGACGGCAGACTTTATTGGTATTTGGCAATATTTACGTTCGTTTGCCTGTTTGAAGTAGAACATTTTAAAAAATCTGTAATTCTTTAGAGATCAGCATTAGTGGTGGGTAGTAGCCTAGGGTGATGAGCTGTGTCCTAAAACTCAGAGAAAAAAAATTAATAGAAATTGTTAACTGTTATGGGCACAGTGGTATGCATACTTGTAATCCCTGCACTCGAGGTAGGGGATTACCAAATGTTTGAGTCACCCTGAGACTATATTGTGAATGCCTGTCTCCTAAAAATAGAAAAATAATGAAGCAACAAATGAGGATGATGCAAATAAGACGAGAAAACAAGACAATTCTTATACCCTTATTTTTGTTGTTGTTGTTTTGTTTTGTTTTATATTTTCAAACATGAGCTAGAGATGACAGTAGTCACCCCAGGCAAGAGGATTAAAATTTCAAAGGCTGCCTAATAAGACAGAGAGTTGGAAGAAAGCTCAGGAAACTTGGGAAGATCCTTTTTAAAAATGATATAAAGTAGAATGGGGATAGAGTGAATTGGTAAAGGACGGCCTAGCAGACGATAAGACTGTTGCTTCAAACTCCAATAAGCACACCTTTTCACGCACATTCACTGAGTATCTTCCCCTTGGCTGAGAAGTTTCTGTGCAGCAGGTCAGTTCCCTTATCAAGCCTGAGGGGAGAATGAATAGTGAAGACAAGAGAATAAAAGTAAGCGACACTTGCTGACCCCCCCTTCCTCTGATTAGTAATTTCCATTGTCAGTCTCTAGCCTTTGGTCATTTTATTATGCCTTCCCCTGACCCCAGTGCCTGAAAGTGTTAGTTAGAGCTCCATACCCAGTCTTTAATGTGTGAATATCACCTTCCTCATACCCAAGTTAAACAACCCAGAATGAAGGATTTTAGGAATAGTGTAGCTAATACGCGTGGACATGTACCTGTACATGTATCTGTAATCACACACCTGTGAGCATACACTTGTACTCAAGCCACATGGTAAAACAAAAGAAAAAATACTGTGTGTAGTAGTTTTTAACTCTGCTCACTGAAGATTACTTCAGGAAAACTCTGAACATATCGTGTTTAGGTTGAAAAATCTATCCAGGCAGAAAAAGATGGACTTGGATATTCATTCTGGAGCACATCTGGCCAGTGCTTAGGTTAGGAACTCCCCAAGTGACCTAACACCCATCCCTGTTAGTCTATCTGTGTGTGTGTGTGTGTGTGTGTGTGTGTAGTTAAAGCACTGTGCTTAGGAAGCAAAGAAAGCACTTGGCTTCTTGAACATTCATTTTTAAAATGAATACATTACCCAGAATCATTCTGTACTCATAGAGAGTTCTCTGACCCAGATAATAACCACATCTCTGTGATGGAAGCATTTTGTTGTTGTTGTTCTCTAAAATATTTATTTGAGTGTGGTGGTTCTTAAGAAGTCCAAAAATGTTAGATTTGTCTTCTCAGTGACTGAACAAACAAGTGTAAGTTATACCCTCCTCCCATTTTGCTAACATTTCACCATAGTGCCAATTACCATGCTTTATAGCAGCTTTTCAAATAGTTTAGACTTTGTACTGATTATTAAATGTCCATAGTGACAGTTTCAGAACATGATTTTGTTGAGTGACTAAATAAACCAGTAATCTGAGTACACTGAGAGTTACTAAAGAGACCAGGCTCGCTCCTGTGCCTCTTGGATTCCTCTCTGGCCATGGAATACACACAACTGAGAAATGTATCTTTTTTCATAATAAGTAGACATCCAGGTTGGGAGAGCATCCCTAAATAACAAAGAATTACAAGCAAATATCTCTATAGACTTAAATTAAATGTTTGTTGCATAGTGACTTTAAATTGTGCTAAATGCTTCTCAGTTTTGTTTTAAATCACAAAATTATATTAAAGGGTTAGAAAAATATTTGTAGGAGATTTGAATGTGATCCAGAATATATATACATACATACATACACACATACATATATAGGCTTACAAGAAGAATGTTTGTTTTCATGGGAAAGAGGAAAGTAGAAGGAGAGGTTTCCTTTCATAAAAACGGAGTTATCTGTCACCCTTGTGTCTTGAAGGCAGCTTATTGAAGTTTTCAGATGGAGGGGCTCAGCATTAAGCAGACTTAGCTCTTCCATGGATGGTTCCCATGATCAGCCATGGGAAAATTGCTTAATCTGTTGTCTTCATCTGTAAAATTTGATTATGTTAGTGTTATTTTGGAAGGATTAAATAGAATGTGCTTAGAAACTTGATATAACCATACTGCAGTAAAAGTTGAAAAGTTTGTTAGATGTTAATTTTATGCTGTTTCCAATTACTTCCTGGCGGTCTCTGTCTAGCTATGCCACCATTCATTGGTAAATTTTTCTATGAAAAGAAATTGATCTAGTATACAAGAATGATGCTCCCCCCCAAAAAACCTTTTGTGGTTGCATTGGTTTGGATTCAAGTTTACACCTATTAATGGTTGTCATTGGAGGATGCAGTTTACCTGACCTTGGAGTAAGTGAAAATGTTCCTGTATTAAGGAAAGCATGAGTGGGCGGGGAGGAGATGAGGGAGGGTTGGGGAGGGTGGGAGGGAGTGGGCGGGCTGTGCATGGGATGCAAAGTACCTAACCTGTGATTGATAACAAAAATTAAAAATAAATAAATAAATAAATAAATAAAAGGAAAGCATGTAGGGGCTGTCTCTGACATGACCTTAGTGGCTGGCTCTTTGATCACCTCCCCCTGAGGGGGGAACAGCCTTACCAGGCCACAGAGGAAGACAATGCAGCAGCCAGTCCTGATGAGACCTGATAAGCTAGGGTCAGATGGAAGGGGAGGAGGACCTCCCCTATCCGTGGACTTCGGAGGGGCATGGAAGGAGATGAGATAGGTAGGGTGGGATTGGGAGGGAATGAAGGAGGGAGCTACAGCTGAGATGTAAAGCAAATAAAATGTAATTAATATAAAAATAAAAATATAATTAAAAACAATTAATTTAAGACAACAAGAATATAGGAAAAAAGAACATATAGAAAGTAAGGAGGGTGAGAGAGAGAATTGACACAAATAACTAAGAAACACAAACTATATGAAACCAAAAGAAGATTGAGAAGCTTGAGATAATGTAGGATAGAGAAGAAATGGCTGAATTTAAAATCAGGTAACTTTTCTTTAATCTCACTTTGAGTCTTGTCAGCTGAGAAAGCAAATTTTCATTTCTCTCTCCTACACACATACTTACATACTATATATATATATATATATATATATATATATATATAACTTTTTGCTCCTAATTATAATGATGGAAATAAGTATTAATGGAAAAGTCCAGCCATATATCCACCCTATCAGTTCTCTTTCTAGGTTTCTATTGAATGCTGCTATTTTATTATTTTCAGTATATACATATATTCATACTATTAATATATATTATTTTTGACATACAGAGGAAAATATATCCTCATTATATTCAGAACACATGTATAGAGAATATTGGGCATCGGTTAGCTGTGAATTAGAGAGCCAACAATAGTTACACCTACATGAATTAAAGTTCCCCGACCACTATGATTCTTGAGCTTGTCTTCCAAAGTGGGAGTAGCATCTTTATGTTTTGCCTGTGAAAATTTATTAAATTAGTCATCATGAGGCATCTTGTGGCAATCCTGCCTGAGTAGAATCTACTATGATAGAGCCTAAAGATATTTAAATTTCATCATCCAAACTCTACCTCAGAAATACCTTCGTAAGTAATATTTTGTTTAAGTGAAATGCACAGATTTTTTAAAGGTGAAGACTGCAGTGAGGATATATTTTTATTTTGTTCTTTTTACTCTAATATTAATTGATAAATGGTTTTTCATGTTATGTCTAAACAGTTAATTTTGATTAAATGTCTCCTGCTTTGTATTTGACAAGGTATAAGAAAATATCTTCCTTAGTAAATAGATGTCATACCTGTACTTTACTGAACTGTCAACATCTGAATGAAATTCAATTTAGAACAAATAAGCAGGTCTGTGTCAAAAGAGAGCAAAGAAGAAGCTAAGCTGTATTTTCTGGAACCTACTTGGCAGTGATGTGACAACTTAGACACAGTATTCTCTGACACAAGATCCAACTTTGCAGTGTAGTGGGATCATTTGCCTTCATCTGTTCATTCCTGTGGCATTTGGTTGGTTGTTTTTAACTCTGTGTGCCTTTTGCCTTATTTGCCACATAATGAAAATAGTTATCTATTTTCAGTACTAGAGGAATTTAACATTTTCAAACAAAACTCATTTAATTTGTTCACAGTTCATATGTTGTGCAATCACCATGTGTAGTAAAAACAGCTTCACTATCCAGTTGTGTTTATCATAGCATCCATGTTAAATATTTTCTAATAAGTAAAAGGTACATGTCTCATTCAAATTCTTTCAGACATACTTCTCTTTTAGTACTTTCCTACAAATTTTTGTAAAAATGTTATTTTTACCAGTCTTCAGAGTTGTTCCTTTAAAACAAGGGAAGAAATTAGAACATTTGATTTGGGGGGAAAGTGTGAGAGAAGAGGATCCTTGTGCTTAGGTATCAGGTAGAATGTCGTTTATCTGAAGATGGCCTAGAGGCTACAAGGATGCCATGCTGCAGATAGTGCAGGCTCGTCCTTAGTGGTGTCCTCAGCTCACAGTTAATCACTTGAACATCATCAAATCTTTTTTTTTGCAAGTAGAAAACCCAGCCTGTTTCTCTTCCAGGCTGATAATTTCCATGAGTGTTCTTTTTACAGAATCTAAAAGTATATTAACATTAAAAAGTATTGCAAATGCAATTGTTTCCTTGAGCAGAGAGGCCCTTTTGACCATGTCTATATCTAAAATCTTAATTTAAGTGCTCCAATTTCATGATCTGATTTTACTCTTAAATTGCATAATTTTAATGAAATATTTTGGTCCGATTGTTTCATACTTGGTTTTTTCCCAATCTCGTTATGACTCAGAACTAGACAACTCATACTTTGTATGTATTCAAATATAATGAAGAATTTTATTTAAAATTCTCTATACCAATCATATTTGTTAACTTCTATGGCTTTATGTAATTCATGAAAACTTATAATGTATTTAGCACTTTTCTACTTGGTGAAAAGTTGATTGGTGAGTGATAAAAAGCTGAAAATAGAAATGACTGTTTCTGTCACATAACCAGAAGTCCAGGGAAGTGCAGTTGCAGCTGGTGAGGGCAGCTGTTGCTCAGTATCTTGGACTCCTTTATTATGTCTGCCAGCATCCTAAGCTCAGAATGTCTAGCTGGATAATGAGGACTTGCCATATCCTCCTAAGAGACATGGCCAAGAGCTGCCTATACAGCGTGCTTGCATGGGTTCCTGGAAGCTTGTGGGAGCCAGTCTTCTAGCAAAACTGTGCTACACATTGACTTGATCCCCCTTCCTCTCACTCATTCACTGTATGGCACAATGGCTCAGGAACAGAAGGGACACACCTCAGTTCTTAAGGCATTCCGACTTAGGGAATATGGAATTCCAAGACTCCAGTATCTCTATTACAGTTTGTACTTAGAAGGACTTTGAATTTGATTCCATTTATAGCCGCATAGTTAGTTGATAATTTTGCCTGCTTTCTAATTTTTCTAGCAGAATATAGGGACCTTCGTGCTTTATGACTATGTGGCATACTGTTAATTACCACTTCATTTAATAATAGAGATTAAGAATTCATTTTTAAGTGTCCTGTTGTACTCATTGCTTAAAAGTGAGCATACATTTTGAAAAAAAAAAGAGGAAATTCCTCTCTAGTCTCATATGAATCATGTAAAATCTCTATCAGAGGCTGCTATGTTAGAAAATTTGTTTAAAAAGTTTGAGTTAATGCAAAGTTCAAACATGATTCTGACTCATGTTAATTACTGTTAGGAAATTTCACACATGTAAATTGCTTCAGGAAAAAAATAAATCAAAGATCTAAAATTTATTTTGTATCTCAGAGGGAGGTAAATCATTAGTTTTCACATCCCTGTAGGTGTTAAAGGATGATCAAATGAAACAAAGCTCAGAAGATTATTTCAGCTGCAGGTTGCTATGTTATTTTTCTTCACAATTGAACTCAGTGTTCCCAAAACTCTTGGTGAGCCCTTGTGAGTAAACACTGTCCTCTGACTGACTGCTCTGGAGGGAGGGGTGTGCTGATTCACAACTGTGACCTGTTCTGAGTTGTACAGTCGTAATTGTCAGTTGTCTTGGCTTTTCATGTTCCCAAGTGCTTCCTCCTACATAGATTATGCCAGTTGATTTTCACAAAGCCTGTTATTATTGCTATTGTTAGGTTTTAAATGCCACCCTTTGAGACTCTGTGAGTTCATAGTCATGGCTGTTCTGTCTGGAATGCTGTTCTCAGCCTTCCTGGCTTTCTCCTTTGTTTCTTGTCTTCTCTAGGGACTTCACCTGACTTGTCCTCTTGAGAAAGCCTTCCTTCCGTGGATTCCCAAGATGTTGTACCTTCTCATGGCACAATTTGCATACTGCATACTGTTGTGATAGTATGAATGTCTATTTTCATACTGAAACTATTTGTTCAAAAATATTAACTTTTTAATACTAGGCTGACTGGCACTATTTAGTATACTAACATAGTATAGGAGTGATATGGGTTTTTCCTTAATGAAAAAAATTAAAAAGCAGTTATTTGTCTGTAATGTTTCTCCAGTGAGAATATGCAAAGCTGTCTGTTAGCAACAACCTGGTCCCCTTGAGTTTTCTGTAGATAGCAGCACAAATGCTGAGCTACATATTACTGGGTCCTTTGACTTTTCAGCTGCTCATGGACTTTATTTACTCCAGCTTTGGGATATTTCATATTTCACGTGTTTGTAAAAAAAAAAACCCTTTTAGAACTGAAAGCAAAAAGTCATATTTGAAGATTTGAATGTTCTAATCTTTATTTTGTAATTTATTTGTGGTATGCTAACATACCACACCTATGAAAGTCTGAGGAAAACTTCAGGTTGTCAGTTTGCTCAACCTTGTGAGTCCTAGTGATCAAATCAAGTCCTTAAAGTCACACCAAGTCCCTTTACTGAACAATGTCTTTGCACTAAGACTTTGAGTTTTTATTCACTTGTTTTATTTTTGGAATTTTTAAATGATTTTGATTGACTTTTCTTAATCAAGTTTCTAGAATTCTGTGGTTTTAAGCAATTATGTCTTAAAAACTTTAAAGATCAGTTTATGACAGGAAAATAATTAGCACTGTATATTTCTCAGTATTTTTCTATAGGTTCAGACAACCACTACATGAAATCATTCAGAAAAAAGTTGCAACTATACTGAACTCTTCAACTTTTTACACAAGATCTCATATAAATCAGAGTAGCCTTGAACTCTTTATATAGATGAGTCAGGCCTTGAACTCCTGATTCCTCTTCTCTACCTTGTAAGTGTTGAGACTACAAGTGTGTGCCACCATGCCTGGCTGTTATTATTCCTAGGAAATTCACTATATCAACAGCTTGCACCATACTAGACATTATAAACACTATATATAAGTGGGAGAACATAAAAAAGTTAAATTCAAATATTTCATCATCTGTGTGAGTGACTTGGGCTTCCTTGGATTTATGTGCCCAGGAAGAATCCTGAACTAATTCCACACTTACACCAAGGGACAGCTAGGCTGCATGTATTTATGCATAATAGTATGATATGATATGATTGCATCAGAATGTCATGTGTGTCTGGGAGTCAGCCTTATTACAGACAGACACTTATAATTTGTTCAGATATGCTGTTGGAGGCAGCAAGGACATGCTTTTTCAATTTTTCAAATATTTTTTCTGTTCATAAAAAAAACACCAAAGCCAATCATAGGTTATATATTAATCAAAAAATATCCTTTTAGTTTTTTTCTAACATTATGTATTCTTTATAGAAGTGTATATGATGGTGTATTCTTATTTTCAATATATTTAGAAGCTAGAAGAGTTTATTGAGATGGCCAAAATGTGAATATGCTATGCCATCAACAGCCATACAAAAGGCTTTGGTGTGAATAATCAAGTATAGTCCAAGTCTTCAATTATTTTCAGACTTCTTGGCTTACATTTGAATGTACTTGTCACTATTTGGATAGTCCTTTGTGTGCTACTTAATTAAAATCATCTCATCTAGGTGGGTATGGTGGTGCTTACCATTAATACCAGCATTCAAGAAGCAGAGGCAGGCAGATCTCTGTTAAGTTCAAGACCACCTGGTCTATTAAGTGAGCTCCAGGCTAGCTGAAGCTATGTAGTGAGAACCTATCTCACATAGATAGATAGATAGATAGATAGATAGATAGATAGATAGATAGATAGATAGATAGATAGATGGTAGATGATAGTTAATAGAAAGACATATAGATAGATATAGATATAGATATAGATATAGATATAGATATAGATATAGATATAGATATAGATGATAGACACAGATAGATAGGTGATAGATAATAGAATACATGTAGATAGATAGATAGATAGATAGATAGATAGATAGATAGATAGATAGATCTTCTTGCCTAAGGTTCATCATAGATAAAATAGGGACTGATATAATAATCTGCTTGTATGATTTTTGTTGTTACCTATCATGTAAACTGCTTGGAATGCTGTAAATTCTGAATGAGTGTGTCTACTTTTATCATTGCAAGATATATACTGCAAAGGATTTCTATCTATCTACTACATATTTTAGCAAAACAAACTATAAGTTTTGTAAATGTGCCCTGCTATTTTTTAGGATAATCTAAAATCAGTGTGGAATTTCAAGAAGACAGATTCCTTTTTAGTATATTAAGACATACTATAGTTACACAAAATTTGAGTTTTAAAGGAAAGTGGTCGGCGTCCTTTCTATGTGTATCTAGAAATGAGTATATTTGTATTTTTTTATGTCTGTCAAGAGCATGCAGATTTTTTTAAACTATTAAAATTTAATTTCAGCCTCCATTTTTCTCTTCTAACTCCTGTGTTTCTTCTACTCCCTCTCAATTTCACAACCTCTTACTTTCATGTTTATATCAATATAACCTGATGAGTTCATTAGTGTTGCTAGAATGACCTTTGGGGGTGATCGAAAAGACTGACTGTCCTTCTCTCAGCAGCAGTTATTTGTCTATAGATGTTTGAGTAGGGATGGGGTCTTGGGAGGTTTCGTCCATCCACACTGGCATGTCAGTTGCTGCTGGCCTTATGCTGGTCTTGTTTAAGGGCTAGTCCTATTGCAATTTCATGAGTGTCGCTTCCTTGTAGAATAGAAGACACTGACTTGTGGCAGGCATCCTCCCCCAGCCCACCTCACTCCAGCCCCCGCATTTGTAATTGCTCCAGTCCCTTTTCATTTATGTTCCTCCATGTCTCTCCATGTCTTACGGATGATTCATTTGGGCTTGGGGAACCCCATGGACAGTTGTCTGCTATATTGTGACCAGTTTTAGATTTGCATAATGGTTTCTGACTGTTGCAAAAAGAGACTTATTTGACAAGGCACGAGAACAACACTTGTGTAAGGATAAGTATTTGGGGAGAAAAGAGAAAAGGACATGGAGGTGACAGGAGATCCACGAGAAGACCAAAAGAGACAACTAACCAGGGCCCAGAGGGGCTGGCTAAGACTGACACATCAACCAAGAACCATGCATGAACTGGACCTAGGCCCCCTACAAAGAGGTAGCAGATGGACAACTTAGGCTTCATGTGGGTTCCCTAGTAAGGGAAGCAGGGACTGCACAGGACATTGGAATATACTGTATCAGCCAGCTTTTTGATCATTTCCCCCTGTCAAGACTGCCTTGACAGGCCATAGGGAAAGAAGACATGCTCAGTCTTGATGCAACTCGATGGGCTGAGCTGGATGGGAAAGGGAGCCCACTTTTTCTGATGAATAGGGGAGGAGGAAGAGGGAGGGAAGAAGGGTGGTCCTGGGGGGGAGGTGGAATGGAGCTACAACAAGGAAATATTTTTTAATTGGAATACACTTATGTTTATGCTGGTTTCAGATAGTGACATTGCTGGGCTGGGTCTCTTATGAGTACCATGGCCTTACCACCCGGAAGAAAATAGCTACTTTTATGTAGTAGCCATGAATTTTTCCTATTAAAGAGGCTTTAAGTCAAATAAATGACAGACTGGTGTTTATTCCCAAGATATAAATGCCACTACTACACTCTTGAGGATATCTTATGGTGTTGACCACTGTTGTATTTCTTGGGCCTTAGAGCTTTTTAGATCTATTGAATCCTTCCCTTGGCATCATGTAGGTTTTGTATGTTTGTTGGTTGGTTTACTTTTGTTTGTTTGTTTTTGTTTTTGTTTCCATGTTGGACAGATTTTCCTCAAATTCAGTAGATAGCCAGGATGACATTAATCTCGATAATCCTGTTTCTTTCTCCAAAGTGCCAAGATAAAAATGTGTGTCCTACTCTGTCCAGCTTTGAGCATGGCATTCATTTTCAGAGAAACAATGTCCAGTTCTAGCTTTGTTTCCTTTTAACTAACACACCCTCCCCGTTAGTTTATTAATTCTTAGAATCTTGTTTCTTCCTGTGTAACACTAGACTGATTACAGCATTTTTAATCTGTTTGTGTGTGCGTGCTCAGCAGACTTAAACAATGTTATTTGGGATGTAAGAGTGCCCATGTCAGTTATCCATTTGAATCCTCTTTACTTTTTGCAACACACCTAGCAAAGTGAACTGATGCTTAGTGAAATCCTTACCCCTTGGAAATCAGTCACCACAGCCATCTGACTTAAACTCACTCATTGCTATGTTTATGAAATGGGACAAGATTGTGAAGGATTTATTATCACACTGCATGCTGGCCTCTGTTCTGTGTGTATTTTATGAATTGGAATATACTGTATCAGCATAGCCTATCCCATGACGCCAAGTACATCAGTCTTCAGGCATGTAGGCTGTAGGTACAGAGATTCAGGCTCTCCCTAACACATTCACTCCATCTATCCTAATAGCATATTTGCCCTTTAGAAATGTAATTATGTAGAGTCTAATTAGTGCGCTGTGAAGTTACTCAGGTAGTGGAAAAAATAAAAAGGGTTCTGACAGAGTTATAGAGATGAACCTTCAGGGACAAGTGAAAAGCCTGAGCATACAAGAGTCAGTAGCTCTGGAGACTTGACAAAGTGTGGAACTGTGAAAACCAATGAGGGATTAGGAATGATAACCAGGTTTCTGATTTTAGGAGCTGATCTGATGATGCTATCAATTGAAAGAGGGATTTTTTTTTAAATTTCCTTTTTTGTGGTATCTTTTTTTAACTTTATTTTTTTAACTTTTATTATTAGTTATATTTTATTAACTCTGTGTTCCAGCTGTATTCTGCTCCCTCATTCCCTCCCAATCCCACCCTTCCTTTTTTTTTATTTTTTATATCTGTCTTCTGATATTTTTTTGAGCAGGAGCTATTCTCCACATTTTAGTTGTACTGGCTTTGGAGATTCTACTGAGCCCCTAGATTGACATGGCTTAGTCAGTTGATAGAAACATCTGGATGTCAGGAGAGTGATCATTAAGCCAGTGGCGAAGGCAGTTTGCCTCTGTGTAAGCCGTATCAATGCATAATGACATGTGGACTTTTGAAGAGAAGAGACAAAGTATGGTGGAGCACCACCTTCCTGTAAAGCAGTACATGAATGGAGAAGTAGCCAGAGTGTTCATTCTGCACAGATTGGTCTCCCAACTGGGAGAAGGCTAGGAGGAACACGATGCCAAATCCAAGGGAAGATGGAATCCAGGAAGGAAGATGAAGTCAGCAGTGGGGAGTTTACATAAGTTGGCAGTTCACATGGTAAAATATGGTAAAATAGGGGGTGGCAGACTTGTTTTCTTGTTCATTTGTTTGCCTTCTAAATAACCAATATCTCCAAAATCTAACAGTATATCAGTATTAGTGACTTGGAATGGAATTAACCTCTTCCCATCAGGCCCCATCTTTGAAAGCTCTCATCACCAGCCTTTGAGGGCCCCAGAGTCTTACAAATGAGTCCTCAGCAGAATCTTAGTCATTCCTAAACACAGCCATACTCAACAAAGACATGTGTGTCAGTAACTTCCATTTTACTCCTCTTTCAATAGCCAGGGAAGCTGCCGAGTTGAGTTTGCAACTGACATCATAATAACAGTCTTGGCCCAATAGACCTTCTGTCTGTAAGATTCTTACTGTTTACCAGTGAAGGGGCCTAGACCAAAGCCCTTGGGAGAGCTTTCTAATTAGTTCAGTTTTCTGACATCTTATTTTAATAGAAATGATTATAATTTATTTCCATTTATGTCATAAGGGTGGAGTTTGGAATGGCGTGGTGAATACATTTGGGTACTATTTAAAGAGCATCATAGAGCGATCCCAAGAGTCTGAGTGTGTGGAAAAGAAGCTGTGTTTCTGCCTGGTGGATTGAAATTTGCACAGCATTCTAAAATTCAAGTTTATTTGACCAAATTCAAGTAGCACTGAATGGCCTTCCCTTCTTCTCTTTGTTTCTTTATGGCATCTGTCTCTTCCTTTGCTGTTGAATCAGACAGCTTTTAGCCTTTTGCCTACTGGGGAGTCACAGATAAATATTTCCCAAACAACAGCTAGTGAGGGAGGCATCTCATGTTTCTATGTGTATATCCCTGCCTTCCATGGGTTTCCGTGGTGAAGTGAGGAGGAAATGTGTGTGTTCCTAACAGAGATCCAGGTGGCTAACCATTTGAATGGGAGGGAAAAAAAAGTCTGGAGAGGGGAAAGTTTATTGGTTACAGAAGTCTGTTTGAAAATCCATCTTAATACTTTCTCATGGAACAAGAGTACACTGATATCTGTGTAGGATTTTTTCCTCCTGAGAGATCATTTCCTTCCATTTAGAATTTAGTTTTATGATGCCAGGTCAGCATTTTTATTGGGCTGTTGACCATTTTTACCTTTGGAATATAAAACCAAAATGTGTGGTTTTCTGTATAGTAATACAGCTCTCATTCAGTATTTCTCTTTTCCCTTTGCAGAGGGTTGCTGCTCCAGGAGAATAGCAGGTTTGCAGAAGCTCTGCATTATTATAAACTGGCCATTGGGAGCAGGCCTACCCTGGCTTGTAAGTAGCACTAAAGTTTTGGGATGATTGCCATACTTTCTTTATCTCTCTCTGTATTAAAACCTTTCAGAGAAAGAAGGTGTGTGTGGTATTCCTATTTCTAAATACTTGTTAATATTGACAATTTTCTCTCTCTCGCTCTCTCCTTCTCTGTCTAAATTTCATTCTGTAATGCCATTCCTAGTTTTTACAAAGTACTCTAATAGCTCAGGCTTTTGTTTAACTAGCTTTTGAGCTCAAAAACTTTGGGGTTCACTTGAAGGAAAAGGCAATTATGTTTTTAGTAATAGCTGGGGTTATTGCTACCATTATTGATACTGTGCTTGTTCCCTAATGATTTTAATTTTTTTAATAAATAAGAAATATCTTTTGGAACAGAGATGAAGTCAATATTACCTTTGATCCACCGTGCATACCATATCACCCTTCTGTTTCTGCTCTTGCCTCTCAGCTGCATACTTAAACACCGGCATTATTTTGATGAACCAAGGGAAGACAGAAGAAGCCCGGCGTACGTTCCTAAAGTGTTCTGAGATTCCAGATGAAAACCTGAAGGATCCTCACGCACACAAGAGCTCTGTTACCAGCTGTCTGTATAACCTAGGGAAACTCTATCATGAGCAAGGACACTACGAGGTCTGTCCACACCTCCCACCTCCCCTCCCTCTTGTTATGATATAGTCTCAGCATTTTCTAAGCCACTACCTCCTTACTGGGGCCACTATAGTCTTTTGAGAAGCCAACTTGTTCACATTCCAATTTATGTTGATAGTTGTAGTTAATGTGAACATTGCTCACCATTTCTTTGATCCAAGATAATGGTTTCTACTGAGTGTTTGGTATTTTTTAAAAATAGATATTTTTTACTCTGAATGTCGAGAAAGTAATTTGATTTAAATGCTACCTACTTCCTTAATTCTTTTAAGAACAATTAAATAAAAATAATGTATCTTTAGTGATAGAGGAGGTAGTAAGCAAGATACTGTCCAGTGACTTAGCTGACCCACCCTCACCCTCTTTACTCAAAAAACCATGGCTGCATGGCATTCTTGGTCTCCCTCATCTCTTAAACAGCCCTTTATCAGGACAGCTCCCCATCCTGCCCACATATACTTCAGATTGTAATAGGAGGAGGAAGATGCACCTTCTAGAACAATTTCATTTAACAGTTTCAGTAAATCTTGTCAGTGGGAAGATTTATTTTCTTGCTGGTATTTTCTTTCTACCCCATGGGCTGCTTGAGTTAAAGCAACCATAGACTTGGGATGAGTGATGAGTAACTTCCAAGTATGCATGTATTTTAGCTCTTCTTATTGAGTAATCTGTATGAACTGGAAATTTTATATTAAAAGAGCATTGCCAACATTCAGCTCCTTGTTAAGCTAAATTTTTATGTGGCATTCCTCACTGGGCTGTTTTCAGTCGTGAAATTAAGGCAGTGCGGTATCAGAGGACAGCTCAATTATTTTCCTCTAGTGAACCATTCAGAAACAGAAATGGGTAGTTTCAGCTTTGGAGAAATGTTATTATGTTATTTTCAGTGACTATCCTTGTCCTCTAATGATGATTTATCTTTCCTTTTGTTCCTTAAATTAGGACGCTCTGAGTGTATATAAGGAAGCAATTCAGAAAATGCCAAGGCAGTTCGCCCCTCAGAGCTTATATAACATGATGGGTAAGTACAGTGCTATTGTTTTAATTGATTTTTCAGGGATTTCAGGGAAGGAAGAACCTGTGTTTGTGTGTGGTGGGTTTCTATCAGCTTATTAGCAGTCACAGAGCAATGCTCACACTGTGTATCATCCACATTGGAACAGAGCTCTCATTCTGACATGAGTAAAGCGATGTGCTAATGCACGTGCCATCTTTGATAAATGCTGTATTTTTTTGCAAAGTACTCTCAGCACCACTTTGGTACCAAGTCCTAGGGAATGAGAAAATACTATGTTGTACTTACCTTAAATTTTTTTGTTATATTTTCGCATGTTTAAAATATGTGTTTGTTTCAATGAATTTATCGAGTTTATAATATTTTAACATATTACTCACCTTGTCACAATATGCTTAGTACTTGACCCCTGTAATGATATAGAGATTCATAAACTTTGGTGCATGTAAAAAATGAGAATATCTGAGGCAACCCTCATTGCTCTCATGAATGAGGCCTTGGGTTCTCAAAGCATTTTTCATAGTAGTATTTGAGACTAGAATGAGCCTGAGAACATGATAAATATGTCATAATGATTATTTATTTTCCTGTGTTGAGTAATCTGTTTAATTCTCTTTACCAGTCAGAATGTGCATAAACCTAGAACACAGATTCCCTTCCTCCCCCGCCCCCGGGTTCATGAGGAGAAGAACTGGAAATTCTAATCAAACTTTTATCACCTATGATTAATCCATTACTATTCTGGAAAAGGTTGCCACAGCTGTTTGGTAGTAAGCACAACTAAGAAGTACCTGTTCAGCATGAGACCCTAGAGGGAAAAATGTCAATGTAGTCTAAGATGCCTTGCTAATGGGTTAGCATAAGTCTTTCCAGGAACTTGAGAAGGATTCCTTTTTGTCTTCAAATCAAATATTTCTTTTTTCTAGAGCAGAAAATGCAAATCTACCATTCATTAAGCCTGATTAAGTCCTTTATTTCTATGCCTCCTTCATATATATGAAATAAGTAGGATTAGGCTGTGTGACCAGCAGGCTTCTCTTCAATGCAAATCATATGATTTGAGAAATTTGATACTGGCTGCATCGTTGTGTATACATACAAAGTCACAAATATATCATGACTTGAAAATGTTTATTCACAGAAAAGAAAAGAAAACAAACAACAAAAAATTTCTCATATACTTATCTTAAATGACAGGAAGTATAGACATAATCAGAGATGTGGGCTTTCAGTAAACAGAAAAGAAAATCTCACTTGGGAGAGGTTAATAATGCCATTCTATATCTCTGGGAGGCCCACCTCCAGCTGGCCTCCCCAGCATTAAAGTGATTGAATGCTCACATGAAAGAGGACACTGGGTATTTAATTTTCTTCTTTGATATAATTCCACCATGGTAAAGTTTAGCTTCATTAAATATATTTTTACCTTCAAGCTTTAATTGGATTAAAACAGGGCCTTTTACTCTCATACATTTTACTATCTGTTCACATGAATGAAATGTACACATGTGCCTAGACTGGGCAGATTCATTAGACCTTTTCATTTTAATGCTGAATATTTTTTATAACAGAATAAATATTCCAAGGATTTTTTTCTCTAGCTTTATCTAAAAAGGCAAAATGATTTTACATTGATTTTATTCATAACTTTAGTGCCCAGTTTTTAATCAATTGTCAAATAAGATATCTCTGCTGAAATTGGGTTTAGGTCTCCACTTCCTTGGTGACAGACTGCATGTGGTCTCGTTGTTGCTAATGGGAAGTGCAAGTATTCCCAACAGTTAGTGATTTCAGAAAATTCATTCAATTATTTTATGTAAATAAATTGGGTTGAGAATTGAGCTGGCGCCTTGGGATCTGCCTCTCCGTCGGTTACATGAGCACTGAGCTCTCACAAGCAGAAGATAAGTGTGTCCCTAGAGCCACTGTCTGGCTCTTTGTGTTGCTCTCCATAATGAAAGGAGGTTGTCTCTTTTCTCAGATTCTGAAAATCACCCTGACAATTTTCTAGGGGAGGACCCTAATATAATTTCCAATAGCGAATTCTGCCTGTAATTATGGTGGCTGCCTTCTGTTTGATTTTATGTAAAACTCTGTCAGCTGGTCAGGTTTTATAGTTTCACTTGTTCAGGAAACTATAATTTTCTCTGAGAGTGAATTCACCTCCTAATCAAATGGGTTAAATCCCCGGAGTGTTTGCTTTAACTCCTAATACATTTTGATTAGCCTCCATTTGACAAGGAAAAAAAAAATGGCCTAGGAGATAAGCCACCCTATCAGTTCATCAGTTTCATTAGTCTGTCAGCATGTGCTGATTATCCTATCAAGTTTATCAACAGCCTTGACTGTGTTTTCTAATTCACACATTTACATATTATTAGTGCCCTTTAGGGATCAGTGATGGATTATAATGTCTGGCTAGATTCAGCCAGCAAGTATTCATTTTTTACATGTCTCATTCATTACCCCTTCAGGGCCACTACCCCTAAGCACTTGTGTGTGCTGGTCTATTTATGTGTGTGTGGTGTGTGTGTTCTATTCTATTTTGTTGTTGTTGTTATTTTAGAATGTAGAAGGGCTAATGGAATCTGTGTAAAATTACAACTATATTGAAATGTTGTTTTAATAAATTCACTGAGGTTGCTTTAAAAAATATTCTAGCTAGTCCTTTAGATATTTTTCCTTCCTTTAAACATTTTAGGACTCTTTGCTGCATGCCACTTCACTTGCTCTGAACGCCAAATGAATATTTTTTCCCACTTTTGTTGTAATTCAAAGCAGGGTTGATTAATATGTTCCTCAACTTCAGTTTTCCATATTTTAAGATTCTTTGCTCAATTTCACTATGATTATTCATAAATAAGCACACAATCTAAAATATAGTCTTACTGTTCATTTTAATTCCATCGGACCAAGGTATAGAGGTAACTAATAGGGAAGTATCTTTCCTGAAGAATTAGGTGAGCTGCAAAGATTCAGAAATATAATAAAGAGATAACTAAATAACATTTTACAAACAAAAGTTTTTGAAAAAAAAAAAGGTTAAGAGACCAAGTCATAAAGCGGGTGTTAAATTCGCTTCTAGCCTGTTCTGTGAATTTAATTTTATGAACTGAGCTCCCTCTTGAGAGAGTAAGTTGGGTTAAATGGCAGTTCAAGCCACAGTGTAGGGTGGTCTCTGAAATCGGAAAGTCTGGTTCAGATGATCTTTGACAGTTTCTAGATAAGTATGCCTGACAAGCTCTTAATTAGGTATCTTTTGTGTTCTTGTTCACAAGCTAGCTGTGATCATAGCACCCATTTTAAAATTGATTAAATAAAGAATATAAAAATATTGGCCTGGATATCTTACTTGGAATATGCTGTAAAAAGTAGCCTCCACTGCAACCTTCTCATTCTCCAGGGCTCCTACTGCTAAAGTGCATGGTTGGATTTACTCTTAGATCTTTCTTTACTTAGCAAAGTAACTGATACTTAATAGATAAGATTATTGTCATAGTTAAGGGCTTGAAGTTATCAAAATTCAAGTTCAAAATTCAAGATTTAAAAACTCAAGTGATCGTTGCATTTTCTTTACAGGCTTATGTCCGCACATTTCTCAGCAACCATAATCCCTCCCCTCTCTCTTCCTTGTTGTGATGTATTTTCCTCTACTTCTAGCCAAAATCATCTCTTATTCTGGCAACGATTATAGATATTTGTTGGGTCTCTATTCCTTTTTTTTTATCTCTGAAAACATTTGGTGAAAAGTAGCATTATGGGATAGCAGGGATAAAAGACTTGTGTCTTAAACGTCCTAACAACGTAATCTATTTTATTTTTCAAGGTAGGAAATTACCTCCCAAAGAACCAAGTTCAGTTATTGCTATTATAGTTTCTGTTGGAGGCACAAGCACAATTTCTTTGTTTAAATTCACAGCTCTTCTAGATACGCAATTGTTGTCACTGAAACTGGCTTACATTTATGGGATGCCTCTGTTCCCAGCTCCCCATTGGTAGGATTGCAACCATACTTTTTAAAATAAGCAAAAATTAAAACACTTAACTTTAAAGAATAAAACACCTCCAGGCTGGTGGTTATCAGCCCATGCATTAAATATGCAGCACATGAGAATTTCAGTATAGAATAGCTGTGAGTACCTTCCAGTTTGTCATCATCCTCTGAACTGTTCATCTCCCATATCTCTGCTTAGGCACTGCTGCTGAATGATTCTAAATGATTATAGAGAGCTCAATTAGGTTGTAACTTCCTGTTGTTTTTGTATCAGTTTGAGCTCTTCCAATCCCAGAGGTCATTTTAAGCCTATTTACTATTGAAAATAAAATTGCTGTGAATTCTCAATGCAAAGTAATTGTTTAGTTTAATTATACAAGTGATTTAGTCCATTTCATTTTGGCAATACAGTCTGCTGCTTAGAGTAAGAGAGAAAGCGCAGGCTTACAGTCTAGTCAGCACAGTCTATAATCACAGGTTGAATAATTAGGATTACTTAAAACATCTCTTCACTGTCCTGTGCTGACTGGAACAAATAATGAAATTCGCAAGCAAATGGTGGGACCTGGAAACGATCATCCTAAGTGAGGTATCCCAAAAGCAGAAAGAAACATATGGTATATACTCACTTATATAGTCCTATAGGATAGGAAGGTCATGCTGAAATCTATACACCTAGGGAAGATACACAAGAAAGAGGACCCAGGTTGGTATGATCAATGCTTGTTTAGATGAACCAATGGGATGGACAATGAATGGAGGCTAAAACGGGCAACAGGACAGGAGCATACCAAAGAGGGCCTCTGAAAGAATCAATATAGCAATGTATCAAAGCAGATATTAAGACTCACAACCAAGCCTTCGGCAGAGGGCGGGAAATAATAATAAAAATAGGGGAAGTTAATAAGACTTGTGGAGAACAAGAGCTCCACAAAGACCAAACTGAGCAGGGTACAGGGGTCTTCTATTGGACAGTTTCTCCAACCAAGGACCATGTATGGATATGACCTAGAACCCCCGCTCAGAAGTGGCCCATAGTAACTCGGTATCCAACTGAAGACCCTAGTAAGGGGAACAGAGACTGTTTCAGACATGAACTCGATGGCTGGCTCTTTGACTCTCCCCCATACACGCCAGGGAGTAACAGCCTGGCTAGATCCCAGGGGAGGACATTGTAGCCAGCCCTGAGGAGTCAAGATGAACTGGGGTCAGATGGAAGGGGAGGAGAAACTCCCCTGTAGGTGGACTAGGAGTGGGTGGGGAGGAGATGAGGGAGGGATGGGGAGAGTGGGAGGGAAAAAGGGAGGGGGCTACGCTGGGGATGCAAAGTACCTAACCTCTGATTGATATAAAAATAAAAATAAAAAATAAAACAAATAAGAAACAAACTTGCCTTCAGACTCTCCAATGTGGTCCTGGGTCACTATTACCATATAGTCTTACAATGTCCTGTCCTATAAAAGCAAACATCTTAGTAATTTGTCATTTGCATTTTTCATCAAGGAGAAACTGCCTGGCTTTTTCCAACAACTTCCTGATCAGACCCTTTTACTGTCTGATTAGCTGTTGGTTTTCTCAATAGTGTTTCTCAATAGTGTCTGTTGATTCCCTATTTTGTCTGTTTTATACACACTCCTCTTTCTTTTAAGTCTCAGAAACAAAGAACCCTTTTTAATTTTTTTTTATTTTTAAATCAGGCCTCAGGTAACATCTCAAGCAGAGAGAAATGTTTTGCTTTAATTTTTCACTCCTAAGAGTAGCCCTTTAGATGTGAGAGCTGTATTGGAGTACTCACAGAGCAATGAATAAGCAACAATGAATCAAAAAATATGGTTAGTTTGTTAAAGAAATTTTTGGTGCAGAACGCTTGTACCATTTTAGAATTCTATTTTTTTGAGAAGGGAACTTGTGGGATGAATGAGTTAGTTGCCATCATACCTCTCAGTGACCTTTAGACTATTATTTATATAAAACAAAACAACCTCAAATGGAGGATCCTGATATAACTGATAATGTCAAAATTATCATTTATGGTTCATTGTACATTTTCCTGAAATATGTCAATTATATGCTGAGTTCATTTGTTAGAATTTTGATACAAAGGTCACTTCCCACTTAGCCTCCTGAATAATATTTAACTTCACTTAAAAATTGTCATAGTTGTGAGATAAAGCCTAACTTCTTTCTCTCTGTCTCTTTTTTTTCTTCTGCTTATCATTTTCCTCTCTGTCTTCTCCCTCTCCCATCTCTCTGATACCCTGCCATGTTTCAGAATATATTCATAGAGTATTCAGATGGCTGTTTTCTTATTATGCTCTCCATGCTTAAAGGTCTGTTACTAGATTTTCTCAGGAGGATTGCTCAGCATGTTGGGCATACTGCACGTAGAAGGGCTGAGTTTTAACTGTAGGAGCTTCAAACTTTCCACTGTTCGAATGGAAGCATTAACACTCAAGCACTGTCAAGCTGCTCTTACTGCCTTGTTTCCTGTTTGTAATTCTGGTGATTTTCTTATGACTGATTCCATCCGCACTGTCGAGAATCTGTAAGTCAGCCCAAACTATTTAATCATGATCATATAATCTATAATTAGATTACGTATTAATCTCCATAGCTTCCTAAAGAATATTCTAATTTTTAAGAGAAATAAAGGCAAATGTAAATTTGGGAGATATTAAGAAATTTACCCAGGAAGTTTAGTAAACAACAAGATAGGAGAAGTAATGAAATTTTGGCTGTGTATCGATATATATATATATTTATAAAGTGTATAGGCACAAAACTACAGATGTCCAATTCTCATTTTACTGCAGGAGGTTAAGTTTTACTTTTTATTTTCTGCTGCATATAACATCCACATTATGTACTGTGGTTTCAACCCTCAGTTTGTTAGGCATTACTCTATACACTACAAAAGAAAACATCCAGTTCAGCTGAATTAAATAGGTAATATATTTTCTTTAAAGTTTCAATTAAACACAGGACAGCAGGATATATAGTCCCTTTGGGGAGTCTGAACACTTGAATGTCAATAGTGTGTCTGCTTAAAGATCTTGCTTAGGTCTCAATATCACTTGCTTTCTTGGAAATATGATATGAGACAGTTGATTATATTTCATTGCTATTAAAACCACACAAGCCCACCTGCTACATTAATTCATACTTTGCCAGTTTTGTGGTAAAGGGAAGGAATGAAGCTTGATTTCTTTCATTTAAAAATCAAATTATAAGGAAATGAATACAGTCAAATTAATACCTATTAATTTCCTTCATATTCTTTGATTTCCAAAAAGTTACAATGTATTCTCTTTGGGGAAAAAAACAATTTTTCTGATGTGTCAAGAGAAGTAAATGAGAAAAAAAAACATTTTAAAATCTTTCTCTGTTCAATGCCATGGGATGAATCATTTACCCCAGTTGTAAATGTAGGTTGGGATGTATTTTATAAATTGAAGAGCTATTTTAACTGCAAAATTTATTACATTTTTAAGATCTAGCATTCAGAAAGATGCAGAGTTTTATGTAACTTTTCTAAATAGACATATTGTATGAAAGAAGTGTGTATGTGTGTGTGTGTGTGCGCGCGCGTGTGTGTGTGTATGAGAAGAGATACCATCTTGAAAAGTCAGGTCAAAGAAATGAGAAGTTAGTCTTGCATGTATTTAGAATAGGCAACTCCAAAATCAGAAATATTGGTTATTTCTCTTTACCTATAAGTAAAGCAAGCCAGAAAAATGATCTAAAATACTTTTAAAATTTTAAAGTTTTAAAGACATGTGTTTCATGTGTATTCCTGAACAAATAACATTTATTTATATTATACAATATCTTATTTATAATATAAGTTCTATTTATAGAGTTTTGATGTTGTTGTTTTATGAGACAAAGTTTCTCTGTGTAGCCTTGGCTGTCCAGGAACTCAGTGTGTATAACAGTCTAACCTCGAACTCCCATGTGCTGGGATTAAAGATATGCACCACCACTACAATATAGAAGAAACTTAACATTCATTATATTTTAATTGACTACTTGAGGATAAGATTGTACAACAGCCCTCAAGAACTTTCCATAATTAATATATTGACAATAACTTACTGTATGGAAAAAGAAAATTTTCACGTTCTCTTTGCTGTCTTTATTCATTGTGAATAAGGCAACGGTCTCTATCCAGGCAGATGAAATCAGTGCACAAAAACACGATCATTGGGAAAGCTAAATGAGATTTTTATGTAATAAGCCACTTCTTTCAACCTATTTTGAAAACCAGACATAAATGCCCACACACCATACAGACAATAGGTAATTAATTTTATTTATCCCCAATTTCTTTTACTACCATTGAGGCTCACGCTTGTTGAAGTTCCCACAGCAGAGACTGAGCAGACCTCAGTAACATGGGCCTCCTGACATGCTCTTATCTACTTATTTGGCCCAGCCACATTTCTGAATGGCTGCCCTGGCTTTCCAGAGTTAAGCATAAAGATAACTTCCTTTAGGTTTATGGGATTTTCTTTCTCAAGCTTACTAGTCACACACAACTGATGAACAAACTTGTTCATTCTCTTGAAACTATTTCAACTCCGATTTCTTCTTATGCTAGTGTTCATTTTTTCCTTTTTTTCTGATGTAAATCTTGTTTGGATTCAAAACGCTCATTAGTACCTCTTTGCGTTTTTCTTTTCTTTCTTTTTTCTTTTTTGTTGTTTTTTTGAGTATTTTAGTAGTACATAATTCTCCACAGGGCTATATTCTGAAGGGAAAGATTTTCACCTCCTTTAACATATACAGGAATATAAACACATTCTCTCTGTCTCTCTGTCTCTCTCTGTCTCTCTCTCTGTCTCTCTCTCTGTCTCTCTGTCTCTGTCTCTCTCTCTGTCTCTCTGTCTCTCTGTCTCTCTGTGTCTGTCTCTGTCTCTGTCTCTCTCTCTCTCTCTCTTTGTTTCTCTCTCTCTCTCTCTCACACACACACACACACACACACACACACATTCCCTGATTTTTGAAGATTCTGATCATTGACCAGGATTGGCTCCAATCCAACAGGATTGATTATTTTTGTGTTTCATTTCCTTGAAAGTAGAAAGGAAATTGATTAACCTAAGGAACTTCAGGAGCTCTAGCTGTAAGTAGAGAAATATTGACACAGGCTCTTGGCTTCCTTCCAAGTTCAGTTTTGAATGCACATCAAATGTTTCCTATGTTTAACCTCACAATACAAATTATAACCTTTTAAAAGTTTTTCTGGAGTTTAACCTATGTCTTGATGGTTAGATAAACCTAATGTACTGCATACTCAGTTCAACCCCAACCTTCCACACACCCCTTTCTATATTATTTGATGAAGAACCATATTTTAGGAATTAATAATTCTCTTAAATTTAATACTGTTACGTCCATGTTTAACACATTCCTAGATCTCTCAGTATAAAACTTAGAAATGTTTGATTTTGATTCCAAGTCCTCTATTACAGTCCCAATTGTTAAAGGTCAAGAGAGTAAGGAATCTCACATGGAGCAAAGCAAATTTTTGTTTCCTGCTAGTTGCAATAACCATTGAGTGTTTCCAGTCAGGGCTATAGTATCTGGGGTAATGAAAGTATGTTGTGTTTTTTATTTTGGTTTTGAGTTTTTGTTTGTTTGTTTTATGAATAAGATTGGGGAAGGGTTCAGATGTAAATAATCATAAAACCAGTAAGGAAGAGTAACAGTTTATAGCATAATTAAAAGTAATAATCAGATCTTCTGGACTATGGAAACACACATGGTACACAGCATGCAGAGATACATCATGGCACAACACCCACACATATAAAATAAAATGAAAAGAAACCTGAAAATTAAAATAACAACAATTAAGATGGTCAAGTAGTTCACAGTGATGTTATTTAATTCTATTTCATTATGGATACTGGAAAAAGAAAGAAATTTCGTCTCCTTGCTCTGACAGACTTAGCAAAAAAGAAAAACAAAAAACACAAAACAAAACGAAATCTAAATCCAAATTGCTACATCATAACATGGTCAATTATTCATCACTATTTAGAAGCAGAGATGTGAATTTAGGTTGGAATACAAGATAAAGAGATGAATGATTTTACATCTGATGTCATCAATGTCATTGTCTTTATTTGGGACAGGAAGAATTATAATCACTGGAGAAAGAATGACGAGAACAGATATGAAGACTATGAACTTTTCACGAACAAGCTCAGTTTTGTTGACTAGCCTTTTAACAAAATTGATTCATAAAGTATTATGATTGTGTCCTAGTTTGCATACTCTATGGTGTGTATGCACGTGTAAGTGTGTAAGTGAGCAAACTGACCACGTTCACTCCTGGGACAGTCTCTAGTTGAATGCTCTCAGAGTCCTGGATGGCCTAAATGACTCTCTCAGTTCCTGCCCCTTTAGACAGAACTGGGGGAATAGATGCACACATGCAACCACATCTGGATTTTATTATGTGGCTTTTGGGGACCCAGCTCAGCTTCTCACGCTTTATTGACTGCACTTTTTCTCCAAAATCTTTAAAGATTTTTATGCAGTAACAACAAATACTTTTAAAAGAATTCGATCAGATATTTGAACAAATTTGTAAAGTTTGTTTGGGTAGAATCACCAGAAAAATAGTAGATGATTTAAAGAAAAACAATGATGAGATAACCTACATCATGTGGGAAAAAAATAGAGTAATTAGAAAACAATTGATATAAGAACAAGGTAAGGAGTCCTTGAATTGAATATTTATGTGTGAAGGAAATGTTTATAAAATTTTACCTACAATCATTTAAATGTTTCAGATAAAAATAGAATTAGAAATATGCCTCCCGCCACTGCCAGGGCTTCGTGTGGGTTAAGTGGCTGCTTTTAGGAATGAAACTATATAATTTAGAGAAGAATAATCATTCATATGAGGTAGTGAATAGGAGAACGGTATAAAAGACACTCCAATATTTCCATTGCTGCTTATTTATTTCGATACCACAACGAATTGTCATGTTTTAAAAGGCAATTACAAAACAAGGTAATTGCTTAAGTAAGTAGTGTAGTTGGGAGAGCAATTGGAATAAAGTGAGTCATGATCACTTGAATGCAAAAACTAACATGTGGGTACAACTGGCATGGCTTTATTTCAAATAAAATGCAAACAGAAGGAAATGCTTTAAACCAGCAAATTATTTCAGAGGATGCAGGTTCAGTTGCCAGTATTCAAACCAGGTATCTCACAATCACCTATAACTCCTATTCTAGGAGACCCAAAATCCCCTTCTGGCCTGCATGAACACTGTGTACACACGGGGCACATACAAACAACCTTCTCCTGACACATACATACATAAACACACACACATCAATAAGTAAAAATAAAACAACAAAAATGAATTGGCCTTGTTCTGTTGTGTCATGTGTACCTTACTCATCACTAGATTTTTATTGATTGATTGACTGGTTTTCCATCTAGACAGTAGCTCCCTTCCTGCTCTCACTCTGGTCCTACCCTCCCTATCTTCTTCCCATATCCCCTCCCTTATTCTTCTGATAAGGGGATACCCCATCCACCCACCTTTTCCAGCTCATCAATTCATATGAGGACTGGACAGTCACTTCGCCTTGTGGCAGGACAAGCAGCCCTACCAGGGGGAAGTGATCTAAAAGCAGCCAACAGGGTCCATGTTAGTAAAAGCCCCACTCCCCTTGCTAGGGAACCTACATGAAGACCCAGCTGCCCATTGGCTATGTCTTTGTAGGGAATCTAAGTCCAATCTATACTGAAGGACCATGCATAGACTGGATTTATCACTAGATTTTATGCTCTGTAAAGTGAGCAACAAATTCTAATATAGTGTATTATGTGTATGTTTATTGTAGTATACATTGAGTAACATAAGTGTATAGATAAAATAACAAAGTTTCTCAAAGTTAAAGATAACAGTTATATTGGTGTTGAGTTTAAAAGAAATCACTATTGTTAAGGACGACCAGAAGAGTTACATAAAATCAGCAACAACTTCAGTGTTTTAGTCATTTATCCAACAACTTTTTCGAATCTTTATCTATAAGCAGGAGTTGCAAATAGTTTGAAACACAGGGATCAGTGTGCTCTAGACTATGATGTCACTGATAACCCAATTTTCTTTCCTCGATGAGTTGGCCTTTGCCAGGTTTGTGTAGACACATGGCTTGTTAGGAGGAGTGACATTATTTGTTCTACATCTGAAAATGGTTTGTCTCTGCCTGAAGCCTGCCTAGAGACATCCAAATCCCTTCTGTCCACAGGGGAATTGGAAATAAATCTGAGTGATGAACTCAATCACTACATCATCACACAGAAAATCTTCTTATGCTTATGAAAGTGCCTCCATTATGTCATTTTTGTTGTTGTTCAATGAGAAGAAAAAAAAGTCATTGTTGCTTCTTCTCTCCTGGGCACTATAACCCTTTTTCCCCCTGTTATTGTAAGTTAAAATTTATAGCTCTAGAAAAGATGACTTAACTCTACCCCACCCAGCTGGTTTCCAACCATCTATCTATTTCTTTCTTTACTGAACTCACTGAAATTTCTTTTTGGTGACCATTGCCTTTGGCAATATTTACAATGTTAGTATTTTAATCAAGCTTGAAAGATAATGTATGTACCATTCTCTAACCAGGAACAATCCTCTACTGGTAGTTTTTGCAGTTATTTAATCTCATTTGTAATTTTTTCATTTAAAAAAATTTTATGCGTTAGTCCTCTTTTTTCATTTAAAATATTTTATTTCTTCTTTATTTTTATTTTTTAATATTAATTATTTTAATTTTTATTAATTATACCTTATTCACTTTGTATCCCCCTTGTAGCTCCCTCCTTCCTCCCCTCCCAATCACACCCTCCTTCCCCTTTCTCCACCGATGTCCCTCCCCAACTCCGCTGATGGGGAAGGTCCTCCTCCCCTTCCTTCTGAACTTTATCTATCAGGTCTCATCAGGAGTGGCTGCATTGTTTTCCTCTGTGGCCTAGTAAGACTGATGCCCCCTCAGGAGGAGGTGGTAAAAGAGCAGGTCAATTAATTCATGTCAGAGACAGTCCCTGTTCCCATTGCTATGGAATACACTTGGACACTGAAATGCCGTGGACTACATCCGAGTAGGGGTTCTAGGTTATATCCATGAATGGTCCTTGGTTGGAGTATCATCCTCAGAAAAGACCCCTGTGCCCAGATATTTTGGTTCTGTTGCTCTCCTTTTGGGGCTCCTGTCCTCTCCATGTCTTACTATCTTCCCCTTCTTTCATAAGATTCCCTGCACTCTGCCTAAAGTGTGGCTACAAGACTCAGCATCTGCTCTGATACCCTGCAGGATAGAGCCTTTCAGAGGCCATCTGTGGTAGGCTCCTGACCTGTTCCCTGTTTACTTCCTCTTCTGATGTCCATCCTCTTTGACTTTCTGAATGGGGATTGAGCATCTTAGCCAGAGTCCTCCTTCTTGATTAGTTTCTTTAGGCATGCAGATTTTAGTATGTATATCCTATATTACATATCTAATGTAATATATATTACATATCTAATTACATATCTAATGTAATATATATTACATATCTAATTACATATCCTATATTACATATCTACTTATGAGTGAGTATATACCCTGTATGTCTTTCTGCTTCTGGGATAGCTCACTCAGGATTATCTTTTTCAGTTCCCACCATTTGCCTGTGCATTTCATGATTTCCTTGTTTTATTTGTGGCTGAGTAGTATTGCATTGTGTAGATGTACCATGATTTCTGTATCCATTTCTCAACTGAGGGCCATCTGGGTTGCTTCCAGCTTCTGGCTATTACAAATAAAGCTGCTACAAACATGACTGAGCAAATATCCTTGTTGTATACTTGAACATCTTTGGATATATGACTAGGAGTGGTATAGCTGGATCTTGAAGAAGCACTGTTCCTAATTGTTGGAGAAAGCACCAGATTGATTTCCAAATTCTCAACTTCATATAGAATAACAAGAAACTCAGAATTGCTAAAACAATCCTCTGCAACAAAAGATCTTCTGGATGTATTTCCATCCCTGATCTCAAGCTGTACTATAGAGCAACAATACTAAAAACTGCATGGTCCTGGCATAGAAACCAACTGGTGGATCAATGGAATCGAATAGAAGAACCTGAAATAAATCCACACACTTATGGGCACATGATTTTTGACAAAGATGCCAAAACCATTCAATAGAAAAAAAGACAGCAACTTCAATGAATGGTGCTGGTCTAACTGGATGTCTATATGTACAAAAATGAAAATAGATCCATACTTATCACCCTGCACAAAACTAAAATCCAAGTGGATCAAAGACCTCAATTTAAATCCAGACACACTAAACCTGTTAGAAGAAAAAATTGGGGAAAAGTCTTGAACTCACTGGCACAGGAGACAACTTCCTGAACAGAACACCAACAGCACAAGCTCTAAGGTCAACAATCAATAAATGGGACCTCATGAAACTGAAAAGGCTTCTGTAAAGCAAAGGACACTGTCATCAGAACAAAATGACAGCCTACAGATTGGGAAAGGATCTTCACCAACCCTATATTTGACAGAGGGCTTATATCCTATATATATATATATAAAATGAACTCAAGAAGTTAAAGAGCAAGAAATCAGTTAATCCAATTAAAAAGTGGGGTACAGAGCTAAACAGAGAATTCTCAATAGAGGAATATCGAATGGCAGAGAAACACTTAAAGAAATGCTCAACGTCCTGTCCTTTGTCATCATGGAAATGCAAATCAAAACCACCCTGAGATTTCACTTTATACCCATCAGAATGGCTAAGATCAAAAACTCAAGTGACAACACATACTGGAGAGGCTGTGGAGAAAGGGGAAACCCACTCCACTGCTGGTGAGAATGTAAATTCATTTGTAATTTTTTTTTTAATTTATTTATTTTTATCTCAATCACAGGTTGGGTACTTTGAATCCCAGGCGTAGCCCCCTCCCCCATTCCCTCCCACTCT
>CM053766.1:66649743-66668859 GCA_028658305.1 Pachyuromys duprasi
AGGGAAATTTCTCCAGGTAATAACTGGGTGTCCCTAGGGTTTTCCCACTTGATTTTCTCACCGTAGGAGTTCCGCTCACCTGGCACTCACAATGCTGGCGTTTTAGGTCCCAGAGTTCAGTCTCCTGGTCGCTGCGTTGTTTCTGCTCTCCTACTCCTCAGACACAGTGTTCTCTCGTGGCAGCCATCTTGGATCCCCATTGTAATTTTTTTAAATCCCATTTCTGTAAAATGATACGGTGGAAAGAGTGAGGAAAATTTTTAAATAGTTACTGTTTTTAGGTGTGTTTTGGGGGTCGTTTGCATGGGTGTTTTGCCTGCATGAATGACTATCTACCTTGCTCTTACAATGAATGATCTGGAACTGGACTTAAACCCAGGGCAGCAATTTCTCTTAAGTAGTGAGCTATCTTTCCCTTCTCAAGCTGTGATTACTTATTGTCCTGTCCAAGTCTCATCACACATGAGGCTTCTTGTTCCTTGATAAGAATCTATATGGTTTTTGAGATGGGAATTGCAGAGCCCATCTAGTAACTTAGTAAGTACTTTTTGGTGCATAGGTCTTTATTGATTGCTGTTTGAACACATCTAATTTACCCACCATCATTTTCTTGCATTTCAGATTTTCATTTTGATTTTTTTTACATATTTTGTAGAATCTGTGTGTGTGAGAGAGAGCCTGTGGTTTTATGATCTGGTTTACCGTAGTAGTGCAAGTGTGCCTTGTTTGCCAATATTTCTATCTTAAGGATTAAATAACTTGTTCCTGTGAGGAAGAATTTTTAGGGTCAGCTATGGTTTATCATTAATCTTCTTTATTTTAACTCAACAGATAAGCCTAAGGCAAGGCAATGAACCTGCTGGTCACTGTATCACGGCTTGAAAATAATTTTCTGTGAACAAGAAAAGTATGGTTATTCTGTACTACCTGGAAAAGGTAGTATATTGAGAGCAAGTAGTTCTAGGTTTAAGTTGTGTATTTATTTTACTTACTATTCTGCTTCTGTTTTTTTTAATCTGTGAAATATGGTAGGAATATGTATTTCTAGCTGTGATGCATTCTATAGCAGATCTGCCATGATCAGTTCGTTATGTTAAGAGTTCTTGATATCAGCCCTCTGTCAGATATAGGGTTGGTGAAGATCCTTCCCAATCTGTAAGCTGTCGTTTTATTCTGATGACAGTGTCCTTTGCTTTACAGAAGCCTTTTCAGTTTCATGAGGTCCCATTTATTGATTGTTGACCTTAGAGCTTGTGCTGTTGGTATTCTGTTCAGGAAGTTGTCTCCTGTGCCAGTGAGTTCAAGACTTTTCCCCAATTTTTCTTCTAACAGGTTTAGTGTGTCTGGATTTAAATTGAGGTCTTTGATCCACTTGGATTTTAGTTTTGTGCAGGGTGATAAGTATGGATCTATTTTCATTTTTGTACATATAGACATCCAGTTAGACCAGCACCATTCATTGAATTTGCTGTCTTTTTTTCTATTGAATGGTTTTGGATTCTTTGTCAAAACTCAAATATTCATTCTATTTGTTTTCATTGATCCACCTTTCTGTTTCTATACCAATACCATGCTGTTTTTATTACTATTGCTCTGTAGTACACCTTGAGATCAGGGATGGAGATACCTTCAGGTGCTCTGTTGTTGTACAGGATCATTTTGGAAATTCTGGGTTTTTTGTTTCTCCATATGAAGCTGAGAATTTTTCTTTCAAGGTCTGTAAAGAATTGTGTTGGCATTTTGATGGGAATTTCATTGAATGTGTAGATTGCTTTTGTCAGGATGGCCATTTTCACTATGTTAATCCTACCAATTCATGAGCAGGGGAGATCTTTCCATCTTCTGATATCTTCTTCAATTTCTTTCTTCAGAGACTTCAAGATTTTTTCAAGCAGATCTTTCACTTATTTGGTTAGGGTCACCCCAGGGTACTTTATGTTATTAGTGGCTATTGTGAAGTGTGTTGTTTCCCTGATTTATTTCTTGGCTCTTTTGTCTTTGGTATACAGGAGGGCTTCTGGGTTTTTTTTTTTTAGTTGATTTTGTATCCAGCCACTTTGATGAAGGTGTTTATCAGTTGAAAGAGTTCTCTGTTTGAATTTTGGGGTCAGTCATGTATACTATCATATCATCTGCAAATAGTGATCTCCTTTAGTTGTCTCATTGCTTTACCTAGAACTTCAAGTACTATGTTGAAAAGATATGTAGAGAGTGGGCAGCCTTGCCCTGTCCCTGATTTCCAGAATATATAAGAACTGAAGAAGTAAAAAAACAACAAATCAAGCAATCCAATTAAAAAATGGGGTATGGAACTAAACAGAGAATTCTCTGTAGAGGAATATAGAATGGCAGGGAAACACTTAAAGAGATGCTCAATGTCATTAGCCATCAGAGAGATGCAAATCAAAACAAACCTGAGATTTCACCTTACACCCATCAGAATGGCTAAGATCAATAACTCAAGTGACAACACATGCTGGAGAGGTTGTAGAGAAAGGGGAACCCTCCTCCATTGCTGGTGGGAATGCAAACTTGTACAACCACTCTGGAAATCAATCTGGCACTTTCTCAGACAACTAGGAAGAGTGCTTCCTCAAGATCCAGCTATGCTACTCCTAGGCATATATCCAAAAGGTGATCAAGTACACAGCAAGGACATTTGCTTAACTATGTTGGTAGCTGCTTTATTCGTAATAGCCAGAACCTGGAAACAACCCAGATGTCCATCAGTGGAGGAATGTATACAGAAATTGTGGTACTTTTACACAATGAAATACTACTCAGCAATTAAAAACAAGGGAATCATGAAATTTGCAGGCAAATTGTGGGATCTAGAAAAGATCATTCTGAGTGAGGTATCCCAGAAGGAGAAAGACACACATAGTATATACTCATTTATAGGTGGGTGCTAGATCTGTAATATAGGAGAAACATACTGAAATCCCTATACCTAAAGATTAACAAGAAAGAGGACCCTGGGTAAGATGATCAACCCTCACTTAGAAAGACAAATGGGATGGACATTGGATGTAGGAGAAAACAAGTGACAGGACAGGAGCAACCCTGAGGGCCTCTGAAAGGCTCTGACCTGCAGTGTGTCAAAGCAGATACCTGGGCTCAAGTAAACCTTCGACAGAGTGCAGGGAATCATATGAACGAAGAGGGATTTAGTGTGACCTGGAGAGGACAGGAGCCCCACAAGGACCAAATATATCTTGGCACAAGGGTCTTTTGTGAGACTGTATGTCCAACCAAGGACCATGTATGGATATCTAGAACCCCTGCTCTGATATAGCCCATGGTAGCTCAGTATCCAAGTGTGTACCCTGGTAAGGAGAACAGGGAATATTTCTGCCATGAGCTCAATGGCTAGCTCTTTGACCCCACTCTCCCCTCCGCAAAGAAGGAGCAGCTCTGCTAGGCCACAGAGGAGGACTTTGTAGCCAGGCCTGAAAATACCTGATAAGCTAGCGTCAGATGAAGGGAGAAGGTCCTCCCTTCTCAGTGGACTTGGAAAGGGGTAGGGAGAACATGAGGGAGGGAGGATGGAATTGGGAGGGAATGAGGGTACAGCTGGGATACAAAGTTAATAAAGTGTAACTAATATTAAAAAAATAAAATTAAAAAATTAAAAATAAATGAATGAATAAGTAAATAAATAAATAAAACCACAAAAAAAGACTTCTTGATAAGGTCGAATTAGAAAAAAGAATATGCATGCTCATGTATAGAGAATTAGAAGACCGGGCAAACACAAGTCAAGTATTTGCCAATTTGCTATCCTAATTTACAGTACACTAAGTATTGTCATCACTTGGTAAACTTCATTGGATGATTATATAAGATTTTCTAAACTATGAAACATATAGGACACTTTATTTTTTTATACTTAGTATGATTTTATTATACATCTTATTTATGGATCCCTACTGTTTCCCTGTATTTGGAGCTTTCAAAATTAATGTTATTTACAAAATCTTACTAAGAATACTATCCAAATGCCATCATTTATACTTACAAAACCAGTTCATTTTAAATACAATGTTTCTAATAGGGAAATAACATGTAGTATTTTCTGAATTTTTTTACATATGACCAAAACACTCAGGAACTGAGATTCTTTAACACTGTTTTAAAAGACTTATTCTCTCTATAAGTTAAAATGTTAATAAACAAACACTGATACCCTAACGAGTGCAGTGATTGTATAGCTTTCATGTCCGGACATGAAAAATCTGAAGAGCTGAGGCAGAATCTCAGGTTGCTTGCAAATGCAATGTAAACCCATCTTCCTTCTGGCTTTAAAACTCATTTTTATAGATAAATGTTCATACATAATCTATCATTAATTACATTCAGATTTTCAACACTTTAGTCTCTTTGTATTATGATGGTTAGATAAATCCTGTCTAATGTTTTTTCACTAGAAGATGTTATTATTCAAATAAATAATGATTTATTTTATTTAAAATTAAACCTACAGCCTGTTGCAATAGTGCACGTTTGTAATCCCAGCACTCTGTGAGACAGAGACAGGCAGATCTCTGTGAGTTCGAGGCCAGTCTGGCCTACAAAGTGAGTCCAGGACAGCCAAGGCTACACAGAGAAACCCTGTCTCAAAAAAACAAAGCAAAACAAAACAAAATAAAAACAAAACAAAACAAAACAAAACAAGTAAACACAAATGATAAGGAAAAGAAAACAAAAAACAAATATCACGTAACAGGGGCTTGAGAGATGGAGCAGCAATTAAGAACACTGGGTATTCTTCCAGAAGACCTGGGTTCAATTCCCAGCATCCACGTGGCAGTTCACAACCGTCCGTAATTCCATTTCCAGGACTCCAACATCTTCACACGGATATACATGCAACAAAATACCATAGCACATAAAGTAAAATTTAAACATTATTTTAAAAATATTAACAGAAAAAATTAAACAAAACCCTTTCTAACCGTGTCAATTTCTGAAGATATATGAACATAAAATCAGGAAAGTTATTGCCGGGCTTGATGGCACATACCTATAATCCCAGCACTTGGCAGGACAGAGAGCTAGGAGAATTTTAGTGCCAGTCCAGACTAGGCCTCATAGAGACAGCCTTTCTCCAACTTAAAAAACAAGATAACTACTTCAGAAGCTTGAGACACTGGGAAAAATTCCTTTATATCCTGCCACTTCTACTTAAAAGCATTTCTATGTCTTCTAATCCAGGCTCTAGTGTTGATGTCACTGTTTCTGGCATCTTACTCTAACCATATGACTACTCAGTCTCAAATAACAGCATGTTAAAATTTCATGGTTCAAAAACCTCAGCCATTCCCAAACTAGCACTTTCATAATAGTTGAGTTTAAGGACTGTTGTTCAAACTGGAAACAAATAGATAGGTTTGGGTAAATACATACAGTTTCTGCATTTTCCATATTATTTAACACCAATGTATTTTTCCCCCTAACCAACCACCTAAAGGGCATTCAAAGGTTAAGAGCCAATTCAATTTATGAGACCCATTTGTCTTGATAATAGTGTGCCAAAAAAGGGGAGGGGGAGGATATGTTCATTTCTCTCTTTTAAAGGAAATGCGTTCTTCTCTTGAATTAAAGATGCATAACCAAGGCGGGTATCATGTTTAGGAAAACCACTGGTTGTGGAAGGAAATGTTATCATGATTATGGCTAGTTATAAAAGTCTGCTTGGCAACAAAGTAAGTTACTAGTCTTGTCTGTTCTCTGGACCTGGACAGTGTCTCCATTTGCCACAACAATTGAAGTTAAATTATTTAACTTAATTATATCTTATCTTAAAGTATATTGTTTTCAACCAACTAAGTATTTGTCTATACTCTAGTATAAAGGAGATAAGGATGATAATAAAGAAACTACTATTATACTTTTGGATTTATTTTTCTTTTTTTTCTCTCCTGCTTGGTTGTGAGTTAGCTATGAGTTTTAGTAGCATAAATAAAGAAACAGACAGACAGACAGACAGACAGACAGACAAAAGCTAACTGGTGAAAGTCCCTGGATTTGCTTTGTGTGTGTCAAAACTGGCACCACTTGTTAACTGTCATATTTTAATTGATTTTCCAAATGACATCCATACATTTCACTTACTTTTATTAACACTGAAAATGCTGAAGAAAATTCAAATATAGCCACATAGATTCTGTTAAGAGATGTTCTTGTTATAGTCCAGGATAACCTCTAATTTGTAATCATCCTCAGTGCTGTGATTGCAATGATGTACTACCATTCCTGGCTTAGCAGCAATATTCAATCCAAAAATATTTAACTCTTTCATTTTCTCGTACTTCCTCTACATAGTTGGAAGACTTCAGGTGATAGGATCATAATCTTCCTTTCTTTGTGCCCAGATAAGGCTAGCCACAAAGTCATTCTCTAAATATTTTTCTAAATAATAAATGAATAGAAATAAAAAGCATAACTGGTTCAAAGGGAAATAATCTAAAACTAAATGGTGACACATGTTCTATATTTAGGAATCAAATTTCATGTCTAAAAACCAAAGCTACACTACCTAACACTCTTTTTTTTTACACTTATTTTAATGTACATGTGAGGTATAGAGGACAATGTGTGGAGAACAGTTCTGTCCTTCCTCTATATGGATTCAGGGATCACAATCAGGTTGTCAGTATTCGTAACAGCCTTTACCTGTTGAGTCAACTCAACACATCTCTACCCATATTTTTCAAGACAGGGACTCTACTGATATTTAAGTTCTGCAGTTCAGCTAGGCTGATTGTTCAATGAGTTCCAAAGCTTGTACTGCCACACTAGGCTTTGTATATGTGTATGTTAGGGATCCGAACTCTGGTGCTCTCAATTGCCTGTCAGACACTGATCCATCTCCCTAGTGTTATCATGTGATGGTTTAGTCTATATACACATTGCATTCCATTGCACACTGTTTAAATCATGTCAGATGTATCTCCTTTCTGACTTATGATTCCCTCCTGGTGAAATTCGAACCTCTCCTGGATTTCTGGAATGTTTCCTGTAATTATCTTTCTGTGTGCTGATACATGAGAAATTGCATCCATGGGAATTTAATTATTCTTGCTCCAGGTGAAGCATACATGCGGCTAAGTAAACTTCCTGAAGCCGAGCACTGGTACATGGAATCATTGAGATCCAAGACTGACCATATCCCTGCTCATCTCACCTATGGGAAACTGCTTGCCTTAACAGTAAGTGCCTATATTTCTCATTCTTCAGAAATTGATTTTACCCTCATGGGTACTGGAGATACCTGGAGTTTGAAGTACTGATTCTGAACCAGTTGAACTCAGTTAAAATAATGATAATGATATGTTAGAGACATAAACTGGCAATGTAGAAAAAATAAATAAGCTTTTGGGTCTGGCCTATAAGATGTGAGATATGATGATCCTTGAGGTATTTATGAGACACATAAATGGAGAACCTCAACTCTGTCATTATCTATTCATGTTGTTTTAATAACAACATTTGTATAAACTGGCTGGTATTAGAACTGAATTTTATCAAATAACTCATATAAAACATACATTTCAGAATTCATTCTAGTTAGAGGCAATCTATCAGAGACTTGTTGACTGGCCTTATAGATTAGGCAATTCATAGGCCTTGGAGAAATGAATAAGTAAAAACAATTCTACTGAAAACTTGTACTGGAAGCACAAGTTTTTAAAAGAAAACAAATCTAATAGTAATTACCGTAAATCACAAAAAGAATGTGATGATTTTTGGGTAAAGATAAGCTTGTGTTACCAAAGAAGTCATGTCCTAATGTTAATAAGCATGAAGCAAGAATGAGTAATTGCAAGAATTTAAAACACAGAGAAAGATTTATTACATACAGCAGGTATAAGGTTATTTCCAAGGTAATGCTCTCCTCTTGCAATGTAAGTGTTGGATTGTATAGGGGATTCTATACATATTTATATAAAATAGAAAACATTTTGTGGACAGACATTTTTCTGAGCATACTTCAGGAGCAAAACATCAGAGATTAAATTTAGGGGCAAGGTTTGCTCATGGTACTTATGTTCTATGGGTTAAAATGACATACAAAAACTTTTAGGCACTTTCAATGTGTATCATAAAGATGGTGAAAAGAATTGACTTCAGAGCTGGGCACAATCGAGCAAATCTTTAATCCCAGCATTTGGAAGGCAGAGCTTTGAAACCAGCCTGCTCTACATAGGAAGTTCCAGGATAGCCAGAGCTGCATGATAGGGAGACCCTTTCTCAAACAAGCAATCAAAACACAAGTAAAAACCCAAACAAACAAAACAACCACAACAACTTTGGCAGTTTTCATTATAAACCTTAGCTGACTGAATAAAAAGGACACAGAAATGATCAGTTTGTGAGGGAGTGTAAATGGATAAGGTATTTGAACTGATTTGGAGAAGAAATTAAGAGCAGCTGTAATCGACTTGTCAGAGACCATACTCTAAAGCAGTATGTTCAGTGTAGATTACAATGGAAAATGAGTTTCTTCCAAAGAATCCCAGAGAAGAACATGAACCAGGGCATCTGGCATAGTGCAGGGCTGAGTTAAAGGCTGTGCAGTGGGGTAATAATTTTCATTGTATGACTGTAGGAGTCAGGTTTTTCCTCTGTGTTAAAAAAAATGCTAAGAATCAGGCACCCTCCTTTAAGGCAAAAACAGGCTTTTGATGAAAGCAAATGAGTAATAAAGGTCCATGCATGAGCATGGCTCATAATGCTGAAAATGAGATGAGGGAAAAGCAGTGCTTTGGTTTGCACATGGGTTGAGTGTGTCTCCCAGATACGTGAATGCGTGAGGCTTCATCTTTTATGTGTGAGGATAAGCAGTGATAGCCTGTCAGAGAGGGACTGAATGCTTTGTAGTCCAGTTAGGGTAACATCACCTTCACAGAGGGTTAATGCTGATCTCAGAGTGAATTTTTCTGAAAATAAACAACGATGCTGGTGATGTATCTTCTCATGTGACCGCTCGTTCATTCTTGGTTGTGTTTCCACCTTGATGTCATTTATCCTGCTGTGAAGTAACCAGAAGACCCTTACCTGAGCATTGTAGGAGCTGGTGCCATGCACTTAAACACAGCAGAGCCGTGAAATAAATATTTTAGTCTTTGTAAGTATTTAGCTTCAGGCTTTTTTTTAATCAACAGACAATGGACAACACACAGAGTGAAGAGATGACACACAAAGTCATCTCTTTTTTTTCTTCTTCTTTCATATAATACGCTCCGACCACAGTTTCCCCTCCCTCTGCCCCTACTCCTTCCCTACATCCCTTCTCCCTCAGAGTCATTCCTTCTGTGGTTCTCTTTAGGAAAGACTAGACCTCCCAGGGATATCAACCAAACACAGACATGGCATAAAAAGTTGCACTAAAACTAGAACAAACCATCATATCAAGGCTGGGTGGGGCAAGCCAATAGGAAGAAAATGGTCCCAAGAACAGGCAAAAGAATCAGAGGGCCACCAACTACCACTGTTAGGAATCCTACAAAAACACCAAGCCAAAACCCGTAGCATATATGCAGAGGACCTGGCTCAAATACATATTGTCACTTTTGGAGTATTACTGCTTAGTGTTTCCGGGCTACTCTGCAGAACATCAGCAAGTTGACTGAAGAGGAAGTCTGACTACCCTTCCTCTCATACAACCTTTCGCTCATCTCTTTCCTTTGACAAATTCATTACATTTTCATACACGGAAACTTATTCTTATGGGGAGAAGGTTTCCCCTATCTGTGTTAGGAGATACTTTGTAAGTGGCTATATGTCAGGCATACTAGAGTGACTCTATCTCATGGTGGACACTTTTGTTAGCTAACTCACAGCTATGAATGGTTAACACTGTACTGTCTGTCGATCATATGATGAGGAACAAGGTAACATGGTGAAAAATCTGAAGAAACTTGGCAGAGATAGCAACATACAATATTTAAAAGCATAAATAAAGAATAGGAATGCTGAAGGAAAAAACAAAGCATAACGTTCTTACAGACAAAAACTGTAATATTGAAAACCGTTTTGAGAGGTCTCTCTGTGTACAAATACAGAAACAAGGAAATAAAATGTGTAAGGGAAAACATTTGGAGCTTCTGAAATTTTCTTATGGAGTACACACAGACATATTTGATCTTAAGACTTTTCAAAGAAAACTTTCAAAAACGACTATAAAAGTTACTGCTACCTGAATCTGACCCTTCCTACAAAGAAGAAACAGGCAGAAATGGTCGCATTTTTTACACACAGTGCGACATGCCTAGACCAACACGGGATATAGAAAACAGGTACCCTGTTCCTTTATGTTTTCAGTTCAGAGCACTTCAAGCTTTCTTTTTCAAAATAGATTTTTTAAGCTGCTTTACAAGTTTTTACTTTATAGAAACATTGAAAAGAAAGAAAAGGCTCATATATAACAATCTAAATTTTAAAAATTTCCCCTCCAGTAAGACTTTTATAGTTTCCTACTTGATGATTAGATGAAATACAGACTCCTGTGGAATGGCTTCATTGTAGAGGCAAACCCCACAGCCACCTTTAATAGCTCTTTCTAAATTAAAAGTTTGGCAGATTCTGTCTCCAGTGCATTAGGTTTTACCAGTTATGGGTTTCTTGGTCTTCTAATATGCCACTGAATTGGCAAAGTGGCAAACGCCACACATTTTGACTTCTGATGTTTTATGTGTTTTATTCAGCAGAGCTGGCTACTAGTCTCGTGAGAAGTAGAAATGGAGAGATGTGTTTCCCTTTATGTCTGAAAGTCACCAAAGGTCACCTGTGTAAAAAATGGCTGGCAGCTCTATCACAGTCACTATAAGCTAGGATTTCATATTAGAATTCTCTCTTTATGAGAAAATTAGGAAAATTTGATGATTACTACCTTCATTGTAGCCAGTGGACTGATTCTCTTGGAACATTTTTTTTTCTTACACACCTTTCTTTAATAATCTCTGTAATATTTTTGTATGTAGAAGAGTTCAAAGGGACTTCAGGTTTCCCAGGATGCTTTTACACATCCTATCGATCATGTTCATTTTATTCTTCTGCAAAAAAAAGCATATTTATCTCTTGCTGTTGAAATTGTGTTTAGTTTGTGAAGCTTAACCTTCATTTCTCAAGTAATTATAGTTTTCCTAATTCTCCAATCATCATTAGCCCTCTTCTCTGTATCTTTGTAACATTACCTTGTAATTTAATGACTTACAAATATCTGTCTGTCTTTTGATATTAGACATAGAACAGGGACAGGTGTCTGCTCCTTTCATGCCATTTCAACATTTATCTTCTTTGTTTGGTACTTACTGTATCTTAATCCCTTGTTTGGTCCATCCGTGTCCATAGGCTGGTTGAACCACACTGAGCATTGCATTAATTCTCAAGGATGCCTGCTGCAGAATTGAGCAAGAGTGGCACAATTACACAGCAAACACCGGAGTGATCTTCCAAAGCTCTAGAAAAGAAGGTTACATTAGAGGCTCATCATCTGGTTTCTGTGCTTGACGTTATTTGTGCATTTTTTATCTTAAATTTTTTTCATAAACATTTGTGATCTTATTCTTCCCCTCCTACAACTCCTCTCAGATCTTCCCCACCTCCATCTATACCTAACTTCATACTTGAGCCCTCTGTCTATTTCTCCAAACAAACAAAAAAAAAAACAACAGGAAATAAAACAAAAAACAGCAATTAAAACAGACAAGCAAGCAAAAAAAAAAAGGAGAAGAAGAAGAAAAGAAAATCAATAAGGAAAAAACAAAACAATAGACAGATAAAAAAAAAGCCACCACCACTACTACAACAAAAAGCACAAAGAACAACAAAATACACAGTCTGCTTTGTTTTGCCCAAGGACTCCTGGACATGGGAGCTGCCCTGGACTGTAGTTGATATACCCATTTACACTCCATTGGAGAACATTGATTTTCCCTTTCCCAGCAGATATTGATTGCAAACAGCTTCTTGGTTAGAGGTGGGATTTTGTATTCAGTACCCCTTTTCCATGCTGGGATTTTGTCTGGTTTGAATTTATGCAAGTCTTGTGCATGCTGCTACAGTTTCTTTGAGTTCATATTGGCATCAGTCCTATTGTATTTTGGAAGACGCCGTTTCCTGGGATTCTTCCACCACCTAATTTCCCATCTCTCTCACACAGATCCCTGAGCCCAGAAGGATGCGGTAGTCCTATTTAAGACTGAGTACTCCAAATTCTCTCTGCACATTTGTATACGTATTGATCTCCTTATTAATTACAGTTTGTGGAACAAGAAGCTTCTTTGATGAGGGTTAAGCAATACTTTGCACTATAGTTATAGCAGTGTGACATTAGGAGTCATTTATCCTTATATTCCTTTAGGACATGTTGTTTCTTGACTGTTCTTACAGAATACAGTTCCATTTTATGAATGAGAAGCCTGAGCTGTAGAGATTTAATTAACATTCCCTAAAGGTCATTTAGTAATTAAATAGTATAATTAAATACAGCTATAAAGTTGTACATATTAAGTGTAATTAATTTTATTCTATGTTAAATAATTTAAGTAGATTTTTCCCATTGATATGCCTTCTTTATCTGATTAGAGATGCTCAAAAGTAAATCCCTATATCTTTGTGTTCGTTTTTTTAAAAAAATTTTTTTTTTGCTATTTGTTTTAAGTATGAATTTAGATTGTGTGGTTAAATACATTTTTATTATCAGAAGTGATTGTTCATGAATAGAGGACTTAAGGCTATTGGCACTTTTTGATACAACTTTATACCTATAACAAAAACTCCCCGCACTCTCCTACGGGAAGTTCTGCCTGAGGTTGACTGGTAGGCTACATGTTTCTGGATAGTGGGGCCCAGCTGACACCCCTTTAAAAATATATGGGATCTTCATGCCAGTGTCATGTCCAAATAAAATACAAAATGCAAGCTGAGTTTGAATTTCTCTGCTTAAGATTGTGATTTATTCCTCGTTTGAACTTTGTTGCCTAGGGCTAACTCCATGCATTTAAAATCAGTCACGCACTGAGAAGGAAAGCAAGAAATACCAATTCCATTATTGTGTTGCAGGTGATTTTTGAAGCTGTTTCTAAATCTGTCCTGAAGCCTTGTCTTTTTCCTTCTTTCTTTTTTCTTATCTTCTGTTCCATTTATTTAAGCCAAATATTTTGTAGTTTTTGTAAGCCTGTAAAATTAATATTGATTTAAATTGTAATAAAACCTCCTTGGCTGTTAGCTTATTTTCCAGATTTAGGTTAGTGGGAAAGAAGGAAAGATATTGGACACTCTGACAGTAATTCTTGACATACAAAACCTTTATTTTGGCTACTGCATGGACATGCTAAGCCAGACTTCTGTGTCTAGCCAAAGTTAATTGGGCCCCATAAAACTCCAGTTGTGAAAGTACTTCATGTTCTGCTGAAAAGCCCTGCCCCCCTCACCCTCTGTCCCTGCTCCATGGTGTCTCTGTGTCTACTGGAAATGCAGTGCTCTGTTCTATGCTTCCTTCGTAATTGTTATTATTACTTAGAATTGATACTTTTGTTTTCCATTTTGGCTTTATTCAGAGCAACGCTCTTTCCCTTCGTGTGCTGAGCAACATCTGGCTTGCTGGATATGTTTTGTTGTTATTTCTGTGCAGCCATGTTTACATTGGAAAGGTCCTCGTCAGAGGCACTTCTTGCTGTAATTCTGATTTGGTGATTAATATGAATGTGTGCAATTCATACATTAAATTTTCTTCTGTGAAAAGGGAAAGTATTATATCATACATATCTGTTTCCAAAATGTAACTGATATATGGAAGGAAATTTAATTCAGTATAATGTTCAGCTAAGCTTTCACATAAAGTTACCTTATCTACACATTATGATTTACCATTCTAGATAAAATGGTTATCATTGTGTTGTGTTTACTGAGAACCAAAATAAGTGTGATAGTTATTTTATTAGGAATGCTTTCAATAATTGAAGATCTGCATTTTTAACTAATACAACAGTGTTAAGTACTGTGCTTGCTATCATTAGACTACACAGGAGACTAAACACATATATTTACTCTGCTTTTGTATAACCGAAGTCAATGTGAGGCATATTTGCTTTTGCAAGATGTAGATAGCCTCAGGAGTAATACAAATCAAAATATTGAAATTCTTTAGCATTCAAAGCCATACGCATGAGGATATAAAGCAGCTAATTTCCTCCAGGTACCAGTCATGTTAACTTTTAATTTATGAGCATGTAAGATGATCAGCATTTTATTATTTTGTGCTTTTTTTGCATTGTTCTATAGTTTTCATTTTATGCAATTAGAATATCCCATCAAATTGCGTCCCCTCCCAGTCCTTCAGGTACACTGATAGCTCAGGCATCTCAATCTTTTTGAAGAGATGAAAAGAAACAATGTAATGTCACATATAAATCTCAATGTAATAGGGCATTCTCGCAGAACTTTAATAACCTACAGTGGGCAGAGGTTTGCTCCTTAGAGTTCATCATGCCTCTTGCTCAATGGTAGTCATGTGAAGTTCAGGATGTTTTCATAGCTTCAAAAAAGATACTGGGCTTTTTATTCAGGAGACACCTATAGCAAAAGTCAGTCTCCCATACTTGTGACTGTGGGAATGGCTTTTGGTTCAGAAAGGATAATTATGTAGTTTCCTAAATTGTATCCAGACTCTTATTGCTGTTATAGACACAGGATTCCACATCACCTTGCAAGGATTTCTTTCTCTCTTGGTATTTCTTAAATTTGTTAATTAAGCCCCATTCATACCATATGATACTTGCTGTGACCTCATGGCCTGCAGCTTATTGTTCTTTCCCAGTGTTTTTTTTTTTTTCAGTCTCCTGTCATGAAACCAGGCATGAAAATATGTTGATGTTAGGTCAATTGAGCCTTTATTTTTACTGTATATTTCCGTTCTACTTGAACTCTGAGGCTGTAATAAAACATGCTGACCAAAACAACTAGAGTAGGAAAAGGTTTATTTGGATTACACTTCCAGGTCTCAGGTCTCATGGAGAAAAGTCGATTCAGGAACTCACCAAGCAAGAGCCTGAAGCAGAAACCATGAACAAATGTTTTCATTCTCTCTCTCTCTCTCTCTCTCTCTCTCTCTCTCTCTCTATATATATATATATATATATATATACACACACATACATACATATACACATATTATATGTGTGTATATATGTATGTATACATACTCATGCAAAACTATTTTCTTTTTGTAATTAATTAGTTTATTTACTCACTTTACATCCTGGTCATAGCCCCATCCCTCCTCATCTCCCAGTCCCACCTTTCCTACCTCTTCTCCATCTCCCTTTCCTATTCCTCAAAAAAGGAGAGCCCCCTTCCCATCCACTCCAGCTCATCAAGTCTTATCAGGGCTGATCCTGTCCTCTTCCCCTGTGGCCTAGCAAGGCAGTCCCTCTAGAAGGAAGTAATTCAAAAGCTGGCCCTGGACTTCTTTTGGAAGGGAGACTTTTGATGACTGCTTCTATTTCCTTGGGGGAATATAGGAATATTTAGTCTCTTTACCTGATCTTGATTTAATTTTGGTAAATGGAATCTATCAAGAAAAGTGTCCATTTCATTTAGATTTTCAAATTCTGTGGCATTTAGGTTTTTGTAATAAGACCTAATGATTGTTTGGATTTCCTCAGTGTCTGCTGTTATGTCCCCATTTTCATTTCTGATTTTTCTGATTTGGATAGTTTCTCTCTGCCTTTTAGTTAGTTTGGCTAAGGGTTTGTCTATCTTGTTGATTTTCTCAAAGAACCAGCTCTCGGTTTCATTGATTCTTTGAATTGTTTTCTTTGTTTCTAATTAATTGATTTCAGCTCTGACTTTGATCATTTCCAATCCTCTACTACTCTTGGGTGTGTCTGCTGCTTTTTCCCCCCTAGGTCTTTTAGGTGTGCCTTTAAGATCCTTGTATGAGATGTCTCAAACTTCTTCCTGGAGGCACTTAGTGCTATGAACTTTCCTATTAGTACTGCTTTCATTGTATCACTTAAGTTTGGATAAGTTGTGCCTTCATTTTCATTGAATTTTGGGAAGTCTCTAATGAGGGTGTGGAGAAAGGGAAACCCTCCTACATTGCTCTTGGGAATGTAAACTTGTACAATCACTTCAGAAATCAATCTGGCACTTTCTTAGACAATTGGGAATAGTGCTACCTCAAGATCCAGCTATAGCACTCCTAGGCATATATCCAAAATATGCTCAAGTGTACAACAGACATTTGCTCAACCATGTTTGTAACAGCTTTATTCATAATATCCAGAATGTGGAAACAACCCAGATGGCCCTCTACTGAGGAATGGATACAGAAATTGTGGTACATTTACACAATGGAATACTACTCAGCAAATAAAAACAAGAAAATAATGAAATTTGAAGGCAAATGGATGGAACTAGAGGTATCCCAGAAGCAGAAAGACACACATGGTATATATGCACTTATAAGTGGATATTAGACATTTAATATAGGATATACATACTAAAATCTATACTCCTAAAGAAGCTAAGCAAGAAGGAAGACCCTGAGTAAGATGATAAATCCTCATTCTAAAAGGCAAATGGGACGGACATAAGAAGGGGGAGAAAATAGGGAACAGGACAGAAGCCTACAACAGAGGGCCTCTGAAAGACTCTACCTAGCAGTGTATCAAAGCAGATGCTGAAACTCATAACCAAACTTTGGGCAGAGTACAAGGAATCTTATTAAAGAAGGGGGAGATAAAAGACCTGGAGGGGACTAGAGCACTACAAGGAGAGCAACAGAACCAAAAATTCTGGACCCAGGGGTCTTTTCTGAGACTGATACTCCTACTAAGGACTATGCATGGAGATTTCCAAGAACCCCTGCACAGATGTAGCCCATGGCAGCTCAGTGTCCAAGTGGGGGGAGGGAACAGGGACATGATCTCAGGGGCTACCTCTTTGATCACCTCACCCTGAGGGGCAGGGGGACAGCCTTAACAGGCCACAGAGGAAGACAATGCAGCCAGTCCTGATGAGACCTGAGAGGCTAGGGTCAGATGGAAGGGGAAAAGAACCTCCCCTATCAGTGGACTTGGGGAAGGACCAGCGAGGAGAAGAGGAAGTGAGGGTGGGATTGGGAAGGGATGAGGGATGGGGCTACAGCTGGGATACAAAGTAAATAAGTTGTAATTAATAAAAAAGAAAAGAAAGAAAAAGAAAAAAAGAAAAAGAGAAGCTGGCAAGGGAGTCCATGTCAGGGAGAGCCCTGGCTTCCCTTACTAGAGGCCCACATGAGACTTGAGCTGCCCATCAGCTACAGCTTTGTCAGGGGCCTAGGTCCAATCCATGCAAAGTCCCTAGTTATACTTCAGTATCAGCAGGCTCCTCTTGGCCATGGTTAGTTGTCTCTGATGGTCTTCTTGTCAAACTCCTGTCACTTCTAGTTCCTTTTTTTGCTCCTCTCCCTCCTTTTCCACAAGTCTCCCTATAATGGGCCCAATGTTTGGCTGTGAGTTTCAGCATCTGTTTCAAGGCACTCCTTGGTAGAGCCTCTCAGAGGACAACTCTGCATGACTCCTGTCTGTAAGAACAGCCGAAGTCCTTTTTTAAAAAATTATTTATTTATTTATTTATTTATTCTTTTCATTTTAACTGCAGTTCCCTCTCCCTCCTCTCCTTCTAGTCCCTTTTTCCCACCTCACTCCCATCTACCACTCCTCTATTTCTCTTCAGAAAAGGGCAGGCCTCCCACAGATGTCTACATGTCATGGCATATCAAGATGCAGTAATACTAGGCACCTCCTCTCTTATTAAGACTGGACAAGGCAACCTAGTAGAATGTAAAGGTCTGAAAAGCAGGCAATAGAGTCAGAGACAGCCCCTGTTCCCATTATTAGGAGTCCTACAAGAAGACCAAGGTACACAACTGTAACATAAGTGCACAGGACGTAGGTCTGTTCCATGCAGGCTCCCTGATTGGCAGTTCAGTCTCTGTGAACCACTATGAGCCCAGGTTAGTTAATTCTGTGGGTTTTCTTGTGATGTCCTTGATTTCTTCGCTTCTACAATCCTTCTTCCCCCTCTTCCTCAGGAATGTCTGAGATCCTCCTAATGTTTGGCTATGGGTCTCTGCATGTGTCTCCATGAGTTGCTGGGTGAAGCCTCAGCAGAGATCCTCAATAATGTCAGGGGTTGGTTCTCTCCCTTGGGTGGCTCTTGGACAAAAAATTTTCTTAATAGCACCTGATCATGGTTCAGGGAAGGGTGCTGCCCATAGTGGACAGGGACAGTCCCATCCCACACATACCTCAATTAATAGTTGAGGAATTCCCCGGAAACATGACCTCAACTAAATGCCATTCTCAAGAGATTGTACCTTGTGTCAGGTTGACCGTTAATGCAAACTAAGAAAATTTCTTATCTTGATTTTTTATAATTGTATAACATAGAAGAAAGTCTTAATTATCATTTTTGTTAAGATGATGTGTTATTGCAAGCATGCATTTAGTATTAGGAAAGGTGACACAACAACATACACTTTTAAAATAAGTACCTTTCATCTGAAGAGGTTGGGAAAAACTTTTTTTTCCAGGAGATTGTGTTTTATGCTGGTAGAATCCATATATGTATGGAGGTACAGATGAACTTCAAATTATGGTAAGGCTTCTTGCTGATGACTCCTCTTATAGGTTGAAAATACAATGAGTTGAGATAGGCTTGCAGTTCTAGCTACTTGGGAAGCTAAGGCAGGAAGATTACAAGTTTGAGACTTGTGAGGCAATTTATTGTGGTAATTTCTCAAAAAGCTTTAAATAACAGGTACAGATACAACACAGAAGAAGATATAACACAGAGGAAGATATAGCACATAGTAGTAGAATCAAAAGCCTAGGTTCTGTCACAAGTACTAGCAAAAATGTTGCAGTTTAAAATACATTTAATATACCAAATCCATCAAGAATTGTAGCTAATAGACAAGATAGACAAGCCCCTAGCCAAACTAACAAAAAGGCAGAGAGAAATTGTCCAAATCAGCAAAATCAGAAATGAAAAGGGGGACATAACTACAGACACTGAGGAAATCCAAACAATCATTAGGTCTTACTACCAAAGCCTATATGC
>CM053766.1:66669359-66698166 GCA_028658305.1 Pachyuromys duprasi
TTCCCACTTTTTCTTCTAGACGGTTTAGTGTGTCTGGTTTTATGTTGAGGTCTTTGATCCACTTGGACTTTAGCTTTGTGCACGGTGATAAATATGGATCTATTTTCATTTTTCTGCATACAGATATCCAGTTGGACCAGCATATGGTAATGAATTTATGTCTTCTGTCAGGTATACCAGAATGCAGATCATTCTCTATCTTTTGGTTTTGTTAAATATGAGGTGTAACAACCAGAAAGAGTATGATTTTACATAGGAATTTAAAAATATTTTTATATTTTAGAAAAATAGATTGACCTATACATTTGATGGAGTAAGAATCATAGGAAGTATATTCTAAATGAAGTAATTAAGCTAGGTGTGAATTGATAAAAATGATGGAAAATGTTACTTTTTTACTTTGGAATGGGCTACTTTGTTGAAGTTCATTGTGATCTTAACAAGTAACATTGTAGGGACTCAACAGTTCGTATTTAAGAATTTATATATATACATATATGTATATACATATATCATGTAATAACAGTGAAAAAAGAGGAGATGATAGGGTATGTATATGAGAAGGTTTGAACAGAGGATAAGGAAGGGAAAAAGTTATAATTATATTGTAATCTCACAAAGAAAACTAAGAATCACAATAATAAAATGTCTTAAAGACAAAACCAAACTTTTCAGTTTTGTTTCTCATGATTCTGTCTTAACTCCAGACATGATTTTAAAAGATATAACAATTACTATGTAAAATGAATTTAATAAATATTTATTTTACAAAAAATACCTCTCAAGAATATTTTCCATAATATTGTATACCTCTAAACATCTGTCAAGTGAATGGGGGCATTTTAAACCACACTTTTCTAAAACTACACCCTCTAGAAGCATGAGCACCTCGAAGAACAGTCCTACTGACTCTTTGCTGATCAATATGCTCTTTTAGTCCCTAACTTACTCTTCTCATAGTTTCTTAGTTTATATCATCATTTGTCCATCAATCCACTAATACTGCCTTCTAAAATCTTTTATTTTTTGCTTATCCTTCATCGTAAATGTTATATGGGTGTTTTCTGACAGTAATTTTCCCTTGATTGCCATTCTAGGACTTTTTATCTTACTGTGATATTTTTCTGAAATGAAGTCATTACTCATACTAATCTGTAGCTATTTGCGTTTGAGAAAAAGATTCTGATGTTATGTGGATAAAGAGTGTTTTGGTTAACTAATATTTTCTCTGAAACAGCAAGTAATTGTAATATCACAGCCAATTATAACTCTTTCCCCTGAGTGTAAAATTGGTAGCACTTTACACCCTGCTCATGACTTCAGCATGAGCTTGCCAAATCCTGTCAACATTGCCAGCAGAAAATGAACCTTTTGCAAAATGTGTTTTTACGGGTTGGTAGGAGGTAGTTGAAGAATCCTTAAACTGTCATCAGTATTTATATGCATTTTCCAGTTTGATCAAGAGCAAACCTTTAGTTCTTTTAACTCCAAATTCTATTTTGAGCTTAGGTAATCTTCCTGCTTCCTCTTGGCTTCAGTTTTCTAGAATCTTACAGGCAAATTTTGCCTTCAGTGGTCTAAGGCATTCCAGAACAAGAGACAATTTAGTTGGCAAAAGTATCTCTGATCACAAAGTTCTTCTTGCAAGTTTGCTACAAAAAGGCTATTTCAAACATAGCAAAACTAATCCTGTATATTACTGGTTTGCCTTTGGGTAAATGGATTGGGTATAAATGCTTTAGTTAAGAAAAGTGGCAAGTCTTCGATTGAATACTCACAGAGTTTGTGCTGTGCTTTTGAAATGTCCTTTCCATCATCCAATGCCCTTTAAGCATTGCTACAGCTTCTTATATGATGGTCTTAAAAGCCAGTTTGGGTTCTGCACTTGCCATGTAACCATGCAACTCTCTAAGATTTCAGTGTACTTTCTCAGTTACAGAACTGATGATCAGGAGTTATTACTGTATCCCTGTAAGGAGCTGAATTCCTGGAGATATTATCTGAGTCTCCCAAGAATCACAGCTGACCAAAGGACCATTCTTGAGAAGATTCTGATCTCCAAGATAGCATCCCTTTCTTTGAACCAATTCCTCTCTTTTTATAACATATGCACTCCTATTCAGAGACAGAAATAATTTTAAATGATTTAGTTTAATAGCTTGCAGTTTTCCACAACTCTGTAAAGCTCCACATCTGTCCATGACATGACTTCATGTATCCAATATATACAATCTTAAACTTTGAGAAGCAGAGCAGGTCAACACATGCCTTCCCGAGCTTGCTCTGTTTGTAGCATCTGTGTAAAGAATGGGGTCATGTTTCTAAAATGTCATCCTATATACCTGTGCATTTCTTTTTAAAAGGTGATCTATGGTTGGGTATGTGAGTTCCATTTATCTTGCATCCCAAAGAGAAGCCTGCCAACTCAGGTGACAATTAAACTGAAAAAATGTGATAAAGACAGTTTGGGAGGTTGATGTTAGTGAGTTCTACGGCATCCAACATCACACATTTCTCCAAGAAAGATCAAGAGGGTCTTAGAAGTTGACAGTGATAATTTACTCCTGAGCCAAATTCCTATTAAAATGTCTATTCAGAGAAAAACACTTCGAAAGTTTCTAGTCTGAGTCACCCTAGTACTTCTGCACTCAATATTTTCCTATTCATGGCCCATACTTTCTAGTGAAATTACACATTACTGTCAGAAAGAAAAGATTTTTATTTTGCAATAATACCAAAGCACATGTGTGTGTGTACTTCAACCAGAACACTGCTTGTCTTGGGCTTGGGAATGGTCCAGTCCGGCGATATGCTTGTCACATGTATTTATAGAGAGAGAGCCACATTCTGCTGGCAAGTTGCCAGTCTCTGGCCATTTGTGTGTTTTCCCCTTTCCATCCAGTTTAAGGGTTCCTATAATCTTCTTATGGACCATCTCTAGTCATACCATACTATAGACGGAAAGGTAAATTAGTATTGCTTCACTGATGTTGTATTCAATAGATCCTTCTTTCTTTGTGAATCACAGAGTTATTCACAGAAAATGGCTCAAAAATATCATTCCTAGCCAAGTAGAAATTCAGTTAGATTTAGTTGTCAAATACACTTAATTTTTCAAAAGAATGTTCTGAGTTGATTTGTACCTTTTTTTTTTTAAAGCTCCCCTATAGCCCAAGATGGCCTCAAACTTACCGAATTACTAAGTCTGGCCTGAACTGATTATCCTGTTTCCACTTCCCATGTGCTGGGATTATAGAGAATTTTGTACCAAATTAATCTTTGTAGGTTGCCAATCCTTTAGGATGTGCTAAACTAATAGAATTTCTAAATCGTTTTCTTAATTTGAATTTTATAAAGAGAGTTTTTAGTCATCTAATTCCAGCATTAATTTGAAAGTCCATTACTTGAGGCCTGGCCAGCTTTTTTCCCATCTGTTAGCTTTTTATGCCACCTCCTCTTAAATCCTCCCCTGAGTCACTCAGGCAGAATTGATGTCCTAACAGCTATTGCTGTTCTTATGTACTCACTATACATATGTCTTCTGGGAGCCCTCCTAAGTATAACTTAAGAGTTGGTGAGGTCCTACCTCCAGAATCACTTAAAAAAATATATATATAATATTACCAATATATATGGTTATTTTATATGGTATCAATCATATGGTTATTATTTTCTAAATAATAACTATAAGTGCTACCTAGTAAGGGGAACAGGAGCTGTCTCTGACATGAACTCAGTGGCTGGCTCTTTGATAGCCTCTCCCTGAGGAGGGGGCAGACTTACCAGGCCACAGAGGAAGACAATGTAGACAGTCCTGATGAGACCTAATAGGCTAGGGTCAGAGGGAAGGGGAAGAGGACCTCCTCTATCAGGGGACTGGGGAAGGGGCTTGGGAGGAGAAGATGGAGGGAGTGCAGGCTTGGGAGGGGATTGCAAAAAGGCTGCATCTGAGATACAAAGAAACTGTAATAAATAAAAAAAAATTTTAAAGGCTGCCATTAGAAAGAGCCAAGGCACAGTGAGGGTTTAAAAACAAAGAATACAGAAAATCACAACATAAATTACAACTAGTATAAAGGTTAATACCAACTATTGTTCTGTGTTTAATTGAAAATTAAAAAGGTAAATGACCCCAAAATAAACTTTGAAAATTTCTAGATAACTTTCCAAATGTAGCCATATCTAAAGTATAAGTGCCTAGATTCTTCAAGCTACATCTTTTCCTTCTAGGTACTCTTGACACTTGATTCCTACTTTTGTTGTGACACTTTTGTACTCTAATTGCCATTTGTAATCTCTTTCCTAATTGTAAACCACTTTAGAAGAATTGTTTAATCAACAGTTAGCCAAAGGCCAGATAAATGGTAAGTGGTGAAAATGCACCAAGAATGTTAAATATCTTGCAAGAGCGAGGATTCAAAACACAAGCCTTTTAAATATAAACAACAGAAAATTTTTCTTACAGTTCTGGTGGCTGGAAAGCCCCCCCCCCCCGCCGCCAAAAGTCCCATATGTGTATAAATACGTACACTTATGGGAAAATGTTGGATGAGTGATAGAAATCACAGTGGCCTGAATGATATCCAGAATGACATGCCTAATTCCATCAATGGTGACAAAATTCCTCTCCAAAAAGAAAAGCAAGAAATTACAAATTTAATCAGCATTATATAATCCACAAGATGGTTTCAAAGTGCATGGTGAGAATGGCTTCCAGCAGGAAGATCTCCATGGCTAAAGTGGGGAATGCCCCTAAAGATGCAATGAAAATGGAAGCCCTCAGGTCTTAGCTCACAGCAACAAATCCAAATACCCATCTGGCCTGCTGATGTGTTGGGTGCTGTTTCCTGAGTAAGGTCAGAAGCAATCACTGGGCTGTTCCAGCCTAACTGTTTAGCAATAGCAAGGGGTGCTGCTCTGCTGAAGGGACCTGCAGGGCCTCTTCTGAGCTCTTGGAGCTCAGACTTGACTTTGTTGCAGAAGCTTAAGCCCCTTGGGGACTGTTGAGAAAGCTGTCTTGTGAGAGTAGAAAGGAGCCCAAACAACAGCTGTTTTGCAGCTGGGTCACAAAGGAGAGCAAAAATCCCTGGACACCATAAAAGGTAAGGGATGATGGCAAGGAGATCTCAGTGCCTCCATTTGTCACTGGCAGGGTGCCACTTGTTCTGAAATCCAAATGCTCTCCAAGAGGACAAAGCCAGATGTAAATAATTCCCCAATTTCAATTCATTTCATTTCTTTTAGTAAAAAGCTTCAGCAATAAAGGATGCGGGAGTCACTTAATTTATTTAGATGTAAATTTCTTTGATGATTTACCAGGGACACTAAAGAGAGCACCGGATTCAGAAAGAGAAATCCGAGAACCTAGAAGGTAAACAGCCAGAGGAAGTCACTGAATGGAATGAGTCTCATGTTCTTCAGCTGTGAATCAAAGATCCCATTAATTGAACTCCATACGCCTTATCCTCAGAAAAACAGAATTCATCCCAAATGTAGTTAAAACTTCATATTAAATATAACCTTTTAAATGAAAATTATTCTTTTGTTTTCTTTTTCAAGGATATATTTTTATTTTATGTATAAGAGAGCTTTGCCTGCCTGCATGTATGTATGTATGTGTGCCATGTGTGTGCCTGGTGCCTATGGAAATGCCAGAAAAGGGCAAAGAGGCTGTCATCCCCCGAGGCCTGGAATTTCAGATAGTTGTGAGCTGTTTTGTGGATGCAAGAATCAAACTTGGATTTCACATCTGTAATAAATAAGAAAACTCACCTATTTCTTCATGTCTGTTCAGCTGAAGCTAAGGTTGGGACCTAAAATCAACAAAATTTAATTGTGTGTACTAAAGAACTAATACATAAAACTAATATATTGGAGATTGAACTACTTACTCTCTACTGAAAGTAATTTCAAGGTAAAGTTGCCCCTCACATGGAGAATGTTCTAGAGAAGTTCTTAGAAAAGCATGCCACATTTGTACTCAAAGCGTATGTTGCAATTCTAAAGTAATTTCCAGTTTTCCCAAAAATACTGTTTACGTTCAATTTTCCAATGGAATTAAGCCCACAATCACTTCCTAGTTTAGACAAATTTTATAATTTGCCCTAATTCTTACCATTCACAAGCATTCACTTGAATCCGAGGAATGATACACTGGTTCTTACAGCATTGCCTTGTCCCACCCACGTGAAGCATCCCTGAGCTCTTACTGTGGCCTGACACGCCTTCCAAAAAAGGCACTAACAAAGACACCGTTCATAGTACAAGACCTGGGAACATGTCAAGAATAATGCTAACCAAAAGTCATCTTTTTTTCAAGTAGTCTATTGTAACATACTACAATTCTCCTCCTCCAGGCTCAGGAGTTTTGAGATTTTGTAAGTACTCTCTGTCACATTACATCCTTACAACATATTAGATAGTAAATCTCTTTTTATATGTGAAGAAACTGAGGCACAAAGAGTTAGCTAAGTCCCTTGCCCAAAGTATGGACATGTGGCTTGCAAAGCTGGATTCAGAGTCAAAATGGATGTAGAGTTTGTGCTACAACATCACAAAAAAGCTTCTAATAGATCACTACCAGGAATCATAGGAATAATTAAAACATAGCTTACGGGATGGGGAGAACAGCACTTGGTAAAGCAGTTACTGTGCAAGCCAGAGGACCTGAGCACAATGACACAAGCATTGTGGTTGCAAGCACTTGCAATCCCAGGATTACAGAAGGAACTCCTGAGCTTACTGGCCAGCCAGCCTCGCTTCATTAGCCATCCCAAAAAACAAAACAGACATATATGTAGGGGGCCTATGTCAAGTCCATATAACTTGATGTGCTGGGATGGGTGGGTGGGTGGGCTCTGCTTTTCTGATGGGGAAAGGAGGGAGGATTCAGAGATGATAGAAGGCAGTGGTCCAGGAGGAGAGGAAAGAAGGGGCTATGAATGGGATGGAAGGGGCTACAAATGGGATGTAAAGTGAATAAACAAAGAAAACAACCAACCAACCAAATAAATAATAATAAAGCAAAGTGGACATATGCTGAGAAATAACACCTGCAGTGTTATTGCCTCCATATGTACATGTACATCTGGACACACACATAGACTCTTGGGCACACACTTGTATACAAACATATACACCAGTCTTCCAACAATTATACCTTATAAAGCTGAATTCACAGATCTACCCAACCATCTATTCGTTGTGTTACCTAGTAAGGGGCACTAGATAGTTTGGTTCTAATGGCAGTCTTAAAGGTACCCTTCATGGTCATACATACAGACACACATAACAAAACAGGAGTTTTGCCTGTTATTAAAACTCCTTTTAACCTTAGTATTTAACAGTGTTGGGCATATGCTGAGCGCCCAATATCTTATATAATTAAGGGAATCAATAAACATATTTAGTGAATGAATTAATTATTTTACTTAAAAGTAGATGAATATTTTGTTCTTTAACTTAAAGGTTACATACACACATCTTTAATGTAGATGCTTAGAGTATACTTACCCATGATTTAATTACAGAGTTGATTAAAGCAAAATTTCTACTTTACTAGAGCTTTGCCAGGCATTTTAATGGCACTTCTGAATATTGTTTTCACCAACTAAGATTATGAATAGATAACAGTTGATAATGAGACATTAGGTTTAACGTGACTCTAAGTTGGGTTTAACAATATAATGTAAAAGTAATTTGCACAGATGTAGTTTAAGATATGGTTCAATCCTATCAAATTAATTATCTCCTCTGAAATAGTCTTACAGTGTAGATGCTTCCTTTAAGCTTTAGGGGAAGATATACAAATGAACTGATGTAGACAGGAAATTGTAATTGTAACATAACAGAAGTCTGACTATGTTAAGCACCTTCAATTATGTATTATTTAGAAGTGTTAGCTACTTTAGTTTTATACCTTAACAATTTTAAAGTTTTACCTACCCATGTAGAAGGCAACAAATTTGAATATGTATTATTTTCAGACATTCTATATACATGCTTTTGAAAGGCAAGGGCTGTGTGTGTGTGTGCACACACTTTTTTTTCTAGAGAGATACGAAAGAAACATCCATTCAAAACAGATAGAAAACTGACAGACCAAGAAACAATTTTGTCAAATTCAGCATGATGAAAGAATGAGTTTATTGGAATTAATTACAGAATGATGGGTAAAAGGTTACTTCCAGTATCATGAGTGACTCGTAGGCAGCCAAGACACTGGAAAGTCCCACCAGTAGCCCGGATGATGACTCACAGATGCTAGATCAATGGAGTCATGACTTCATTCTGCCTCCTACCTCCTATGTAGTCATGACCCCAGACCACTCACAGCTGTGGGCAGTTGGACTCTCAGCTGAGAGACTGAGGACATCTTTCCACTTCCACAAGGGATTGTTAATCGACGGGATCTTCAGTGATTCTCCTGCACCTGCAATTGTGTGGACGGTCTCCTCTGGGTGATCACATTTGTTTGGATTTCAAGAAGGCACAGCAGCCACATCATGTGTGCAGGATGTTTCAGAAAGTTTCCCATAATTTCAAATAGTCCCTTAAAATGCTCCAGAATGCTTACCTTTGATGCTGTTCTTAATATGTTTTTGTCTGTTATTAGAAACTTTACAGCTGTAAGTAGGTGATTTGGTTTGCTTTTGATTTTACTGTTTTAGTTTCCTTTTGCTTGGCCTTTTTGCAAGTTTTCTTTCTTTCCTCCTTTTGCATGTAAAGCATCAGCTATCTGGTCTTTTTATTTCCTGTCCACTCTTGGTGTGTGGCCCTTGCTACACCCGGTCTTTATGACTTAGTTCTCCAGAGTCTGTGTTGCCTTGACATCTCAAACAAATAAAACTCTAATAGCCCTTTATACATGCTTGTTCCCACTGATGCACTCACAAATCCTTCCTATGAGAATAAATAATTCCTTCATTTGTTCAAGTGATGCAATGCAAAATTATGGAGTCATCCCTGAGTGTTTTTTTAAATGCTATAACCACAGTAGATCCATAAGCCATTCATTGTCACACACAAAAAAATAACTTCCATCTAATTACTTCTCAGCTCTTCAGCCATGGCCAACCTCATGTGGTCCACAAGTATAAACACTCTGTAAAATAGAATGAGTTCACCACTCCAAGTCTGGAGGCTTTGTTTAGTTAAAACTTACTCTGCTTAAATAACTCCAGTGTTTTTAATTGTGTTAGTTAATTAATTAATCAGATAAATCATGTGTGCATGCAAGATGGAGGACCACTTGTGGGAATCAGTTCTTTCTTACCACATAGTGAATCCTGAGGATTAAACTCTGCTTATCAGGCATGGTAGTAAGTGCCTTTCTTTACTGAGCTGTATTATTGGCTTCTCTACTGTGTTGATATGGCATCAGAAAATATATTTGTGCTGACTCCAGCAACACATACACTAAAACTAAAATCACCCAGAATGGATGAGTATGGTTCACGTCAAAAGTATGGCACACCTGTTACTGGACCATTTTATGTTAGGTACAAAGCCTACTCAACTTTTTGTTGGATAACAATGTCAAGGGAATGATAGAAATCCAAATATCATGTGACATCCATTTATTGTGTCCTATACAATGCTGTCCCTCTTCTAGACATTCATATGACTTTTATTGGATTTACTCAATCATTTGCTGCCATTATTTTTCTTTTTTGTATTTATTTTTTATCAAATTTTTATTTTTTAATGTATTAATTACAGTTTATTCACTGCGTATCCCAGGTGTAGCTGCCTTCCTCATTCCCTCCCAATCCCATACTCTCTCCCTCATCTCCTTATAGGGGATGTCCTCCTCCCCTTCCATCTGATCCTAGCTTATCAGGTCTCCTCAGGACTGGCAGTATTGTCTTCCTCTGTGGCCTGGCAAGGCTGCTCGTCCCTCAGGGGCTGGTGATCAAAGAGCCAGCCACTGGGTTCATTTCAGAGACAGTCTCTGTTCCCCTTAATAGGGTACCCACTAGGAGACTGAGCTGCTATAGGCTACATCTGAGCAGGGGTTCTAGGTTATATCCATGAATTGTCCTTGGTTTGAGTATCAGTCTGAGAAAAGACCCCTGGGCTCAGATAATATGGCTCTGTTGCTCTCCTTGTGGAGCTCCTGTCCTTTCCAGGTCTTACTATCCCCCCTTCATTCATAAGATTCCCTGCACTCTGCCCAAAGTTTGATTATGAGTCTCAGTATCTGCTTTGATACACTGCTGGGTAGTCTTTCAAAGGCCCTCTGTGGTCGGCTCCTGTCCTGTTTCCTGTTTTCTCCTTCTTCTCCTTGGTCACCACCATCTTGGATCCCCTACTATTTTTCTTGATAGCTCCTAACAGTCTATACTTGCTGACTGTGCTTGGCCTGCTCTCCGTTTATTCATTTTGATAACATCTCATATATCACAAGGGTCTTCACAACTTGATTCTCCTGACTGGATACTATTCTGCCTGTTATCCTGTATTTTTTTTCACCAACACATTCAAAACTGACTGGGTTTTCTGTTAACTGTTTATTCCACAACTAGACTGAGAGCTGCACAAGGGTAGGGTCTTAGGATTGATTACCAAGACACTGCCCAGGACACTCACTGCTATAGAATCTATGAACTCTTTTCTCTCTCAGTAGCTTTAAATGGACCGTGTTTATGGCCACATATTTTAAATACTAACAAACCACAGCTGTTTTTTATAATACTATACTTTGGATGGATACTGCTTCTTTCATCAGTCTTGAAATATCAATGGACCAACCCCTTGGGTTCAACTCGCTGTTGAAATCTCAAGTGCAGAATGTCCCAGTGTAGAGGTGGTATAATTCAGACACTATAATTTAGGTTATAAACTATAATTTACATCTTGTCTGCAACATTTAGCAGAAAATAGTCATGAACTTCCCTGTCTCAAAGATTTTGTTTTCCATGAAATCATTTTTAACTGAATCGCAATTTTCAAATCTGTAGTGAGAGATACTGAGTTTATGTAAACATGGCAGCAAGAAGAAAACTGAGCAACTTCATGTACTTATATCTGTTTCCCCAGAACTAATACCTATAAATATAAATGATCTATTGGAATGTAACTATTATTTAAAGATTTGTGATGTCCACAGATTCCCTCCAGGATGATTTTATTATATTTTATTAAATTTTAAGTATTATATGAATGTCATTTTTATAAACTCATGACAATTAGGTCTCATTTGGCAAGTTAATCATTATCATCATCCCAGCCATATTAAATTGTTTTTTAAGTAAGTTTAATCTTAAATGTTTCACATATTCTGATCTTTATTTCTTGATTTCTGCAAACTGCTTATTCCCCCCTCCTTTGCTCAAATGATGTGACCGATTTTTAGACTCAGCTACATATCAATGACACACTTTCTATAATAAAGTGTGACACTTTCATTCATTCTCCTTCATACTTTCATTCAATTTGCCTGTACTTTGACTCTTAATGTTACATACCCTTATTTCTCTTATAGGTTTTCACATCTTCTATGTGACTTAACAACACATTGATGGCTCCTGTATCTCCCTTGCAGAAGCCATTTTCATAGAGTAGCTCCAGAAATCCCAGGGAAAAAAAAAGATTTTCTTACCCTTGCCAGTAACTTAAGAGACCTAAGCAAACTACCAGATAAAGGGATATGTAGGTGGAGTGTGAGAACAAACTGGAGGTCTGTCCTGGCAGTGCTGGGATCTTTTTATGGCTGTGCTCCTAGTCACCAACCAGCTCAGCTTATTCTGTAGCATAGGCTCCAGGGCTTTTCTTAATTTGAGGCTTCATCATATCGGCATAATGAATTGTTAGTTCCCTTTCCATCCTCTTTACCCTGCCTGAAGTATCAAGTGTGGAGCTGAAAACTCTAAGCTGGCGATAATGCCTGGGTCTTTCTGTTCACTGTCCTCTAGCTAGGAACCCAATGAAGGTCCCATCACCCAATGAGTTCAAAGGTATCTTTATTGGGTGTCAAATTGCTCAGAAAACTAAGTGTTTTTCTGACTCTGTGCCAGGAAATAATTGGGAGAAAGTCAAAATGCAGTACAAGAATGCCAAGTCTTGTCATCAGGGATTTTTAGTGTAGTTGTTGTTCTGGACTGTAACATGAAGGTACATTATAGATGACATCCACAGCTTCGTGGATAATTGTCACTAAAAATTAGTGCAAAGATCTCAGTGTAATTTTTATTACATTTTTCTAAAGCTTTTTAATTGTATGTGTAGTACATGGCCTTGTATTACCAAAGAGCATATTTTTTTTCTGTTTTGCTTTATTATGCTTTGTTTTGTTTGAGACAGGGCTTCTTTGTGTAGCCTTGGCTGCCCTAGAACTAGCTCTATAGACTAAGAGACCTTAACTCACAAAGATCTACCTGCCTCTGCCTCCTAAGTGCTGGCTGCACTACAACCACACGTCCCATAAGGTCATTTTCATACAGCTATACAGCTATATAGTATGATCCTCCCACTATTTCTATCCTTCCCTAACCATCACTCCTTTTTGTTCCCCTAGGGAAGTGCTTCTTAACCTTCCTGGTGCTGCACCTTTTAAGACAGCTCCTCATGTTGTGGTGATCCCAACCATAAAAGTATTTTATTGCTACCTCATAACTATAATTTTGCCACTGTTATGAATTGTAATGTAAATATGTTCTTAGGTGATACTTTCATGTTGCATGTATATCCACATACATGGTGGATCATATAAAAATTAAGTAATTCAGATGAAAGCCATATATGGTATTATCATTCTAACATTGAACACACTGTTCTGAGTCCTTAAGCAAAAGATTCTTCAGTTATTGTGGTAGTTTATATATGTTTGTGTGTAAAAACATATGTCTTTACTATTACTGGCCGTGTATTGTGTAGTTGAAGAGCATTAGTGAACCTTTGGGAGAGATGCCACCTGCTTTGTACCCACACAGCTGGCAGCTTGTTTCTGAGCTACAGCGGTGTCACCACCATTTTTATAAAAGAAACAAAGTGAAGTAGCTGAAAGTCGATGCCATGCTGTAGTATGCGCTGTATACGCTTAACTCAATAATACCTTACAGTTTGTTTCATTGCTCACAAAGAGATGAGGGCCTGATCAGGGCAAGGTTTGGAAGCATGGCTTTCAAGAATTTTGTTGCATTGTTTCTCATGAATTTAAACAATACTGGTGTGTGTGTGTGTGTGCTTAGTAAAACTTATTTGTTTGTTTGTTTATGTATTTAGATGAGCTTCCATGTATCCCAGGCTGGATTTAAACTGGCCATGTGGCCCCAGAAAGCTTCAGACTCATGGTCCCTTGCCTCCATTGCCTGAGCTCTGGGATTACAGACGTGCACCACCACATCTGGTTTATATATGATCGTGACTGAACCCAGGGTCTTAAGCACGATAGGTGCATGATCAGACAAGCTATATCCCAAGTCTCCAAAAATTTATTTTTCTCCAGATTTCCAAACTCCCATGGCCCAAACCAATAATAGTGAAATAGTAAATTTGATTATATGCAATATTACTTCCCCATGACTGCAACTTTTTTCCTAAGCCTCAGTAAAGTGTCTGCCTGTCAGTTGATTGATTCTTAAGTTTAGATACTTTCATGAGGTTTTTCTTTTTTTTATTTTTGGAATTTAATTGAATAGTAACCAAAGCAGATAGATTTTTTTTCCTTGTTGGAGAAGTGCAATTTCTTCCCCCAGGAAGAGAGATCTCCATGATCGTCTTGTGTTGGAGATTATAGCTCTCAGTTTTCTTTAATAACTGAGTCCCACCACAAACCACTGTCCCTTGAGTACTGATGCATGCTTTTATAGCATCCTACTGTTGTTTTACCAATGGATGGCCCATGAGAGTTTTACTACTCAGTTTACCGTGACATTGATAAATGATCCAGTTTCTTCCTTTCTATCCGTAAAACTTTAAGTGGAAAAAAAGTTCAAAGTCTTAAACAAATATTCACATATGCAATTTTTATGGGCACTTTACCACTGATAGCTTTTATTAACTTCTCCTATAAATTCTTTGAATATTATTTTCCTGATGATCTAAAGAATGAACATGTGTTTTGAAGCTGTGGTATACAACAAAGCATATTCTTTGTTATGCATAGTAGCAGTCTAGTGTGTGTGTGTGTGTGTGTGTGTGTGTGTGTGTGTGTGCATATATGTAAATAATGGGCAACCCATTTATTATAAATTTTGAATATCTTGGTAATATTACCACTTTATATGTATCATCATAGTCTAATTCAAACACTCCTGTGAAATAGCTTTTACTTTTTTCAAAATTAGTTTTTGGAATGGGTTTAAGTCTGCAAAACCCTGCTGATCAGAAACAACAATGTTTCCATAACGCGGAGGCTGCTTTCTTCCTCCACATAGTTCTTCCATGAAATTACCTGGCTGGCATTAGTGCACATTTGTTATAAATCGATGAGGCAGCCATTTGGTAGTTCACCCTTTGTGTTGTCTATTTTAGGTGTTGAGATAAATGGGCAATGACTGCAACTATGAGAACAGCATCATGCAAAATTGTTTCTCTTTATTCCATCTATTTCCTCTTGAACAGAGCAAAATACTGCTAAAAGACAAGATGATTTTTCATAAGTCATATAGATAAAAAATATGGAATTGCTCTGCTTGTCTGTAATCTATTCTTCTATTTCAGACACCAGACTGTCAGATTCTTCATAACTAGTGAATTGGTGAAGGGCATCTAACATCTAATTGCTGCTGTTACCTTAAGAAGGACCCAGAAACATATATATATATATGAAACTTCCCCATGCTTCCTTTTCTGTTTTGAAGTTCAAACCTGAGAAGTTTCTGAAGGAATGTTGCAGTTTTAGTCACTGGATAGTTGATGAGACTGACTGGTAGGGAGGAGGCCTTCCTGACTGTAGGGAGCACAGTCTAGAGGCTAACCCATAGTGGTTAGGACAGTGAGTAAATGAAGAATAAAGTAACACTATGGCTTTTCTTTTCAAGTGAATGAACAAAGCCCTAACAGATACAGAGAAATTAAGTCAAAGCTGTATAGACTGAGAGTAATAGGTAATTACACACATTTCCCTTTGGAAAGTTGTTTGCAGTCTCCAAGATATATGTGAACAAAGAATGAATCATGGCATGAGGCTATATGGTAGAATGAAAAGTAGAAGGGACATGCAGATATTTACTGTAGACTATGTCTAAACATAACCTTGAAGTCACTTAAGAGTTCATAAGATCTTCATTCCTGTCATACCAGATCTGGAACAACTTTGGGAATTTTCTTCCTAGTGTTTTCTCCCACCCTGGCCCCTCATTTGTTATGATAAATAATTGTGTAGAAGCAATAACCAGGTAAAGATTTCATTGCTTCATAAACTTCCTGGATTATATTATTTCAAGAAAAATAAACTTATTTTGTGAAATCATTTCTCTGTTTTGTTGTTGTTGTTCTGTGATATCTCTCACCATTTGCTTAAGACAGGCTAAGAAGTTAAGTTAGTTTTTAATTAAGTCCTAGGTTAGCATAACTTCAGTTCTGAATGACAAACAGTGATGAAAAATAGTTGTTGTAAATTTTCTATGTTATGACTTTGTTTCTTCATTGGAAGTAGGTAGTGATAGCATCCACAAAGGAACATTTTTCAGTGGCTGGGCATAGGTGGTATCTAGGAGAGAACTCTATCACCTTCATCACTTGGGACCAATATTTGTTCCCTCTGTACCCGGAAGAGAAAACTTGCAGTTTTGTAGAGCCTATCATTCATTTTCTTTGTGTTCTCTTATGTAACCTTTGTTCTAGTTAACATTTGGGATCACTGAGGTGTATGGGGGAGGGGGAGTTGGGGAACTTTCCCTAGAGTTCAGTGTGATTGAAGCATCACAGACTAGAATGGCCATGAGAAGAGTTCTTCCTCACACAAACCAGAACTCTGTGTTCTCTGCTTTTGTGTTAGTGCATTTAAGTGTATGTGTGTGTGTGCCTTGACATGTGTATGTGTGTGTGCATGTTTATGTTTAGTGTGCATGTGTGTGTATGCATGCATACTTGCATTTTCTCTTGATAATTGAAATTGAACCCAGAGCCTTGCAGCAAACCTGAGTCATATTCCTCAGCCCCCCTTTTTAGCATTAGTTTTGAGACAGAGTCTTTATAAGTTTCCCAGGTTAGCCTTACATTCATTCATACATATAGACAGACAGACAACATACTCATTCACATGAAGTAAGAGTAAGTAAATATTTAACAAATGATATCTCCTGGCCTCATCCATGTGCACATGCACACACACTTATGGTAGCCCAGGCAGGCTTGGGGAACTTGTGGCCCTCCAGCTTCAGATTACCAACCACAGGAAAGTTGTTAGAATTACAGAAATGTGACCTTGGGTCCATCTTGCTGCTTTTCTAACTTAAGTGGTTCCCTGAGATTCCAACAGTGTTCTGAATATTTGATTACAGATGCAGGCATGCTCCAAACTCTTTGCTCCAGTGTTAGAAAGCTGAGCAAATCCTTTCGCTGGATTAGAATTCCTGTGTCAAAGCCATTCCTGGATCATCTGTTTCTACATGAAATTGCTGTAAGACAAGCAGAATGGAACTTGAGAGTAGGAGCTGTAATACATTTTCAATCCCAGTGCCTAACTCCTGTTGGCAGTAATAGCTATGATGTGAGCTGAGGGAATGCTTTATTAAGATAAAATAATAAAGAAAATAAAACAGAAAGTGAAAGAGCTTGGCAGTAGCTCAGTTGCTAAAATCCTTGCAAGTATAATAGCTCAAACCTCAGACAGGAGGCTGGGGGCCTGGAGAGGCAAGTCAGCAGTTAAGGGCACTTGCTCCTCCTCCAGAGAATCCAGGTTCTGTCCCTAGAATGCACATGGCAGCTGGCATGAGCTTCAATTCCAAAGGATTCAACGCTTTCTTCTGGTTTCTGAAGACACCAGGCATGTACATGCTACACATACATACATACATACATACATACAGACAGACAGACATACATACATACATATGTATACACACACACACTCATTCACATGAAGTAAGAGTAAATAAATGTTTAACATTGAGATCCTCTTCTGACCTTCACACATATGTGCGCATATGCACACACTCATGTGCACACATTGCTATCACTCAAAGAAAACAGAAAATGGCAGCGATGATGTTGTAAACCCGTTTTACCCTTTTGTTTTCTATAAAACCTAAAAAACTTTCACTTCCACAGCTCCATCTTTCATCACTTTGATGGGCTCAACATTGTCTCCGACTGTTCTTGATGTTTCCAGGATCCTGATATCAATCTTAACTCTCACCAGATTCTCCTTACTCATCCTCATTTAGGTGAAAATAAGTGCTTTTTTTTCCAGCTGTGTTTATCTATAGACATGAGTTTGTTTCATTTGCGCTCACGGGTTAAAAAACACTTTTTTAATCCATCATGATCCATTGCTGAATCATCCATTTTTCTCTGTTTTTCAAGGGTCGTAAGAATGAAGCTGAAAAGTTCTTCTTGAAGGCCATTGAGCTGGATCCCTCCAAAGGAAACTGTTACATGCACTATGGTGAGTGGTGATAGTTTCTCCATGTCCCCAACATTTGCTGCCAATACTGATAAGAGATTTCAGCTCTTTACTGGTCAAGGACCTTTGATAGGAAGATGGCGTCTTCTTTCCAGATTTAGCCTCATGGTACATCTTTCCGTTTTCATGAAAAACATCACATACAGGAAGACTCTGCATTATATTTTCCTTTAGCAAATTTCATTGGCTTTTAATGGAGAAGGCAGTTTTCCAATTATTTCTTTCAAGTTCAGCACAGAGTTTAAATGAAATCTCATCAGGAAAGCATCTAGCTCTTTGTCTGATGTATAGTTTACAATAAAAATATTAGCTCCTTTTTTTTCCTTCTCTACAGTAATGTATCGCTCATGGAGCATGCCAACTTGGATGTTTTAGGAGTTTACATTTTGGCCTCAACAGCTTGCTTTCTGGAAGATATGAATGTATACCAGGCTGTAAATGCCTAAGAGTGAGGCCAAACATAAGCTATAACAAGTCTAAGGAATGTCTGTCTCATGCCATTTAGCCTTGGCTTTAATCAGCCCAGAATGAGCTTATATAACACTCTATCATTAGAGTGACTCATGTGTTTAGCCAGCAAATATACAGCTAGTTGGTGTGGGATAAGATGTTCTGTGTCTACTAGATTTGTTGATGGTCTGTCTCTGAAGGAACAACAACAAAAAGCATTTTCTTTTGTTAATCCCTTGGGAATTAACTGTAATTTATAAATGGTTTGAAAAAAGATTTTAAAATAAATTTCAATGATTTTAAAAATAATTGCTATTGATTTTAATGTGTTAGATATTATTGAGTGGTAAACTTAACTGTGGACAGAAATTAAATTTGTAATATGCCTGTATATTATTTATTCCTTCTCCCAGTTTTCAGCTAGAAAAAAAAAAGTGATGGCCAGGAGTGTAAGAGAATGAACATAATAAAATGGAAACTCTCAGCCAGCTACAAGTGCTCTTATTTACAAGTATGTTGTTGTATGTATATGCTTGTAAACCTAAGCTTATGATGCTTTGTTTCTGGCATGATGTGTGCTACAAAAGCATGTAACATACAACATGACCAATTTGCCTTTGCTTGCTTACCACTGGGTTATAATCACAGTTGAATGATTCAACTTGGCCTTAAAATTTACCTTTTTTTTCCACAAGTTTTTCTGTATAATGTATTTGAAGTGAGGGGTTTCTCATGTCTTCTATTCCGGGTTCCCCTACAAACATCAGATTAGCCCCATGATGATTTTGCTAGCGCACAGGAAGAGTACTGCCAGGGCCTTTTAGGGAACACACGTCCATTCCAGGCCTTTATGCTCATATTTTCTTTGTTTCAAACTGGTTCTGCTTCATGTATCTTCTGAGCTAATTTCCAATATCATTATTTAGTGACTAGGAATCCTCATAATGAATTTATTTCCATGCTCTGTTGCTGCATTTGAATGGCTACTGCTCTCTAACACTATTCTGGTCAGGGTTGTGGCTTGGTGGCACAGTGCTTGTCTAGGGCAGTTGTGGTCTGATGGCAGTCTCTTGTACTGTCAAAGAAAAAGAAAAGGAAACTGATGTTAGACTTCAGTTTCCTTGAGAATTCTTGAAAGAAAAAAATCACTTTCGTATTAATAATTAAGAGTTGGCCTCTGATAGGCTAGGGTCAAATACAAGGGGAGGAGGAACTCCACTATCAGTGGACTAAGGGAGGGGCATAGGAGGTAAAGAGGGAGAGAAGGTGGGATTGGGAGGAGATCAGGGAGGAGGAAGGAGGCTGCAGTTGGGATTCAAATTGAATAAATTGTAATAAATGATAATAATAAAAAAGAAAAGAAAAAAAAGAATTGGCTTCTGGTTATTCTACCTAGCTCAACTTTTCACACTACTTTTTAAAAATTAGCATTTTATGGCATATTATGCTCCTGAGGTTTTCGCTTCTAGTGGTGGTTATAGAGATATTATTTCTCTCACAAGAAATTTGTTTTGGATTAAGTTCACTGGAAGGTGCAAGAAATATTTATGGCACTTGGAAGATAGTGATAGCTCATGTCTTTAAATGTTTGTGTAAAATTGATTTTTTTCTTAATCTCATTGGAATGTTTTTAATATGAAGGTTATTTAACTAATTAGAACCATTTTTCTTTCCTGTGAGAAGGAAGCTACATGATCCAACATAATTTTAATAAACTTTGTAACACTCAATATTTTCTTTCTTTTGAATATAATTTGGAAAGACTCAATGAGGCATCACAAAAAAGACTGGTTAAGGCACATAATCTACAAATGCACCAGAATCCTGTAACAGAACTTCATATGATATTAATATTTGACTTTTAGAACTGGCAAATTGTTTTTAATTTAATTTTAACTCAATCCTCTGTTCTGCAAACAAATAGAGTAAAGCCTAGAAAAATGAGGATGATTCAGCCAAATTCAATGTAGCTGAGCAATTTCTGCATCTCTTGATTAATCATTGTTTTCCTTTTATAACATATGCTCTTTGTCCTTTTATAGCATTAGTAGATATGCAGATAAACTGACATTTTAATCAGTAGGTATTTGTGCTCATAATTTAAAAATGTTATGACTTAGCTTAAAATTCTGAAAGATTTATTTTTATAAGCTGTATCTACTTGGTATATGACATTGTTTCTTATTCAGAAAATTCTGTGAAGAAATAAACATTATGAAGTCTTGGTACAAGTAACTTCCAGGCAAAGAAAAGTTTAGGTCTAGTCATGATGAGACACACCTTTAACCCCAGCACTCAGGAGATAGAGTCATGCAGATCTCTGAGCTCTAGTCAGTGATGTTCAGGCAGTTTGGTTGAGTCAGGGAATAGTGAGGTGGAATTGAGTTTGATGCAGTTCAGTTCCTGTAATTCAGAGGAAGTTTTACAGAGGCGGGTTGAAAAGAGAACAAGTAGAAGCAGGTAGAGACAGAATGAGCCAGAGAATGAGATTAGAACATACTGTCAAAATTAGCATGAGGCCAAGGAGAGCAATTCACTCAGAGACTGAGAGAGAAGCAAGATTGAATGAGTGAGCTAGGAGAGGACTTTGAGCTAGAATAGCTGCATTGAACCAGCCAGCAAAAGCTCAGAAATAACTGGAAAGGCTGAGCTTGTTCAACAGTAAGTCTCAGAGGCTAAAAGTATTCAAGCCCTACATTACATTGTTTGGAGGCTAGAAGCTTTCAGACTAGGCCTAGGTTAGCAGATGAAGGCAGTGAGCCTCCGAGACAGCAATTTATTTATTTATTTTTTAAACTAAATTTTTATTTTTTATATATTAATTACAGATTATTCATTTTGTATCCCAGCTGTAACCCCCCCTTCCTCATTCCCTCCCCATCCCACACTCATTCCCTTATCTCCTCCCATGCCCCTCCCCAGGTCCACTGATAGGGAAGGTCCTCCTCCCCTTCCATTTGACCCTAGCTTATCAGTTTTGATCAGGACTGGTGGCATTGACCTCCTTTGTGGCCTTGCAAGGCTGCTCCCCTCTCAGGGGGAGGTGATCAAAGAGCCAGCCACTGAATTCATGTCAGAGACAGAATCTGTTCCCCTTACTAGGATTCCCATTTGGAGACTGAGCTGCCATGGACTACATCTGATCAAAGGTTCTAGATTATATCCATGAATGGTCCTTGGTTAGATTATCAGTCTCAGAAAAGACCCTGTGCCTAGATTTTTTGGTTCTGTTGCTCTCTTGTAGAGCTCCTGTCCTCTTCAGGTCTTATTATCTTCCCCTTCTTTCATAAGCTTCCTTGCCCAAAGTTTGGTTATGAGTCTCAGCATCTGCTTTGATACACTGCTAGGTAGGGTCTTTCAGAGGCCCTCTGTGGTTGGCTCCTGTGAAACAGCAATTTAAATCAGGGGGAAAATGTACTTTAGCATATTTCAGAAAGTGAGGAGGTAGAAGGTAGAGGATTTTTTAGAAAGGATAGGTACATCATTCATCTAGGAGTGTACAGTGTTTGCAGTCGCGGAGGCATACCAACTGTTAGAAGAGAGAGGTGTCAATAGCAGAACTGGGCTTCACAGGCTCAAGGCAAGAACAAGTGTATGTCTAAGCAGTAAAGTCAAGCTTGTGTGACTGGGGCTGAATAAACCAGACAGAAAAATGGAAGAAGAGGCTGCAGAGAAATTAAATGAGGGCCCATGGGGCTTTGCAAACCAAGCTAAGGCGTGATGGGATGGACCACACCAAAAAGAGAGGACAGAGCTTTTAAAGTACAAAAGAAAAGGTTTCTAGAAAGTGATTGCTGTGTGTTGGGAAACGCTGTTGATAGTTTGGGGTTGAGAGGTATCAGGCAGGCAAATACATAAAAACTATCTTTCCTTTAGATGACGCTATGTTAAGGATGGGGAGAATTCTGTTTCCTACCTTCTGTGACATCAGTACCTGGTATGTTGTCAAATTCCCAATAAGATTCCATACTAGAACTGAATCTGGAGCATAAAATTTGTAGAAAGGATGGTATGTTTTAATTTTAATTATTTTTTATCCAAGATCATTTATACGGTTTCTCATATCCGTTCCTTGCCAACTTGCTGACTATATTATACATATATATATATACATATATGTATATATATGTATATATATATGTATATATATGTATATATATATGTATATATATATATATATTCCTTCCCCCTTAGGGTGTTTATAACCACAGATTGAATGAATAAAAACACTCTCGCAACTTGAAAATAAATATTTAAATGAAACGTATGTGCTCAGGGAATTTTAAAGATGCTTTTCAATGCCAGCGAGTTGATGCCGTTTTATGAGGAATCCACTCTCCGGAGCAATTATGTGCTTTTAGTTCAGCTGATAATGATACAAATGATTTGGAAAACATTATTCAGTTGTTACAGGGCAGATAGAATTGCAGAAATTTATATCTGCTGCAGAGGTGTTTCAGAGATGATGTCTGAATATACTATCAGCGCCTCCGAGTTTAGACCCCCTGATTTTGTGTCTGGAGAAAAGATCTGTAGTAAAGTTTTTTTTTTTCAGTACAATTTCACTTAGGTTTCATTTGAAAGTTTGTAAAATTGGCTCAGAGAGATAATTAAATTTTGGCCATTGCTACACCTGTAGTCTCTGGAGGAGAAATAGAAACTTGGATTAGAATCCTGAACTGTAAATCTAGAAAGTTGATGCTGACTCAAAGATGTTTTCCAGCATTTACATTTTCTATCACGTACATAACTTATAAAATACCGTTTTTAACATCAGTTCAATATTTTACTTCTGATAAATGTGCAGAAAATAGGTTTCAAACTATGGTAGTAACCATAGTGTAACATCATATTCATGCATTGTCATCAAACTTAGTATTGTCCATGTCTGTGATGCAAATTATATAATCTTGGTGAAATTCAGTTCATGAATCTAAGGGTGATGTCCATTATGGATCAAGAGATTCTCCATGGATCTGTTTGTCTCCAGGAGGCAGTGTCTTCCAGGAGAATCAAAGTCAAGATTGGAACTCTTTCTTCAAAATCAAAAGTGGTATTTTAGAAAAGCTACGTAATAAGATAAAAATACATTATAGGTATTTTCTTTGGATACATAGAGGCAAATTTGATGTGACTAAAATATATTAGAATAAATAATAAAGCACCTACTAGCCATATGTTTTAGTCAATTTTCTATTACTTGAAAAGACACCAGGACCACGGCAACACCTATAAAATAAAGTGTTTAATTGGGGTCTTGCTTACAGTTTCAGAGAATTAATCCACAGCCATCCTGCTGAGAATCAGACAACCATGGCAATAGACCATGGCTGAAAGCTTTACATCTGGAGGCAACAGAGAGAACTTTAATCTTTTTTAATTTATTTGTATTTTTAATACATTATAGTTTATTCCCTTTGTATCCCAGCTGTAGCCCCCTCCCTCATCACCTCCCAGTCTCACTCTCCCTCCCTCATCTCCTTCCACACCCCTCCCCAAATACACTGATAGGGGAGATCCTCCTCCCCTTCCCTCTGAACTTCTTTTTAAAAACAAATCAGTCCTTCAGGTTTTGCTTTATTCCTTGCTTTCTATGCTTAGAAAGTCACTCCAAAAAATATAAAGAACTCAGGAAATTAAACACCAACAAACCAAATAATCCAATTAAAAATGGGGTACAGAGCTAAACAGAGAATTCTTTTTTTAATTTTTTCTTTTTATTCTTTTTTTTAACAATTTTTCCTCCCTCCCACCTCCCCTCCCAAACTCACCCTCCCTCTTCCTCATCCATGTCCCTCTCCCAGTCCACTGATAAGGGAGGTCCTCCTCCCCTTCCCTCTGATCAGGTCTCATCAGGAGTGGCTGCATTGTCTTCTGTGGCCTGGCAAGGTTGCTCCCCTCTCAGGGGGAGGTGATCAAAGAACAGGCCAAATCAGTTCATGTCAGAGACAGTCCCTGTCCTCATTACTAGGGAACCCACTTGGATACTGAACTGCCATAGGTTACCTCTATGCAGGAATTTCAGACCATCTCTATGAGTAGTCCTTGGCTGGAGTATCAGTTTCAGAAAAGACCCCTGTGCCCAGACATTTTGGATCTGTTGCTGTCCTTGTGGAGCTCCTGTCCTCTTCAGGTCTTACTATCTCCCACTTCTTTCATAAGATTCCCTGCCATCTACCCGAAGTTTGGCTATGAGTCTCAGCATCTGCTCTGATACCCTGCAGAAGCCCTCTGTGGTGGGCTCCTGTCATGTTCCCAGTTTTCTCCCTCCTCCAATGTCCATCCTCTTTGCCTTTCTGAGCAGGTATTAAGCATCTTGTCAGAGTCTTCCTTCCTGATCAGCTTCCTTAGGTGTACAGATTTTAGTATGTTTATCCTATATTATATGTCTAATATCCACTTATGAGTGTGTATATACCCTGTGTATCTTTCTGCTTCTGGGATACCTTACTCAGGATGATATTTTCCAGTTCCCACCATTTACCTGCAAATTTCCTTATTGTATCTTTCTGCTTGTGGGATACCTCACTCAGGATGATATTTTCCAGTTCCCACCATTTACCTGCAAATTTCCTTATTTTTATCGCTGACAGCACATGCTGGAGAGGATATGGAGAAAGGGGAACCCTCCTCCACTGCTGGTGGTAATATAAACTTATACAACCACTTTGGAAATCAATCTGGCACTTTCTTAGACAATTAGGAATAGAATTTCCTCAAGATTCAGCTATACCACTCCTAGGCATATATCCAAAAGATGCTTATGTATACAACAAGAACATCTGCTCAACCATGTTTGTAGCAGCTTTATTCATAATAGGCTGAAGCTGGAAACAGCCCAGATGCCCCTCAGTTGAGTAACGGATACAGAAACTGTGGTACATCTACGCAATGGAATATTACTCAGTGATAAAAAGCAAGGAAATCATGAAATTTGCAGAGAATTCTCAACAGAGAAATATAGAATGGTGGAGATGCACTTAAGGAAATGCTCAAAGGAAATGCTTAGCCATCAGAATGGCTAAGATCAAAAACTCAAGTGATAGCACATGCTGGCAAGATTTGGAGAAAGTGGCAATACTACTGCATTGCTGGTGGGAGTGCAAACTTGTACAACCACGCTGGAAATCAATCCTGGCTTTCTCAGAAAATTGAGAATAGCTCTACCTCTAGACCCAGCTATACCACTCTTGGGCATATACCCAAAAGATGCTCCACCATACAACAAGGATATTTGCTCAACTGTGTTCATAGCAGCTTTATTCTTAATAGCCAGAATCTAGAAATAATTTAGATGTCTCTCAACTGAGGAATGTATACAGAAAATGTGGTATATTTAAACAATGGAATACTACTCAGCAATTAAAAACAAAGAAATCATGAAAATTTCAGGCAAATGAATAGAACTAGAATAGATCATATTGAGTGAGGTAACCAAAACACAGAAAGATACACATGGTATGCACTCACTCTTAAGCAAAATTTAGCCATATAGTATAGGATAAACATACTACAATTCACAGACCCAAAGAGGAAAAGTAACAAGGAGGACCCAAGGGAGGATGCTTAAATCTCACTCAGAAGGGAAAATAGAATAGAAAGAGGTAGTGGCTAAAGAGAGGAAACAAGGTAGGACAAAGAGCACAGAAATAAGGGTGGAGATCAGACCTAGGATGAGTGGGGATGGGAGGACAGTGAGCCTGCAGAGAGAAAAGAAGCTCATTGACTGGGACATCCCTATGACAAGCTGGAGACCCAAGACAGGGTAGGCTTCTGGGAGGTCACAGTGGTGACTCTAGCTGAGACTCCTAGTAGCAAGGGCCATGGAGACTGAAGAGGACACCCTCTACCTAGACAGGACTTCTAATGAAGGATGGGGAACACTGATAAAAGCCTTGACTCAATATTTAACCTGCCTATAACATGTGCAGGGGCAAAGAGACAGCAAAGATTGAGGGAATGTCCAACCAGTGCCTGGCCCAATAAGAAACCTACTCCATAGGAGAGCGCCAACTCTTGACACTACTAAGGACACTCTGATATGCTTGCAGATGGGAGTCCAGCATAGCTGTCCCCTGTGAGGCTCCACCCAGCAGTGGATTAAAACAGTTGCTGAGACTCTCAGCCAAACATTGAAGGAATTGTATGGAGTTTTATGGAAAAGTGGGTAAAGATTAGAAGGAACAGGGGCAGGAGCTCTACCAGAAGACCAACAGAGCCAACTAATCAAGGCTCAGACGGGCTTGCAGAGACTGAAACACCAACCAACCAAAGATGATGCAGAGACTAGCCCTAGGCCCCCTATACAGATGTAGCCAATGGGCTTCATGCAGGTGTCCTAGTAAGGGAGCGAACAGGAGCTGTCTTTGTCATGGACTTGGTGACCTCCTTTTTGATCACTTCTCCATGATGGGGCTGCCTCACTAGGCTATAGGGGAACAGGATGTTCCTGTTCCTGTTCCTGATGTGACTTGTTGAGCTGGAGTGGGGGATCCCCTTTTTCTGAGGAGTAAAGGAGGAGGAATAGGGAAAGAGGGAGGGCAGGTGGGACCAGAAAGAGAGAAGGGAGGGGTCTACAATTGTGATATAAAGTGAATAAATAAATTAATTAATTAAAAATAAAGAAAGTCTCTTCCCTGTTTTCTTCCACTCTAACCATAAAGAAGTTTAAATTCCAAAGGGTCTTTAGAAAACTTACCACATAAAATATAAATTGTGTCAGAGACAGCCCCTGTTCCCCTTAATAGGGAACTCACTTGGAGACTGAGCTGCCATGGACTATGTCTGTGCAGGGGTTTTAGGTTATCTTTATGAATGGTCCTTGGTTGGTGTATCAGTCTCAGAAAAGACCCCTGGGCCCAGAGTTTTGGGTTCTGTTGCTCTTCTTGTGGAGGTCTTATCTCTTCCAAGTCTTTATATTTCCCCCTTCTTACCAGGCCACAGAGGAAGACAATTCAGACAGTCCTGATGAGACCTGATAGGGAAGGAGGACAGATAGGGGATTATCAGTGGACTGGGGGAGGGGCATGGAGAAGGGCTAAATTGAGAGAGGAAGAGGGAGGGGACTACAGCTGGGATACAAAATGAATAATTCTAATAAATAAAAAGTTAATTAAAAAAATAAATATAGGAACAAAAAAAGATATAAATTAAAGTTTCAATCATTAATTCCTAGGATATTTAATAGGAAATTTAAAAATAAATCTTAGTGGAGAAACAAAACAGTTTGCAGCAACCTTTAGAAAATTCCAAATTATATTTCTGTGAATTCTGCTACTGATGAGGCAATAATGCTAAATACTTACTGTAAGGAAAATGGAAACTTTTTCACATTAAGTATTTAACGTAATTATTACCACAGGAGAATATTGCAAAGAGCCACCCAACATGCATTTTGATTTTTAATCAGGGTAATATCATAACTAAGGTCATTATTTAATTTTATAATTACTCTTTTTGTCTGAAATGGCTAAAACTGAAGTAACACAAAAAGTCAACTCCACGTGATTGCAATCTGCTTGTGATGTTAATTTTGAATAGAGCCACTTCTCTCAGGGCTCAGAGAAGAAAGGTCAAACACAGACTTTTACCAATTTTCTCCCATGCTTACATTTTAAAAATGAAACCTAAATAGTTCATAAATTACCATATACAAAAACAGAGTCCAAATTATGAGTGTATGATTCTGGATCTAAAAGCTGAAAGGGGGCAAATGTGGTGGTACAGTGAGGAAAGCTGGTTCTACACAAGCTTGGTGACTTGAGTTTGATGCCCAGACTCATGATGGAACAAGAGTCCTAACTCACAAAGGCTGTCATCTAGCCTCCACACGTGTGATATGGCAGACACACATCTGTAATTCCACACAAACCACACATACATACACATATGTGTATGTGTTGGACAAGTGAAGTGTTGTTTCTCCTGTAATTACACTGGAAATTTCTGAATAAGGAAGTCGCTTGACTAGTAACTATCATTTCATACATAAATGTTACTGTGGTACATTCCTGTATCTGAGGGGTGAATCCTACCGAGGTGGAATGATAGTTAAGATAGATTAAAGACCAGAAAACACTAGGAGGAGGTTAAAGCATTAAATATGTATGTATGTATGTATATATATATATATACATATATATATATATATATGTTACATGTAATATATGTGTATATATTTCTCAGGACTTTAATATCAATGGTGCAGTCAACTAAGAATCCAGGTAATCATAGCTGTTAAATCAACCTAAGCCTCTCTTTTTTTTTATTAATTTATTTATTTTTATATCAATCACAGGTTAGGTACTTTGCATCCCAGGCATAGCCTCCTCCCTCATTCCCTCCCACTCCTTCCCTCATCTCCCTCCTCCCCGCCCCCTCCAAGTCCACCAACAGGGGAGGACCTCCTCCCCTTCCATCCAAACCCAGCTCATCCTGTCTCCTCAGGGCTGGCTGCAATGCCCTCACCTGGGTTCTAGCCAGTCTGTCACTCCCCTGTTTATATGGGGGAGGGTCAAAGAGTCAGCCACCAAGATCATGATTGAAACATTCCCTGTTTCCCTCACTAGGGTCTTCAGTCCGACAATGAGCTATCATGGGCCCCATCTGAGCGGGGGTTCCAGGCCATATCCACACATGGTCCTTGATTGTAGAAACCATCTCATACAAGACCCCTATGCCCTGCTCAGTTTGGTCTTTGTGGAGCTCTTGTTCTCCCCAAGTCTCACCAACCTCCCCCAGATCTATCATTACTTCTCGCCCTCTGCCAAAGTCTTGATCGCGAGT
>CM053766.1:66698666-66746799 GCA_028658305.1 Pachyuromys duprasi
TGGCTTCATTTCTGGGTCTTCTATTCGGCTCCATTGATCCACTATTCTGTTTCTATGCCAATACCATGCAGTTTTTATTACTATTGCTCTGTAGCACAGCTTGAGGTCAGGGATGGAGATACCTCCAGATGATCTGTTGTTGTAGAGGATTGTTTTGAAGATTCTGGGTTTTTTTATTTCTCCATATGAAGTTGAGTATTTTTCTTTCAAGGTCTGTGAAGAATTGTGAGGTATTTTGATGGGGATTGCATTAAATCTGTAGATTACTTTTGGCAATATGGCCTTTTTCACTATGTTAATTCTACCAATCCTTGAGCACGGGAAGTCTTTCCACCTTCTAATATCTTCTTCAATTTCTTTCTTCAAAGAATTGAATTTTTTTTTCATATAGGTCTTTCACTTGCTTGGTTAGAGTCACCCCAAGGTGCTTTATGTTATTAGTGGCTATTGTGAAGGCTGTTGTTTCCCTAATTTCCTTTTCGGCCCTTTTGTCTTTGGTGTACAGGAGGGCTTCTGAGTTTTTTGAGTTGATTTTGTATCCAGCCACTTTACTGAAGGTGTTTATTAGTTGAAGGAGTTCTCTGGTTGAAATTTTGGGGTCACTCATGTTTATTATCATATCGTCTGCAAATAGTGATACTTTGACTTCCTCCTTTCCAATTTGTATCCCCTTGATCTCCTTTAGTTGTGTTATTGCTCTAGCTAGAACTTCAAGTACTATGTTGAAGAGATATAGAGACAATGGGCAGCCTTGCCTAGTCCCTGATTTCAGTGGGTTTGATTTTAGTTTCTCTCCATTGAGTTAGATGTTAGCTATAGGCTTGCTGTATGTTGCTTTTACTGTGTTTAGGTATGTGCCTTGTATCCCTGATCTCTCCAAGACTTTAAACATGAATGGGTGTTGGATTTTGTCAAATGCTTTTTCGGCATTAGGGAGTTGATCATGTGGTTTTTCTCCCTCAGTTTATTTATATGGTATATCACATTGATGGATTTGGTATATTGAACCACCCTTGCATGCCTGGGATGAAGCCTATTTGGTCATGGTAGGTGATATATTTTATGTGTTCCTGGATTCGGTTTGCAAGTATTTTATTTTAATTTAATTTTTATTTTCATATCAATCACAGGTTAGGCTTTTTGCATCCCATGCGTAGCCCCCTCCCTCATTACCTCCCACCCTCCCTAACCCTCCCTCATCGCCTCCCCACCCCCTCCAAGTCCACCAACAGGGGAGGACCTCTTCCCCTTCCATCCAACCATAGCTCATCTTGTCCCCTCAGGGCTGGCTGCAATATCCTCCCCTGGGATCTAGCCAGGCTGTTGCTCCCTGGCATGTATGGGGGAGGGTCAAAGAGTCAGCCATCAAGTTCAAGACTGAAACAGTCCCTGTTTTCCTTACTAGGGTCTTTTCCTTCTATTTCTATTTTGTGGAACAATTTAGAGAGAATTGGTATTAGGACTTCTTTAAAGGTCTGGTAGAATTCTGCACTAAAACCATCTGGCTCAGGGCTTTTTTTGGTAGGGAGGCTGTTGACTGCTTCTATTTCCCTGGGGAACATAGGTCTCTTCAAACTTTCTATCTGATCTCGGCATAATTTATGTAAATGGAATATATCAAGAAAATCTCTAAAGAAAATTGTCCATTTCATTTAGTTTTTCAAATTTTGTGGTGTATAGGATTTTGTAGTAAGACCTAATGATTGTTTGGATTTCCTCAGTGTCTGTATTTATGTCTCCCTTTTCGTTTCTGATTTTGCTTATTTGGATAGTTTCTCTCTGCCTTTTTGTTAGTTTGGTTAGGGGCTTGTCTATCTTGTTGATTTTCTCAAAGAACCAGCTCTTGGTTTCATTGATTGTTTGAAAAGTTTTATATGTTTCTAATTGATTGATTTCAGCCCTGAATTTGAATATTTGGAGCTGTCTGCTCCTCTTGGGTGTATCTGCTTCTTTTTTTTTCTAGGGCCTTCATTTGGACCAATAAGTTGCTTGTATGAGGTATTTCGAATTTCTTCTTGAAGGTACTTACTACAATGAACTTTCCTCTTAGCATAGCCTTCATTGTGTCCTATAAGTTTGGGTATGTTGTGCTTTTATTTTCATTGAATTCTAGGAAGTCTTTAATATAATTCTTAATTTTGTTCTTTATGTCTTCCATAATCAAGCTGTCCTTGAGTAGCAACTTGTTCAGTTTCCATGTATGTGCCAGCTTTTTGCTGTTTCTGTTGTTGTTGAGGTCCAGCTTTAGACCATGATGGTCAGATGGGATACAAGGGATTATTTCAATCTTCTTAGGCTTAGGCTTGCTTAGTGACCAACTCTATGGTCTATTTTGGAGAAGGTTCCATGAGGTGCTAAAAAGAAGGTATACTCTTTTGATCTGGGGTGAAAAGTTCTGTAGACATCTATTAGGTCTAATTGATTTAGGGTCTCTGTGAGTGCCCTTGTTTCTCTGTTTTGCTTCTGACAGGATGATCTGTCCCTTGGTGAGAGTAGAATGTTGAAGTCTCCCACTATTAGGGTTTTGGGATCAATGTGTGCTTTCAGCTTTAATAATGTTTCTTTTACAAATGTAGGTGGTCTTTTATTTGGGGCATAGATGTTCAAAATTGTGATGTCCTACTGTTGGAATTTTCCTTTGATGAGAAGGAAATGCCCCTCCTCATCTTTCTTGATTAACTTCGGTTGAAAGTCTATTTTATTAGATACTAGGATTGCTACCCCAGCTTGTTTTCTGGGTCCATTTGCTTGAAAAATAGTTTTCCAGCCCTTTACTCTGAGGTAATGTTTATCTTTGTTGCATAGGTGTGTTTCTTCGATGCAGCAGAATGTTGGATCGTGTTTCCACAACCACTCTGTTAGTCTATGTCTTTTTATAGGAGAGTTGAGTCCATTGTTTTTGATAGATAATAGTGACCAGTTGCTGTTAGTTCCTTTTATTGTGGAGTTGGTGGTCTTACTATGATTTATTGCTTTTCCCCCCCTTTTAGTTGGGAAGTTAACTGTATCCTATATTTTCTTAGGTGTAGTTGTTTTCATTGGATTGAAGATTTCCTTCTAGTTTCTTCTGTAGGTTTGGATTGCTGTGTAGATATTGCTTAAATTTTGTTTTGTCATGGAATATTTTGTTTTCTCCATCTATGTTGATTGAAAGCTTTGCTGGGTGTAGTAGTCTTGGTTGGCATCTGTGTTCCCTTAAAGATTGCATGACATCTGCCAAGGCCCTTCTGGCTTTCATAGTTTCTGATGAGAAATCTGGTGTTTTTCTGATTGGCCTACCTTCATATGTTACTTGACCCTTTTCCCTTGCTGCCTTTAATATTTTTTCTTTGTTTTGTAGGTTTAGTGTTTTGACTATGATGTGACCTGAGGTATTTCTTTTCTGGTCTAGTCTATTTGGTGTTTGGTAGGCTTCTTGTATGTTTATGGACATTTCTTTCTTTACGTTGGTAAATTTTCTTCTATGATTTTCTTAAAAATATTTTCCGTTCCTTGGAGCCTGGAGTCTTCTTTTCATCTATTCCAATTATTCTTAGGTTTAGTCTTTTCATGGCATCCTCGATTTCTTGTATGCTTTGTGTTTGGGACTTTTCTGATTTTATTTTTTGAGTGAGGAATCCATTTCAGCCAGCGTATCTTCAGCTCCCGAGATTCTCTCTTCCATCTCTTGTATTCTATTGGTGATGCTTACGTTTGTGGTTCCTGATCTTTTCTTTAAGTTCTCCAGTTCCAGGTTTTTCTCTGTTTGTGTTTTCTTTATAGATTCTAATTCTGTTTTTATGCTTTGTATCATTTCCATCATCTGATTGAATGTGGCTCTTATTTTTTTTTTGTTTGTTTCCCATCTATATGTCTTTAATTGTTCCTCTACATGGGCCGCTATATTCTTCTGGATTTCATTGATACCCTTGTTCATTTCCTTTTTTATCTTCCTCTAATATCTTCATAATCATAGCTTTAACATAATTTTCCTGTGTCTTTGATGAATTAAAATCGCCTTTGCTTTTTGGTGTTTCTGGTGGGGCCATGGTGTCCTGATTTTTGTTGGGTGAGTTCTTTCATCGACCTTTGGCCATTTGTTTATATATAGTCAAGGAGCTGTTTGTGCTTTGAGGCTGAACTTCAGTCTGGAACTGTCAATCTCTGGTATCTGGAGTATTCTTCAAGAAGATCAGGGAGTTCCTGTGGTTTGAGAGTGTGTGTTGTTGCCTCAGTTTAGCTCTCTTGTGGGATCTGTGTGCCCAGCCCCATGCTCTGTGCTAGAAGCTGTACGCTCTGCAGGCTGGTTGCCACTCTGGTCTGGAGGCTTGGCTCCTCCCTCCATGCCAGAGGCTGAGTGTCCTGGTTTGAGATGGCAGCTGGGGACGCCACTCTGGACTGGGGGCTCCATGCTCCAACCTAGGCTTGCTGCTAAGGGCTCCCCTCTGGTCTGGAGACTTGGTGCCTCCTTCTTCTGGGCCAGGGGCTGTGCACCACGGTCTGAGATGGTATCTGGACCTCAGTCTGGACCTTATACTATGTGTCCAGGTCCGGGGTGGCAGTTGGCGGTGCCAAGGGGTGTGAGCCTGCCCAATGCAGCCGTTCTTGAACGGTATCTGGGGGCTGTCTCAGTCTGGCCTGGATACTGTGTGTCCCAGTCTGGAATGGAGGCTTGCAGAGCCCAGTGTGGCTGTGTGTTCAGATCAGTGTTGTGCACAGCCGGTCACCAGGAGTTTTTCCAGGGAATAACTGGATGTCCCTAGGACTTTTCTACTTGATTTCCTCACTATAGGAATTCTTCTCACCTGGCAATCACAAACTCTGGTGTTTTAGGTCCCAGAGTACAGTCTCCTGGTCACTGTGCCCACACTGCTGTCCTACTCCTCAGACACAGTGTCCTCCTGGGGCAGCCATCTTGGATCCTTATCCCTACTCTTGATCCTTGGTTAGAATATCAGTCTCAGAAAAGACCCCTTTTTCCATATTTTTTGGAGCTGTTGCTCTCCTGGTGGAGCTCCTGTCCCCTCCAAGTCTTTCTATCTTCCCCTTCTTTCTTAAGAGTCCCTGCACTCTGCCCAAAGTTTGGCTATGAGCCTCAGCATCTGCTTTGATACACTGCTGGGTAGTCTTTCAAAGGCCCTCTGTGGTAGGCTCCTGTCCTGTTTCCTGTTCTCTCCTTCTCCCAATGTCCATCCTGTTTGCCCCTCTGAGTGAGGACTGATCATCTTACTCAGGGTCCTCCTTCTTGCTTAGCCTCTTTCAGTGTACAAATTTTATTGTTTATCCTATATTATATGTCTAATATCCATTTATAAATGAGTATATACCTTGTGCGTCTTTCTGCTTCTGGGATACCTCTCTGAGGATGATCTTTTCTAGTTCCCATCATTTGCCTGCAAATTTCATAATTTCTTTGTTTTTAATTGCTGAGTAGTATTCCATTGTGCAAAAGTACCACAATTTCTGTATCCATTCCTCTGTTGAGGGACATCTGGGTTGTTTCTAGGTTCTGGCTATTATGAATAAAGCAGCTACGAACATGGTTGAACAAATGTCCTTGTGTACTTGAGCAACTTTTGGATATATGCTTAGAAGTGGTATAGCTGGATCTTGAGGAAGCACTATTCCTAATTGTCTGAGAATGTGCTAGATTGATTTCCAAAGTGGTTGTACAAGTTTTCATTCCCACTAGTGAAGAGGGTTCCCCTTTCTCCACATCCCCTCCAGCATGTGTGTCTGTTGAGATTTTGGAGACAGTTTTTCTGTGTAGCTCTGCCTAGCCTGAAACTCACTCTGTAGATGAGGCTGGCCTTGAACCCGGAAATCCAGCTGACTCTGCCTCCCTTGTACTGTGAGTAAAGTCGTGTGCTAGCAGCACCCGGCTCTGTTCTAGTTTTTAACTGAAGATGACTACTACTGGCTAGTTACGAAGATTCACTTATTCTACCATAAAGTAAGTAGCATGTGACTGCTCAACAAGTTATAACCATGGATATGTACTGCTAAAGTATAAAAACTGTAATTTTCTGAAAAAGGGAATTGTATAGTCACTTTTTCAGTGACTATAGCAGGCCCTTTGAATCCTTTTATCCCCCTTAATGCTTACCTTCCAAATCCCTGGCATAATACATGTAATATTGTTTAACAAAATGAGGCTACTCACCTCTTGTATTCATTGATTAAGCTAGGCTTCTTGCCAAGCAATGTCTTTTCCTCCATCTTCAGAATATAAAGCATGGCAGACTGTCAGAAAAACAATTCTATACTTCTTTGTTTTGTTTTTGTTCTTCAGTTTGGTTTTGTGTTTTCCTACTCAATGGCCATTGAACAGATTTAAACATATTATGTTAATCTCACTCTCCCTTTTGTCTCACTTGTCATTTCTTATCCTGCTCGGCTCTTCTCATCGCCTTGTGCCACTCTAATCCCACTTCGCAGGAGATAGTCATAACTACATGACTAGTACAAAGCTACATAACCCTTTTGGAAAGAGTCATGGGGAACATTAATCTGACAATGTACTTCACCTTCCTGACCTCCCATACAGTTGAGCATGGGGCCCTGGCCTGCTCATTCTCTAATCTCCTTTGCACTGGACACTTTCCTTGTTACATGTCCAATTAAAGACAGATTCCTGGCTTCATATTCACTTAGGGACAGATCCAGACCCTCTCAACCTCATGATATGATGTCCAAATTGTTCTCCTGTGTGTCTTTTCCTTGTTACCTGGTCCATGTGTGCTCTTGGACAGTGACTGTGGCACGTTTACCATATAACTTCAGTAAACAGAGCTTTTGTTGACTGGAGCTGCCAAGAGCACAGAAGCAGAGCATACAACTAGGAAAGAGGAGAGTACAATTGATTTAAAGAGAGATATCATACCTAAAATGAGCAGTAACTCATGGCTTAGAAAGATGTTCAGCAAGGCTCCAAAAGAGAAACAGCCACATATTTTTGATTGGCCGAATTAACATGCACTATTAACATCATGTGCAGCTGCTTCTCCTTCGGAGCTAATCTCAGTCCTGACCCACTAGGTCAACATCAGCTCTCTCTCAGCACAACTGCATTTCTTGCCTTTCCTAATAGAAACACCCCCATGAGAGACTTGCCTGCCTCAGTTCCCTCTGCCCACTCATTACCACGACATGTCAGCAAAATCAGTGAACTTGATTTTTCTACCTGTTCTCTCCCCTATTTTCTATCATTGGAATCCTTTAAAATGTCCCAAGGTGGGATGTGGTTGCTGGTGGAATGATAGCCCTGTTTTGTCACAATCTGGATGCTGCTGGTTAACACTGCATTCTCTTAGTAAAATCACACAATATTACCTTTGTCCTTTCCTCTTTGTTTACTCTTTTAAGACTAATAGTTAGGCAAACAAACAAACACACAAAACAAATAATCACCTCCATGAAAAGATTATACTGCTTTGCTCAACCCCCATTCTATTTGCAAGTTAAACTGTTTGCACATTCTCCTCCCTCCTCTAGTAGATAAATGTTTCAAAATGAAACATTTCATTTACATTTGAACAGTCCCTACTCTCCAAGTATTCCTGTGTATCTTATATGAAATAGGTTCAAATGTACCTATTTCACATAGATAAATAAATGTGCAGGAGAAACTGTGTTGTATTTTCTTTCTGTTGCCAGATGACTGCATTATTCGGCAATACAGCACTAAATGTGAGATACATTTCGCAGTTTAAATTGTTTTAGGTCAGATATAACCAAGTCTGGACTACTTTGCCAAATTCTAGATGAAACTTCAGAGCTCACAAACCAATGACATCCCTTTGCCTACGTTCAAGACATAATGTTCATAGATACAGCTTCACTGATATTGTGCTTTGTCCAAGTCAGAGGTCATTTACCAAAGTCATACCTCAAAACTATTATTGAAGACAAAGCATTAGTCACAAAGGCCTGTCATTAGTTCATTTAGTCATGTCATTGAACATGAATTTATTTAAATAAATTGAACATGCATTTATTTAAATGCTTTTCTTCTCAGAGAAAAGAAGGTGAACTAAGGGGATACATATGACAATGGCATTCTGGTGGAGGAAATGACACAGGAAACATTCGGAAGCAGCAAACTTTACCCCTCTCCTGTGTTAAATGAATAGTGAGTTAAGAGAGGGCAGGGATGATAATATCAAAATGTGTAGGCCTATTTAAGGATTCCTCAATCAACTGTGGAATTATACAATTGAACCTTCATTTAATCAATATTGCTATGACTGCTGTTTGAGGAATCTTCTGTAGAGTCTTGGGCAGAAACATTGCTACCACTTAAAAGGTTAATGCACTAATTCCAAATGAGATTATACTTCAGTGCAGGGTGGTATCATTAAGGATTAGATGATTCTGAATATATTTCAAGGACTATATGCCATCTTCCACAAACAACTCTTTTTAAATTAATATTATTTATTAGAGTTTATTCACTTTGTATCCCAGATGTAGCCTCCTCCCTCATTCCCTCCAAATCCCACCCTCCCTTCACATCTCCTCCCATGCCCCTCTCCAAGTCCACTGATAAGGGAGGGCCTCCTCCCCTTCTTTCTGATCCTAGCTTATGAAGTCTCATCAGAACTGGCTGCATTGTCTTCCCCTGTGGCCTGGCAAGGCTGCTCCCCCCAAGTGGAGGTGATCAGAGAGCCTGCCACAGAGTTCATGTCAGAGACAGCCCCTGTTCCCCTTACTAGTATACCCACTTAAAGAATGAGTCTATGGGCTACATCTTAGCTGTGGTTTTAAGTCCTCTCCATGCACAGTCCTTGGTTGGGGGTATCAGTTTCTTCATGGGGCCCTTGGCCCAGGTTTTTTGGCTCTGTTGGTCTCCTCTTGGAGCTCCTGTCCCTTCCAAGTCTTTCTATCTCCCCCTTCTTTCATAAATTTCCCTGCACTGTGCCCAAAGTTTGGCTACGAGTCTCAGCCTCTGCTTCGATACCACGATCAGTAGAGTCTTTTGTAGGCCATCTGTAGTAGGCTCCTGTCCTGTTGCCTGTCTTCTCCTGCTTCCAATGTCTATCACACACAAAGAACTCTTTTAATGTAAATGCTGTGATTTAGTTTAATAAATAAAAAATTTAATTTCTTTCTGAACATCTCTGAAGCTATATTGCTTTTTCTAAAAAGCACTGTATTGCTGTAATACCTAGTAAATATTGTTTTAAGTCTTTAGTTTTGTTGAGTTTATCTTAAGAGTGAATTTTTCATGGAATCTTTGTTAGAAATGTCAGATCCAATTAATTTAGGGACTCTGTATGTTACTTCAAGGGAGGAGATTTTTTTAAAGTAATTTATTTATTTTTGTATCAATCACAGGTTAGGTACTTTGCATCCCAAGCATAGCCCCCTTCCTCATTCCCTCCCACCCTCCCCCTCCCTCCCTCATCTCCTCCCCGCCCCCTCCAAGTCCACCAATGGGGGAGGACCTCCAAGGGAGGAGATTTTTAAATCCAGAAATTAATGAAGGATTTATCTTTATAAGCTTGTCATATTAAAAGTTTGGTCAAAATCCTCCAAGTAGTTTAAATGGTTCAGCATGTGAGAGAAAAATTCAAAGAGGAAATTGTACAATTCCTACATTAAAAGCAGTGAAACTTGGGCAGTTGGTGGTGTCTCTTTCATCTTATGTTAGTCAGTGTGATAACTTACACTCTTTGTCTTGAGATCTCTAGAGAATGCTCCTTTTTCTTCAATCTGTTCCCCCATCCCTCATTCCCCCTGCCTCTTACACAATGACATTTTTTTTGTCTCCTCTTCTTTTGATTAGAGGCAGTGTTATAAATTGAGGATAATTAACCTTGGTAAGACAATTTACAGCCCTAATAAGTGAAAAAAAGAAAAGAAAAAAGTTGTAGTAAGAACGTACACATAAGAATAATATGCATTTTCTGTAAGGTGTGTGTCTGTGTATGTATTTACAATTCTGCTCAATTATCAAACACAAAGCATGTGCTTTTCTACTGTAAGTAGACAAGAAATGTTTCATTAGAATCTGTTCCTGCTTTTGTTCTCATTGAAAGTGAAAATGATTTTATTGACCATGCCATTCATACATATGCATCTTTTTACCTATACCTGTAAGTGAAACCTGGTCATTATGTCCCAAAATAGATGCATGATTACCAGGTGTAGACTATTTTCAGTCTAGATCAAGATAACTACAAGCTAATCCCGTGTATAGTTGGAATCTATAGTATGATGGAAAATATTTTGTTTTACCATAATGTACTGATTCTCAAAGTGTGGACATGCCCTTGCAGCATCAGCATCAATTGCAGACTTATCACCAACTGAGATCCCAAGCTCTGTCTCAGACTCATGCACATGAAGCTGGCAGGGATGGGGGAGTGATGATTCCGATATGCCCTAGAGAGCAGGTGGAAATGTAAACTTTCCAGTCTTTACAGAGTTTACCATGGTAGACAGTCTTGTTGAAATGACTAAGTTCCTTGTTTTATCGATCTTCATTAGCAGGCTGGTCTTGTCATATAGTAGTGGATTTGAGCTCCAGTAGTCCCCTTGGTGGCCTCAAAAGCACACATGTCCCTCCCACTGCTCTGTGTCACTGCTGTGGCAGTGGTCCTGAGCTGTATTTTGCTAATGCCTCACTTCCAAGCTGCGCTGTAGATGAGTGTTGGGATACTGTCCTCTTGTAACTGAAGCCTCCGTATGGGGACCATCCTGGTGTCCCTCCTTGTCCCGCCATTGTTAATATCAGTCCCTTAAACTCTTTGAAATGCTTTGGTTTCAGTGGTAAATTAGATTGTAGTGAATGTAAATTATATGAAATTTTGACAACTACTGGAAACTTCAATGAGAAGTTTCAATGAGAAGCCTTCAATGAGAAAAACATTTAGGACATAAAAACTAAAGAAATATAAATGCAGTGATAAAGCAAGACAGAACTAGAGAACCCACTTGGATAATGAGCTGCTGTGGGTTACATCTGAACAGGGGTTCTAGGTTATATCCATGAATTGTCCTTGGTTGGAGTATCAGTCCCAAAAAGACCCTGTGCCCAGATTTTTTTGGATCTGTTGCTCTCCTTGTAAAGCTCCTGTCCCCTCCAGGTCTTACTATCTTCCCCTTCTTTCATATTAATCCCTGCACTCTGCCCAAAGTTTGACTATGAGTCTCAGCATCTGCTTTGATACCTTACTGGTTAAAGTCTTTCAGAGTCCCTCTCTGGTAGGCTCCTGTCCTGTTTCCTGTTTTCTCCCTCTTCCAATGTCCATCCTGTTTGCCTTTCTGAGTGAGGAGAGACTGTCTCTGATCTGAACTCAGTGTTGGCTCTTTGATCACCTACCCCTGATGGTGGAGCAGCCTTACCAGGCCACAGAGGAGGACAATCCAGCCAGTCCTGATGAGACCTGCTAGGGTAGGGTCAGAGGAAAGGGGAGGAGGACCTCCTCTATCAGTGGACTTGGAGAGGGGCATAGGAAGAGGTGAAGTAGGGAGGGTGGGATTGGAAGGGGATGAGGGAAGAGGCTACAGGTGAGATACAAAGTGAATAAACTATAATTTATAAAACTAAATAAACAAATAAATGACAGAACTAGAGATTGGTGTGAGCTAGCCTTAGCAGTCAAGAAAGCTTAGAGGTGGGATAGTCCAGGGGGATTTGGAGCCGGGGATTACCGTATGGTGGCTGAAGCAATTTGGAGGATTTGATCCTTAGTCAGGTAGTGTCAGAAAGAGTGAAAGCTGACTTTGTGAATAGCAATGGGTGATAACGGATACAGAAGTGATACCAGAAAGTTTTACTATTATGCCCTGAAACACACATCATTTGAGGTTGTTTGCATAATTATTTGAAAGAAGCCTGCTATAACTTTATTTCATTTTTGTGGTGGTTCTGTGTTTAAAATGTTTGCTACCTGACTCTCTACCAATTCTGGGCAGTATACCAAAGAAACTATCTTTGTGTCACATTACAGACTAATTTCCTTTCATGTATTCAAATTAAGTTAAAAATCCCAGTTATTCACATTTAATAATTTATGCTTTTATATTATCAGACTACTAATGGTGGACTTATGGGATGTGTGACCGGTAGAGAGAAGAATGGGCAGAATTATAAACATTCATAGTTAATGTGTTGTGGTGCTATTTTTTTAATATTAATATGAATATGTTATCGCATAAAATGTTCAAATGGAAGTTTTAAACATAATCATTTATGTGACTAAAGTTATGCATTAGTTTTTAGACTTCATAAATAGTTGACAAAGTACAAATATACAACAAAAATAATTTGAAGCTGAGTATTATTACATAATAATAAAATGCATATTTGATTTCATACAACAATATGTTATTTGATTTTTGGAGGTTGTACATTAACAACATGTGTACCCATGACAAGGCTTGAAAGGTTCATCTACAGTATGACTCACGAACTGAGCCCTTCTGTTACTAAAATTATTTCACTGTGTTTATCAAATCTGACTATGATCCTTTCTGTTTTTCTCTTTCCTTTCCATTTTTCAGCAGAGTTAATGTATTTCCTTTTATCTCTCTTGAATATAGAGTAGTGAATTATAAGAAAGTAACCTTCATTATTCAATTAATTATTCTGTTTTCCAACTATTAATAATGCTGTAATTTAGAATTGGTTGCTTGGAAGAATAAAACAAGAGTGGTTTACCTTTCAATTTTATTACATAAATAATTAATATATTCATGCATTTATTTAATTAAATATTGTATTGGGTTAAATAACAATTAATACTTTCTCTTAATTCAAAAACAAATTCTCATAGCCATAACTGACTGAAAGGTATTTAGCCTGGATCTTTCATTAACACATATATGAGGAGATATTGTTTATTATTTACAGATTATATAACTCTTGTTTTGTGCTTTTTAAAAGTGTATCCTTTAATCTTCTCTGTTCTTTATCTTTATAGAGTTAGTATATATGGGAAATCTTTCAGTAATATGTTTTTATGTATAATTTTTAGAGCTGTCTCTGTAATGCTTTTAAAATTAGGATTGCCATATAATCTCAAGTTGATGTTCTTCCTGCCTCAGCCTCCCAAGTGCTGGAAAATTCAGGTGTCCAACCACCACAAATAGGAATTAGATTTACCATTGCATAAACTTTGTTTGATTTTTAATAATTGAACTTTAAAAATACTTCAAATAAGCAATGGCTGTTATTCATTATAATTTTTAAAGATACATATATATTTATTATATATACAGTGTTCTGTCTGCATGTATGCCTGCATGCTAGAAGGCGGCACCGGACCTCATTATAGATGGTTATGAGCCACCATGTGGTTGCTGGCAACTGAACTGAACTGAGCCATCTCTCCAGCCCGTATTCTTAAATTCTTAAATTCTTAAAACTTACTTTTTCTTTTATTTTTTAATGTAGAACAGATATTTAATATTAAGGGCAGTAATAATTAATAAACACTCAGCAATGGCTTTTTCAACAACTACCTGAGCATTTGTGCTTTAAATGGTTTTGTTTTTATTTTTATCTTCTGACTTTCTAATCATTTCTACTATTAGTAATTAGTATCAAAATTTTGATCTCCAAGGAAACAGGAAGCTCAAAAAAAATGATGACTAGATTAGAAACTTGCCAGTCTGCAGATGTATGGACGGCTTGAACATAGCTGTGTCATCCTTTGATTTGCTTTTTAACTTAAATCTCTCTTAAAAATAATGCTTACAGTAGTATTTCTGTTGATAAATCCCCATCTTTCACAAAGTTCCTTTTGGACCCTGTTTACATATAGGTATTGACATATGTTATGTTATTTTGCTGGTAGAGCAAATCTGTAGGATATCATGTCATAATTCTTGAGATACAGTTTTTAAAGAACTGCGCGACACTAGCTACATCAGTCCGACATACTGATCTGATACAGTCTCAAAAATGTGAGCTTGCTAATGTTTAGCCTCCTTTAATTGCTAAGTGTAATTCAGAGTTATTTATTGCCAAGTTTACCTTTCTAGGACCTTTCAATAATTTAAGCAAAAAATAATTATTATCTCAGAATGGACACACTTGTTTGCTTGCATATGTCAGGGATGGGTATTATTTTAAAGTACTAACAGTTAAAATAGATATGACTTGCACTTATAATATTTCCTTAAATGTTCATTTGACTTCCTGCTTGAATAAACTGTAGAAGATTCCTTTTTAAAAAATTAAATTTATCACATAGAAATTTAGAATTATCATGATACCCTGTAATTATGGGAAAGGTATATGAAGCATAACTAAATAAAGAGCACGGCATTAAATCTTGGCTTCAGATCAGTGCTTCTGCCTCACTTATCTATTATTGCAAATAGTTATTACTTTATGAGTGAAGATTACTTACTTTACTTTGCAGGTCAGTTTCTTCTGGAAGAATCTCGCCTCACAGAAGCAGCCGAGATGGCAAAAAAAGCAGCCAAGCTTGACAGCACGGAGTTTGATGTCGTCTTCAATGCCGCCCACATGCTCAGGTTAGTTTTTGTTTCTGTATCTATGCACCTATGATCCTCTTCCTTGAAGAAAGCAATTCATTATACTAATTTCCCTACTGCACCGTCATAGCCTGCATTTCTAAATGAATCATGCTGCTTAACCAGACAAAAATTAATAAGAACCACTTCATTCACTATAATCCATTGTGCAGGGAAGATGAGCTTGTGTGGTCCAGAAAATTATTGAGATGCTCCCACCCACTTCTCCCCCTTCCCTCCAACGGTTGTTACAAACAGAGAATGGTAAATGTAAATGTAATAGCTGTCTAACTAAATGTCCCCCAAATACAAACATTATATCAATTCATCAAATGTGCCCTCTGTGTTTGTGTTATTAGAATAGGCATCGCTGAATGTGACATGGGGATATCTCTTAATGCATTTGATAAGGGGAACCATTATCAAATACAAATATACTTAAGATACATGAAATACTCAAAATGGCTTTGTATTCAACACTATTGACATCTTGAAGAAATACGTTGTTAGACCATTAAGGCTTGCGTTTTAGAAGAGTGATTTCAAAAGCTGGTTATAGCTGCAGCAAAAAGCTGGGATTAAAAATAAAAAAAAAAAACAAGTCGACTGTTCTCATTGTAAATACTAAGATAAAAGGGGGTCAGGGCCTCCAAAAGGGCTACTTAAATGGCAGGAGGAAACTCAGAAACTCAATCAGATTAAAGAGTAGTGTTTGTTAGTCAATGTGTGTGCTCTTCTGTCCATATGCTCACTGAATTTCTCCCCATTAAATCCCCACCAGTGTGCTTCATGTAGTGATGTCCACAGGACATCTGTGTGCACAATCTTCACCACAAATAATTATACACATGTAAAGTGAGGACTGATCCTCACCTTTACCTTCTTACTGAAAACTTAATCAATTCACATGCAGGAGTGAGAAAGAATATAACGAAATATTATGAAACATTTATCCAGTTCCTCCAATGGTGATGCCATCTAAAACTACAGTACCTTTTCAGTCCGTATGTTGACATTGATAGAGTCCACAAGTCATATTGCAACCTGTATCTGTGTGTGCATATGTGTATGTTTCTATAAATTTGTTATGTGTAGGTTTGTATGCCCATCACTGGAGTCAAGAGACAGCCCTATCATGAGTCTCAGCATCAGCATTTTCATTCATGTAGTACTTTTGTACCCACCTAATCCATTTACCACAGACCCACCCCCAGAAACCAATGCTTAAAGCAAATATTTTAGATAATTTTTGCTTATCAATTAAGATTGTTATTATGTTGTATTAAAACTATATTGTAGTGTCCTCTTTCTCGGGTTTTTGGCAGTTTTTAAGTACCTTGGTTATAGGGGTATGTAGACATGATTGGATTTCTGTTATATGAATTCTCTGTATTAATGTTATCAGTTATAAAGTACTTCTTATTCAGTGAGACAAAGAAATGTGACATCTAGGTTCAGGATGTGGCTCAATTGTTAGTTTTTAGTTGTTTAGCGTGTATAAAATCAATACCCAGGACCTCATAGAAGCAAGGTATATTGGAAACTGACTATAATCACAGCAGCCTGGAGGTGGAAACAGAAGTTAAAGGTCTTCTTTGTCTTCATTTAGACTTCAAGGCCAGCCTAAACCTTGTTTCAAAAAGACACAATGAAAAAAATGGCATGTACAAATAGGAGGCAATAGTCAGTTAGTTGTCTGTATGTTTACAAAATAGAGTATACCAGTGTCTTCAATGTAAGGATGATGGATGACTTTTTTTAAGACATTTTAATTTGAGAATAAATTTAAGTGCTGATATAGTGAAGAGCACTTTGCTTTCTTCCTGAATGAAGTGCTGGGATCTTAGTCACAGTAAGGAATTGTGAGGATGGGAGGGTATGTTTCTATAGGCTAATTCATCTTAGTCATCAAGAATTCTTTCATCAGCAAGATGTTTTGCTACATAGAACATCACTAGCTGGAATCCAAGGTCTATCAATGGAAACACACACATAAACACATAAGAAAAACCTCCACTTGTAGGTTTTCCTCTGTTACCATAATGCTAGAGCCAATGGAAAGTTTTCCTTACACATCAGAATTGTGGAAACTTTTAGGTTCATCATTAGAGTCTTCTCTGGAGATTTCTACAGTCTGTACTCCTCATTAAGTTGCTGTCACTCAACACCTTGGACTGACTACAAGTAAGAGTGAAGAAACCTGATCATAACCTACTCAATTGGTAGCAATTTCCAGGAATATCTTATGTAAGCTTTCTGCTTTTCAACTTAATGCAATACAAGTATTTGTGTGTGCTGTGTGCTGTATTAACCAAAATTCTCTACAGGAACAGAACTTACACACATACACATACACACACACACACACACACACACACACACAAACACAAGCACACACTTGTGCACACACGAAGGCAAAGAGGACATGCTTCCTTCTTCCATGACCTTTATATAAACTGTCAGCAGAAGCTGTGGCCCATTTAAAGGTGCATCTTCCCACCTCAAAAGATCTGAATTAAAGTGGATTTTCCAATTCAAATAATTTAATTCAGAAATAATCCCTTGCGGGTGTTCCCAGCCTTTTGAGTTCTAGTTAATTCCAGATGTAGTCAAGTTGACAATCAAGTGCTTACTGTACAAACTCATTTCAAATCTCATTTTTAGTTTCCAAGACTATTCATAGATTTGTTGAAAGTACTAAAAAATGTTTTTCATTTCCCCTTGAATACAATTTTGTTAAAAATATCATAAGTGATCAATATTGTGTAATTTTTTGTACGAAGTGTTCTCAGGGAGGTCCAAATTTTAAGCTGATACTGATATCAAATTTTTCATTGGGATCTTTTTGTTTAGTGAGTACTACTCTTCCATGCCAGAAATAATATTTGATGACCCTTTCTGCCACTAGGCTCAGAAAAATTTTCTGTGCAAGGCCTGTGCCACCATCCCTCAGAACCAGAAGAGCATTCTGTGGGGCACAGCTGCCTCCTGTAGTGCTGAGTGTAGAGTCCATTTTCTTGAGGCATCTCATTGGTGAAGCCTGAGTCATGTGCTAGAAGAAAGTTAGAAGATGAAAGAGTGCAGGGCTCCTGCTTTGTTTAAGAATGTGAAATCCATGTTGTGGCTAATTACCAAATACATTTACAAGACCTACAAGGCCGGTGATCAGTAATCGCAAATGCAAAGTCTCAACATTCATTGACAATATGTGATGACACTTTTAGAGCTTCAAATAAAACTAAAATACTACTAGACGCTTCCAGAGGAGACCTTTTCTTTTTGTTTGTAGAGCAGATTGATTATCATCAAAGGGAAATATCAAAGGAACTTGAAGTGTTTGAACTCAGTGGAATCATGTCTACGTAGTTATGAGAGGAAACAATTGAACCAAGTCTTCTGTTAAAAAAACATGTTGTAGAAAGGGGTGTATCCAGTTTTTCTCCCTCAGAACTGGAAGTTGGAATGAGAGTATTAATTTATTTGGTATCTGAGAAGAAGTCAAGAGACAATAAAAACACATTTTACCTGGTTTGTCGGCTTTGGTATACGAATTTTGTTGTTGTTTTATTTCTTTATTGAGCTTACTGGCTGAGGGACAAATGCAGTATTTATTCTGATGTCTTCTGCCTCCTTGGCACTGGGTTTTCTGTGCATGCCTGACACTCTTCTATTTCTACCTACAAAAATGGGAAAGGTACGTTGATACTCTCGTTTTGTAGCTGGAAATCCTGAGGTTCCCATCATTGCTTCTCAGAGTTGGTAAAGATAGAATCTGAATGCAGTGTATCTTGCATTATTCATTATCACAGGCTCTCTTCATCTTTATAGCTAAGTGAGTACCCAGAAACTATGATTTTTACTAAAAAAGAAAGACATATAGAAAGTGACAGTTTGTCACATATGTAAATTCCAAATGATATGGGCTCTATGGCATTTTTAAAAGAAAGTTTTTTTTTAATGATAAATCTTAGGAAGTAGGTTTATGGGTTCATTGGAACAGTTACTCAAATCTTGTATCAGTAGGATACAAAACTTATAGAAACAACATCATGTACTATGCCCATTTTTAATCACAACTTCGACAACTGTGTTACTATTTTTTTTTCTTTTTTCGGGCACAGAGGTACAAACAATCACTGCTTCCAGTGCAGTGAGAATTACCCAATTGTGTCATGCCACCTGGTTCTGATTGCTTTCCTAATTTTTAGAACAGAATGAGTAGATGAGCAAGAATCATTATATTGTAATTTCCCCGCTCAAGCAGCACAGTATTAGATGATTATATGCTGTACAAACACAGAATTTAAAAGTAATAACTTTTGTATTAGTTCTACTGGAGGTGACACAAAATTTAAATTCTTAGATGAAAAAGAAACAGAATCAATGTATTCTCTGTCTCTGTCTCTGTCTGTGTGTGTGTGTGTGTGTGTGTGTGTGTGTGTGCATACATATCTGTGTCTGTTTGGGGTAAATGCAAACTTGCCCTGAAATAGTCTTTGGTTTTGCATATGTGAACTCTACTAACTACAAACAAAAAAAATATGAGGGGGACAATGTATTTGTATATATAATGACTTGTTTAGAAAATGTTGATCAAAAGATGCGGCAGAGCACCTTTTGATTGTATTTATGGTATATTAGGTGTTGAAACTGATGTAGGGTTCATTTAAAGTATGTGGAAGATCTGCATCAGTTCTGTGTATATGAAGAAATTAAACATGTAGAGGTTTTCGGTATGTGAAGGAGACTAGAGACTTCTTTTTAATTTTAAGTTTTTCTTCACTGTTTATTCATTATATACCTCAATTGAAGCTCCGTCCCTCAACTCCCTCTACTCCCCCCCTTCCTCCCTTGCTCTTTCCCCTCTTCCCTTCCCCTAGTTCACTGAAATGTGGAGTTAGTTCTCCCAAAGCTTATTAAGTCTCATCAGGACGGCCAGGATCCTCTTTCTCCACAACCTGGCGAGGCTGCATCATCAGGGACAAGTGATCAAGGAGTAATCAACTGAGTTCATGATAGAAGCAGCTCCTGAGCCCCTCCCTCAGAGATTCCCATGGAGACTGAGCTGCCAATTGGCCACATCTGAACAGGGAGTCTAGGTCTTCTCCATGCATGGTCCTCCATTGATGGAGATCTTTTGGCTTAGATCTTTTAACTTTGTTGGTCTCCTTGTGGGGCTCCTGTTCCCTCCATGCCCTTCTATTTCCACCCCTCTCTTCTTCCATAAGACTCCCTGCACTCTGCCCAAAGTTTGGCCATGAGTCTCAGCATCTGCTTCCATGTCCTGATGGGTGTATCCTATCAGAGGACCTTCTTTAGTAAGCTTCCGCCGCTTCTGGTATTTATCCTGTTCAACATTCTGAATGAGATCCTCCCTAGGGTCCTCCTTAGTGTTTAGCTTCTTTAGGTCTGTAGATGACTATCCTATATTGCACTGCTAATATCTGCTTAAAAGTGAGCATATACAGAGCTAAGCAGAGATTTCTCAACAGAGGAATATGGAATGGCAGAGAACCACTTAAAGAAATGCTCAACATCCTTAGTCATCAGGGAGATGCAAATCAAAACAACTCTGAGATTCCATCTTATACCTATCAAAATGGCTATGACTAGAGACTTCTTGAATCAATCCTCAAGACAAATAAAGCTTCAAGGTTGTGTGGTTTCTCCTTAAATTTTTCTTTTCTTTTTCTTTCTTTCTTTCTTTCAATGTATTCACTTGTATCTTGGCTGTAGCCCCCTCCACCTCCTCCCTGTCCCATTCACCCTCCCTCTTCCCCATTCACCCTCCCTCTTTTCCCTTTATGCCCCTTTCCTAGTACACTGATAGGGCAGGACCTCATCCCCTTCCATCTGACCCTATCCTATCAAGTCTCATCAAGGCTGGCTGTATTATCTTCTTCTGTGGCCTGGCAAGGCTGCCCCCATCCCAGGAGGAGCTGATCAAAGAGCTGGCCACCAAGTTCATGTCAGAAACATGTCCTGCTCCCCTTACTAGGAAACTCACTTGGAAACTGAGCAGGGGGTCCAGGTCCTCTCCATGCATCGTCCTGTAGTTGAAGTATCAGTCTCTGCAGGATCCCCTGGAGGTTTTTTGGCTCTGTTGGTCTCTTTGTACAGTTCCTGTCCCCTCCAGCTCTTTCTATCTCCTCCTTCTTCCATAAGGTTTCCTGCACTCTGCCCATAGTTTGGTTATGAGTCTCAGTATATCCTTCCATACTCTGATGGGTATAGTCTTTCAGAGGCCACCTGTGGGAGGCTCCTGTCCTGTTCTTTGTCTTCTCCTACTTCCGGTGTCTATCCTGTTACTCCCTTAAATTTTTTTTGACACACAAAAAATGGTATGTTCATAGTTTTCTCAACCTATAGATTCAGCAATTTTTGAGGTAGTTTCTCTTATAGATACATGAATTCTCTAAGTAGCAGAAATTAACTTTGAACTCCAGACCTTCTTATATGTACCTCCCGGGTGCTGAATCAGGCCTGTGCCACTGTACTATTTTTTTTTTCAGTAGAATTCTCTTTAAGCCACATGACTGTGGGTTGTAAGATCTTTAAAGCATTTGACAGATGAAGTGAATGGTGGTGGGTACCTTCCGACTCAATGCCTCTTTAATATCAGTGAGTGAAGAAATCTCCCAAGGACCCTGAGAAAATACATGTTTTGACCTAGTGGGTTTGGCTGGTGCCTGAGTTTTTAATACTTCTAGCATGCTCCATACGATGCTTACAATGTTGGTTCATCTATTAATACAGGCAAATTGCCGTCCCTCCTATCACTTCATTCTCTCAGTAACTCCTCTCCTGTCTGAAATCCACCTTGAACATAAGCCACAATTTAATATGTATGAATACAATGGTTCACATTACCAACCACTCCTTCCTTTTAAAGTTTTTCCATATAAAACATCATTTCATCTTCCTGTTCCAGGCTTGACTTTGTCTCTCACAGCCCCTGAAAAGTTTGTAACCATGAAAAAAATGAGTTTAAACATTTATGGAACATGATAACATGTGTGACCCACAGGGACTATTTCTAAAATTACATCCTTAGCACCAGCAAGATGGCTCTGTAGGAAAAGGCTCTTGAAGCTTCTGACCAAAGCTGATGACATGAGTTCAATGCCTGGAACCCATTGTTATAAGCAAATACATGGAGAGAACTGAGTCCCTCAAGTTGTCCTCTAACACACACACACAAACACACACACATAAAATAATTAAAATTACATTATTTTAAAAGTACATATAGTCTCTTTTCTTGACACATTTCCTCTTCTCTGTTCCCTTTTTAAAAAATGGAAACAAAGACTTATAGGTCTTATAACTATTTTTAATGTCTTGACAGAGTTTTCCTCTAAGTAGTTTATAAGCAATTTATTTGAGATACTTCATTACATGGATCATCCTTTCCCGTTGTTTTACATATGTGAAACTCTGGGTTTGCTTTTTTATGATGTTCCATATACTACGTAAAATAAATAATAAATAAAAAATGACCATAAGCACGTAAGAAAGGTAATATTTTCAGCTACTTTAAACAGGTGTATACTAACAGTCTGGGAGACTCAAGTTTTACATTCCATCCCTAACAATTCACTTTGGAGGTGTCTGAAATTGTTTACTAGAATCCCCAAAGCACAGAACAGAATACTGCTTATTTCGTTACTTTTCAAATGCTGCTTAATGATTTAGTCATTTTTACAATTAAGACTTGATAAGTATTCCAAGGACCCCTCTTCAGATGGGGAATATAAAATATAACCTACACGATAAAATGGACTCTGAATACTTCCTCACAAGTTTTCTCTCTTGTCCGGAGAATAAATCAGGTTTATAAATGACCATTCGGTGCCTAGAAATGACACAGTCCTTCACCTGGTTTTCCATGTGGTGTCATAAATACCTTCTGATTAGTAATAAAAAAGGACTTTCTGAGACTTTTTAATAATAGAAAAAAATTCTACAGTGGAGATTAATTTTGTACATATGTGACACATATAATAAATCCTGTTTTTTCATTTCCTTCAGAATGATCAATTGTAATTCTAGCTTGAATTAACTCGTCTGAATATTTCCTTTGAGCATTAAACCACTGTATTAGTTACTTTTTTTATGGCTATGATAAAAATGCCTGACAAAATGCAATGCAAAGGAGGCGAGGTTTACTTTGGCTCGAAGTTTGAGGAGTCACCATCCGTCATGACAGGAGAGGCATAAGCTGGCAGGAGTTTGGGGTGATCGTCACAGTGCCTCTGTAGTGTGGAAGCAGAGAACTGACAGGAAGGTCTTCAGCAATAAGGAAGTTCAAGGTCATTCGCAGCAAAGCTTCTGTTTCTCCCGAAGGTCCCTCAACCTCTGTCCCACTGGAAGAACCAAGTATTCACACACATGAGCCTATCAGGAAACTTTTCACATTTATACAGTTACCATTGAAGAATGTATTGACTTAACTCATAATCGTTTTAAAATTCAGTTGCTTGGTATCTTAGAAACATTTTGTCTGCTGGAGACCTCCGTTTCTGTTTTGGTCAGTATCTGTTAGCCTTATGAATTGGAGGTTGTAGAGAACTGCTAGTAGCGGCCATGCTTTCAATGCTTGATATCTACTGTTTGATCTAACTTCAAGGCAACTTACTTCCTTGTAGTGTCAAGTTGCTCTAATTTCCTACCTTCATGGCTTTTATGTTCCTCTGGAGAAAACCCTTCCAGGGCATGACCTAAGGAATTCTGGTTCAAATTTCCAAGTGAATCAGAACCAAATCAAATCTGTAATTTGATGGAGGACACCTTCATTAAATACCCTTGTGAGCGACGTTTTACTATTTCATACCAGACTTGAGTACTTTTCTTGACATATTGAGGTTGAACTTTGATATTTATGAGAATATAAACTGCAGTGACACATTGTAACAAGCCACAAGTCTAACAGAGCCTTGGCTCAAGGTTTGGTATTATAGTTTGGGTTTTTCTTTCTTCTTTACTTTCTTTATAACTTCCACTAAAAACTCTAGTGTTTCTGATTATTATTCCTTTAAACACTAGTAAGATATGCCTGATTCTCCAGAGCAATGTTATCTTTAGTTAGTCCTCTCATTTCTGTGTCTGCGTGGGATATGGCCTTTTGCTTTTTATTTGTCTTGACTAAAGTGTAAATTCAATTTACTAAATAAGGCTGACTGGCCTTCTCTTTTAAAACCTGACTGTGGTTCACTAATTGAGAGACTTGACTCATGTATTCTCCTTGTTTGTACTTTCTCTGTTTTCTTGTTGTTGCCAAAGTTTATTAACTTTACAGCATTTTTTTGGCCTTTGTGGTGTGTGTGTGCATATACATATGCATGTGTGGGAGCATATGTGTATTTGCAAGTGCATATGTTTGTGTATATATATGAAAGGCCAGAGGCTAAAGTTGGGTGTTTTTCTCAATTGATTTTCCTATGTTAAGACAAGATACCGCATTTGAACCCAGCGCTCACTAATTTGAACAGCATAGTTAGTCAGCTTTTTTTCTGGGGATCTTCCCCATCTTTTTCTTTTACTGGCTGAGGTTGCAAGCAGGCTGCCATGCCCACCTGGCATTTATGTGGGTTCTGTGAATCCAGACTCATGTCCTCATGGTTCTACAATAACCCTCTACCTACTGAGCCTTTCCCCAAAGAACACTACTCCCCTTTAAAGCAGACTCCATAGCCACGTATTGTTGTTGTCATATCATAGTTAATGCTCTGTATGTCATCTGAAACTAAACTTGGCCCTCTCCCCCATTCCCTCCCAATCCCACCACCCCTCCCTCATCTCCTCCCATGCCCCTCTCCAAGTCCACTGATAAGGGAGGTTCTCTTCCCCTTCCATCTGACCCAAGCCTATCAAGTCTCATCAGGACTGGCTGCATTGTCTTCCTCTGTGGCCTGACAAGGCTGGTCCCCCCTCAGGGAGAGGTGATCAAAGAGCGAGCCACTGAGTTCATGTCAGAGATCTTCCCTCTTCCCCTTACTAGGGAACCCACTTGGATATTGAGCTGCCATGGGCGCATCTGAGCAGGAGTTCTAGGTTATATCCATAAATGGTCCTTGGTAGGAGTTTTAGAAAAGACCCCTGTGCCCAGATGTATTTGTTCTGTTGCTCTCATTGTGGAGCTCCTGTCCCCTCCAGGTCTTTCTGTCTCCTACTTCTTTCATAAGATTCCCTGCACTCTGTCCAAAGTTTGGATATGAGTCTCAGTATTTGCTTTGATATACTGCTGGGTAGAATCTTTCAGAGGCTCTCTGTGCTAGGCTCCTGTCCTACCCAATTATTTGTATCTAAAATTTTATGTTTAGTTATCATAATACAATTAGTTTCTGAGTTCATGCCAGAGAAAGCTCCTGCTCCCATTATTAAGGGCCCCACTTGAAGACTGAGTCAATGGGCTACAACTGAGTCAGGGTTTTAGGTCCTCTCCTTGCATTGTCCTTGGTTGGTGGCAGGCTCTCTAATCACCTCCCCCCTGAGGGGCGCAGCCTTGCCAAGCCAGAGAGGAAGACAATGGATCTAGTCCTGATGAGACCTGATAGGCTAGGGTCAGATAGAATGGGATGAGGACCTCCCCTATCAGTAGACTAGGGGTGAGGCATAAGGGGAAGGAGGGAGGGTGGGATTGGAAGGAGATGAGTGAGGGAGCTACAGCTGGGATACAAATTGAATAAATTGTAATAACTGATAGTAATAATAGTAATAATAATAATAATAATAATAATAAAATTTTAAAAGAATAAAAGAGGACCTAAAAAACAATTGGTCTCATTATATGTTCATACATATATCATCATATTTTGTTTATGTTTGTGTGTGAAAGAGAGTGTGTATAAAATAAATATACAATTTTTTAATCTTGTAAATGTTTACCGTGTTTATCTTTAAAATGGACAACTAGGGGCTGAAGAGATGGTGGTTTTGAATGTTTATTGCTTTTGCAAAGGACCCAAAAGTTCCGGTCCCAACACCAATGCCCCACAGCTCATAACTGACTTAACACCAGATCCAAAGGGATCCAGCACCCTCCTCTGGCCTCTGTGAGAATCTGCATGCTCCTGATGCACATAAACACATGCAGGTACACATACATGCATACAAATGTATTTTAAAACCATAGCTAAATATTTTGACAATTGATTTTTAAACTTTTTTCTGGGTTATAGTTTTGAAACTTGAGAATCTAAACATATTACTTGAGTTACCTTGAAAGTGAAAATACCTTTTCCTATGGCAAACATGTAAACGTAAGGTAGCAATGCCTGTCAAATGAGAATATCATCTGATACCATTTATAATGCTTTAAAAGTAAGAGGAAGTTCATTTCAAGTTTTCTTTATGGGAACTTACTATTCAGGCAATGTGTTTGATTTTTTTTAATTTAAGTGTTATTCCTCTCAATAATGCTTTAACTTTAAGATACTTAGTGTAATTTTATTGTATTTTTCTTTGACAGACAAGCTAGCCTCAATGAAGCAGCTGAGAAGTATTATGATCTGGCAGCAAGACTGAGACCTAATGTAAGTACTTTCCCATCATTGAAGGCATGGTCCTGGCATTGCAGTGGTGAATGAGTATTCGCACTGCCTTGTTTCAGCTTCTCCTCCCTGGCTTCTCTGTTTGAATGTCCACTGTACAGCCCCTCCATCTGCAAACCATCCACACAGTTCACATTTCTCTGTCTTCACCAGAAATTCCCTTTCCACTCTGCAAATCATTTTTAGCCTTTATTATCACGGTACAGGCCTGATCGTTGCTAAATACTTTTTATTTGGGTGAATCTTCAAATTCTGTGAAGGCTTGTTTTTTTTCTTCTAGTGATAAATACTTATTGTTTGTCTTTCACTGCATTCCTTCAGCTGTGTATCCACTTCATATTCTAAAAATCCTCATTTTTAATAACTCGGCTTTGCAAATTTATTGGTAATGTTTTCATTAGAAGTGTTCCCTGGGTAGTCTCACTTTCAGGAAGTACGACGGATATAAATTAGATCATTACTGTTGAAATGGAATTGCTATTTATAAAAAGCCAATAGATGCTTTTATAGCAGTCTGACAAGCAGGTTTTTTCACAGCACCAAATTCCTGAACTAAAACATTTATTTTCATATACAGTCCGCATCACTGGACAACAGCGAAACCTTCTCCCCTACTCCCCAAATGTAGACCATGCACTTGAGAAATGCAATTCTCAAACAATAATGAAAATTTATCTGTGGCTGCAGTACAAATAATGGAATAAGCCTCGTTTCTTTATAGTGTTGCATCTCTTTGGCAAATACATAGCCAAGGGCTGCTTTGATAAGGAGGCAAGGATCACAGACCATGCCATGAATCAGGGAAATGGTCTACTAATTGATAGAGTATTTTGACTCCTGTGGAGGTTTAGTGTTGTCAGAGTGAAGCCCTAAGAGAGACTAGTGTGTGTTGGTTTCTGTGTTTGTTTTCCATTTAACCATGATGAGTTTAACCATGGATACGAATTTCAAGTTTCATTTGCTGTAATATAATATAAACACAATGAAATACATTGAAACATCATCACAAAAGACAGATTATCATAGCAAAAACATACACTTTTTTATTATTTTATGACAAGGAAATCTTCATAAATGAAGACCCAAAAAAGGAGAGGGGATTTTTTTATGGCCTTTGATGTTCAAATACAACTGGAAGACTGAGGAGAACAATGCAGTAGTAGCAGATGAAGAAGATTCGGAAGTTATAGACGGAGGGAATGGCAACTGGACCAATTGCTCAGCCTCTCCTGTGCCCCATGACCAGAGATAAAGATAGAAATGACTGCCTCGGTGCTTCCTTCGCAGGAGAGCACAAGGAGCGGTCACAGGACTACCCTTCTTCTATCCTCTTCTTAATCCCTTTATCTACATACTCAGTTTTCCAAGATTCCATGACCCACAATAGCTGTTCTGAACCACTTCGCATAGTTACAAGATAACGGAGGAATTGACAAGCCATTTACAACAGAAAAAAATAATGCTAATGGCAAGCGCAAGGACAGCTAAAGTTTAATGTACACTTATGAGTCACTGACTTTGTTAGATACTTCATGAGAATTTGTTTTTTGCAAATCACAGCTGCTTTTGTGCCTTCTACGGTGTTGAAGGGTAGAAAAGTTAATGCTTCACCTGTCAGCACAACTTTATAGAATCCCTTGGTCATTTATCTTACTGTCCTCAAAACAAAAAAAAGAGAGAGAGAGAGAGAGAGCTTAACAAATTTTAAGGGGTGGTGGGTATGTACCGCAGGACGGCATACACAGCAGGTGTCTGGCAAGCCAGCATAAGAGTCAATTTGTTAACTCACTTTGTATATTTACTGAATACCAGGTACTAGTCTAGGCACTGGAGACAGAGCCTCCCTGTCAGTAAAATCTGGGCTGAAGACAGGGAAGAAATAAGGAAGATGTGTGATGTCTCAAACAGCCCTCCGTTTTTAGAGCAAAATGAAGCAGTGCAGAGGAGTAGGAATGTAACCGGAAAAACTAAAATTAAAAAAAAAAACTTTGTAAGATGGTTAAGCTTGACACCATTGTGTAGATTTTATAACTGAAGGGATAGATAAGAAGCTTTACACCTGCAATTGCATTAAAGGCAAGCAACAGAGGGATTTGTTTTCATTTTCCCTTGATTTCCCTTGATGTTGATCAATATATTATGTTCTAAACATATGTAAATTACATGATAATTTAGATGAGTTTTTATTCATTGAGAATCAGCCACTTCAAATGTCACTTTTAATTTTTCAGTGCGATTGGTTAAATGATGGTCTTTATTACAGTATAATGAAATAGGGAAATACAAGTGTCTAAGTCCTCTGTCCTCTAAAGAAAAGGCACCCAGGTATCACAGGGCACAGACCTGACTTCTGTAGTGTCTTTTTATTATTGAGTAGCCAAATCAGAAAATGAATGTTTAATTGCCAGTGTGAAAACTTTCCCCCAAGAAACCCCAAAATATTTCATCCTAAATATGTTACAGATTGCTTTTGAAAATGCATTCATTCAAATGATCTTTTCCATATCTGATGATAGTAGTTTTTATTGGCTTTGTTAAAAAGTTCATATTTAACAACAAGTAAATGATATTTTAATTCGGGTTTTAGGTTGATACTCCATTGTACATAAAGTGTCACTGAGGCCAGAATGGTGGAATTACAAACCATGCCAATAATATTTCTTCTCTGAAGTAGAGAATTATTTGAGCAATTACTATAATATATTAAGGATTCTGCAATTGATCTAAGTAAAAGCACCTGCCTAACATTTATCTTGCTGTTTATTCCTGTTTTTTCTAAGAAAACGTTTTGTTCTTAACACACTTTAACAGATGCTATTGTCAGTTACTCGATTATATGAGAGAAGTACTAACAGATTCCAACTCTCCTTTCCTGTTTAAATCGTTCCATTTCCTGTCCTTTTTATTTTGCTCATCTACACAATAAGCCAATCTTACTCTTACTTTTCAGGAGGTTTTTCTTCTGTTTGCTTAAGTAAATACCATTGTCAGTGTGGCCATCAGGATGCTCAATATGGGTAACTAAAACTCTAGCTGTGCTCACGTGAGGTCATCTCTGCGCACTGTAAAGGGGTGGCTTGTGTGATCCGTCTTATTACCGCCATGTTTAAAAAGCTCATGTGGAGCTGGAGAGAAGGTTCAGTGCTTAGGGGCACGAGCTTGCCTTCCAGCCGTCACTGCAGTACAATCACCTCTAACTCCAGGGTGATGGATGCCTTCTTTTGGCCTGCAGTCCTCTCACAGCCTCCACTCCCACCCCAAACACATGCACAGTTTAACATAAAGTCATTTTTTAAAAAATTTTATTTCTGGGATATGCTTATTCCTTAACAAAGTACTGATTTCATTTCTTTTAATGCATCCGGCAGCTTTTTTTCTCTGAAAGCGTATTGTTTTACAGAATCTATTTCGAAATGAATTAACCATTTATAGTGTAGCTCCAGTGATAGAATGGCAAATAATGAAAGAGTTCTAGTTTCTTAGGGGCACTGTATAGTTTTAGATTCAGCTTCCTCTGCCTCAGCAGTGTTCAGTATGTTGCCTTACTGAAGTGTATAACTGGAGAACTGTGATTGTTGACAGCACACATCATAGGGATGTTTATTATAGCATGGCATATTCCATCTTAAAATTTTATTTAGCTGATATAATGTGGAAATTGCTCTAACAGTGGATGTCTTGTTACATTAAAGCATTTTTACAATAAAAAGGGTTTTTACCAACATAGGGTTTGTTAGTGTTTCTTTTTATAAGTAAGTTGAGCTCCGTGTGGACTTAACTCTGTGACAGCCCTTTTTCATCTACCTCCCCCATCCACTTAAGCACATCCCAAACTGCTGACTCCCGAGAACTGGAGGGAACATTTAAAGGAAACTACTTTGTTCTTTGATTGGGAATGAAGCCAAAGTCTGCATTATCTTAGAGATAAAAGAATTTAATGTGAAGAATGGGGAATTTGCATGGTACAAAGTCACCTTTACTTGACTTTTTATCCACTCTGGAGTCTAGAGGGTAAAATTTCAAGTGCTTGGGGTTTCAGGACAGACTTATTTATGGTCTATAGTCATAGCACTCATTTTTAATTCAAGTGTCAACATTATATACAGCTCTATGTCTGATGCAATAGAGTTTCACAGTTATGAAAATGTAATCTCTGACCTTGAGAAACATACAATAAAATGTAAGAAAGGAGAGGAGGACAAGACATGTGAATCTCAGTCCTCAAATATCAGAGCAATAAATAACACTATCTAATAAGGGCTTTGTGGGGGACACAAACTGGGTGCTAAATAAATGATAGGAGAAATTACTTTCATCTGGGTTAGTCTAAAAGGGCTTTGACTTGGAGTAAGAAAGCTTAAAGAATCCTTAAATGATAGAATTTTATAGGACATTTTAGGAAGAAGAGAAGGAAGAGAATTTGGACAGCGGGGTTATATTTATATATAGTGGCAGAGAGCACAATGGAAAAAGATGGACTTAATTAGTCACAGAAAGACAGGTGAAATGCATTGAGTATCATACTTAAAGATCAAAAGTGTGTATTCTGTAATTTTGACAAACAGTATGACAGTAGAGGATGACATAAAAATGTGTATTAGGATAGAGAGACTCAGCCTTCATAGAACCAAATAAAAGATCATTGTAAGCACAAGGCAGTGAAGAAGAGCAGGGAAAAAAACATACATAAGCTAAGCAGTAATTGATAGCATGTGAGTAGGAAAAACAGTTACAATAAGTGCTTCAGCTTTTGAATACAGGTCACTTGGAAACAAAAGAAACACCACAAAGAAATAAGATCATTAGAGTAATGTGTTTATTTCAAGAACATAATCTTAAGTTTGGACTTAGCATATTCTGAATGAACATGAGGATGTGTGGGTTTGTGTAGTACAGTATCTGTTGTATATGCATATAGGTGTGTGTGTGTGTGTGTGTGTGTGTGTGTATGGGAGGGGTTGTGGAGGCCAGCAGTTGACTTTGTGTGTCTTTCTCTAACAACCTTCACCTTAGTTTCTGAGACACAATCTCTCATTAAACCTGAAGCTCATCACGTCAGCTGGCCTGGCCAGCCTGGCTGATCAGCAAGCCCAAGAGATCTTCATATCTCTAGCTCCCTAGTTCTGGGATTACAGATGAGCACAGTTATGCTTAAGTTTTTACATAAATGTCAAGGATCAAAGCCAGGTCTTTATGTCTTGTTAGCAAATATTACATGGCCTGTGCTGTCTCCCAAGCCCTGTTCTAAATTTCTGTTCGATGTTTCTTTCAGGAAGTGGTCCAGAAAAAGTGTATAGTTAAGGATTAAGCTGCAGGAGTCATCTGCAGCAAGTAGCACAGCACCAACAAAATAGGTAAAAACCAACAGGGAAGAGAAGGCATGGAAGGAGAGGAGAGAGCCAAATTCTGATCCTGGGAATTACTACATCTGGCTGTAGGATAATGCAAACACCAACGACAGTTGCAGGGCTTTGAAATCCCAATGGATGAGCAATGAACACTGCTCTAAAAGACAGAGAAACAAGGACATGAATGTCTACTGATTCAGAGAATAAGAGACCACAGGTGGCCTTTAAGATTCCATTTCCATACTAGTGATGGGGCTAGTTTTCTGACGTTAAGAAAATGAAGACTAGTCACGAGACTCATTACACATACCGTAAGAAAGTTCTAGAGACAAAAATGAAAGGATGTGAACTCATAAATATATTTAAAAATAAAGATAGTTGTCAAGAAGGATGCACACTTAAATGTGATAGCAAAAATCTGTCCACAGAAGAGAGGACCACAATTTCTGTATTCATTCCTTAACTGAGGGGCATCTGGGTTGTTTCCAGGTTCTGGCTATTATGAATAAAGCTGCTACGAACATTGTTGAGCAAATGTCCTTGTTGTATACTTGAGCATCTTTTGGATATATGCCTAGGAGTGGTATAGCTGGATCTTGAGGAAGCGTTATTCCTAATTGAGAAAATACCAGACTGATTTCCAAAAGTGGTTGTACAAGTTTACATTCCCACCAGCAGTGGAGGAGGGTTTCCCTTTCTCCACATCCTCTCTAGCATGTGTTGTCACTTGAGTTTTTGATCCTAGCCATTCTGGGTGTGAGGTGAAATCTCAGGGTCATTTTGGTTTCCTGATGACTAAGGAGGTTGAGAATTTCTTTAAGTGTTTCTCTGCCATTCGACAGTCCTGTATTGAGAATTCTCTGTTTAGCTCTGTACCCTGTTTTCTCTGCACAGATGTAGCCCATGGCAGGTCGGTGTCCAAGTGGGTTCCATTGTAATGGGAACAGGGACTGTCTCTGACATGAACTGATTGGCCTGCTCTTTGATCACCTCCCCCTCAGGGAGGTGCAGCCTTACCAGGCCATAGAGGAAAACAATGCAGCCACTCCTGATAAGATCTGATAGACAGGGATCAGAAGAAACAGGAGGAAGACCTCCCTTTTCAGTGGACTGGGGAAGGGGTATAGGTGGGTTTGGGAGGGGAGAAGGGAGGAAGCTACAGGTGGGATACAAAGTGAATAAACTGTAATTAATAAAAAGAGAAAATTTAAAAAAAGAGGACGAAGAAAACTTTGAAGTCCTAAAGAACTGGTTTCTCTCTGGGACATGAAAGACAAAGAATGTGATCTGTTGAAACATACTTAGGTGACTAAACTGAATGGGAGAGGACTAATCTTATGTACTAAGGGAGAAAGTACAGAGTTAATTACTACAATTGTAGTCATTTGGCTATCTGCTAATCCTAAGGAAAAAAAAAAGGACTTTAAGATTAAATGCTCATGGGTTTCTGAGAGCTCTGAGGTACACAAGAAGTCATATTTCTTAGAGATCTCAAGTAGTCATACATTCAAATAGCTGCCTGTTGAGGTGTGTTTTTAGCAATGATTCATTTTATGCCTCTAAATGGATTTCTGAAATCACTTATAGATTATCCTTTTGATTCAGCCTTCTGGCATATGCTACATGTTTTATTCATAGTCTAAATTTCTCATTTGTATACTATTTCATAATACTTTACAAGTGTATTCATTGTATAACAATTAAAGGGGAAATATATCCCCTAGATGATTGAATTGAAATTTTCATTTCTGAGTTTTACTTTTCCCAGGCACATAAAATTTAAATTGATTCATGGATTTATAAACAAAAGCTTGTGCTGTCCCCCACACTCCTCTCTCTCCCAGTGACTGTATGTCAAAAGTTCAAAATGAAATATATGGGAAACTTTTTTAAAAATGAGTTTATTTTGACAAAGTGCATCTGGTTGAACAGCCTTCCTATTCTGTAATATATTACTTTTATTTATAATACCTTTGTATAGTAAAAATGCTTATAGGAGAATGTAGGTGGGATGGAATGAAGTGCTGATGCTGGAACTCAAGGAGGAAGTCTTTGGAATTATTTGGGATGTTCTGATAATAAGGAATATAAAATATCCTGAGCATATAGTTGTTTTCTGCTGGAAATTCCATTTTTCAACCATAATTAGAATAAGAGGCCATGAAATTAGGTTAAGCTGGACAGATTCAGATTTGACTATATAAGGGATATTTTTTTGAACAAAATTATTGAGATCACCATTATGTTAGAGAAAAAAATGACGGGGCTAATAATCACTTTCTTGAAAAACATTTAAACCACTTTTATGCTCACAAGAAGGGAAGGAGCTGTCTGGCTGCTCACAAAACTTTCCAAAAGTTGTCATGATGATGAAAAATGTATATCCTGCATCTCTGGACTTTTAGACATTCTATATATGAAAATTACTGTATATGTGATATATGTATATGAAAAACATTTCACATACATATATGCAAATAACCAAATCAACTGTGTAAGTAAAAACTGTTTCAATATTATTCATAAATAGGTAACTCTCACAACTGTTCTATCAGTTTCAGATATACTTATATTTTATAGTTAGAGTATGAATGATGTAGTAAGTCAAACTGACAAGAAAAAAATGCAAATTCCCATTAAAGAAACAGTACTATTCGGTTGACCTGGGTATATTAGTTCCTTTCATTTCTCAAATTTTTATTCTGTTCAGCTCATAAATAACTTTCATCATGTTTGTATGGTTTTACATTTTAGGAATCAAATAACTAATTCTTGTCTAACTTCAGCAGGACCATGACCAATGCTCACTTCTTTGAGAACTTTGGTTATGCTCAGATCAATTTTAATTTTACTCCATCCATATCTCTATGGATACATTTCTCTCTGGAGATCTCTTTTTGAAATTACACTTTGTTGTTGCTTTATTAAGCAAAGTCTAGCTTTTGATGCATTACATTTTAGTTTATTTCTGTTGTACACTATTTTGCAAATGTTAGATAAACCAGAACAAAAATGTACCTCTGAAGTGGCTACAGTTCTTCTCTTGTTTATCTGATTCTCAGAGTCACATAATTAGAAGATACTGGTGGGAAGTTCAATCCGTTTGTTTGCTGTTGATGTGAGCAAGTTGCACCCCACTTGGGGGAAGGATGGTTTAGGATGATCTCAGCTAACTTTATAGTTCAGGAGGTATTGCTGTTTTTCACAATCCATATGCAATCAATTGTAAACACAATTGGAAAAATATGTATGTGTGTGTATGTGTGTGTTGTTATATTCACAACAGAAAAGACCCTTCAGTGGAGGTAAAGTGGGTAGGAGCTTAACTAGCTCTTGGCTATAAAGAAAATCAACTTGCATATTCTAGTCTAAGGAACATCAAACCTTGGGGATTTCATTTAATTATATTCTCTAAGCATGTTTATTTTTACTGCCATTTCTTTGAGGTGGTACCCTGTGTATGGAAATGCTGCTGTAACTGTGTGAGTCATGGGACCACACACTAAAATTGCATCCAGTCCTTTCTTTTCTGAGAAACTTGATTCTTGGTTTCAAATGTCCTAACCACACTGGCCAATGTTCCCACCTGGGAGTATAAGAGAAAATTATGGCTGCCACCTGCTGAGGGTCCTCATAGTCCCCCAACTCCCCCTGGTTACCTCCACAGCTGCCTATTCTGTTGCTGAGGTCATTATAGGTATTTATACTTCAGATCCTTGATTGAGTTGCATAGACCCCTTTCCTGTAAATGCACACTGAAATGGGAATGAAAAGCTGCTAATAAATCTTAACTTCCCCTTATAGTTATATAAAAACAGTTTACTCTGTGTTTCTGAGCCCTCCACCACTGGTCATATAAGTAAGGACTTATATGAACCCTAATTTAGAAAAAAAGTTATGCTTTTTCCATAAACCAATAGGTTAGGCAGATACTAGAAAATTCATAGATTGGTAAATTCATTTCCTTTCAGTCCTAGGTCCATGATAAAGAAAAACTGTATACATTCTAAAATATAAAAGAAGACTTTGTTGTTGACATTTACTAATTGTGGGAAATAATTGTATCACTGACAATTCATGCATGTATCCAATGTAGTTTGATCATAGTTACCCCTTTACCTCCTCCCCCTCCTCAAGTTAATGCCTTTCCTCTTCCCAAATAAACTCCCTTGTACTCTCATGCCTTTTGTCATTTAATCTAGATTCCACATAGGAGAGAAACACATGATACTGTCTTCATGATCTGGCTTATTTTACTTAACATGACAATCTTTATTTCTAGTTATTTTTCTGCAAACAACATAATCTTGTCTTTTGCTGTGACTGAGAAATATGTCATTGTTTATCTGTGTCATGTTTTCTTTATCCATGAATCTACTGGTGAACATTCAGGCTGACTTTATAGTTTAGCAAGCTATTCTGAAAGCGCTATAATAGACATGGTTTCCACACTGCATGCTGACTTTGGTGAAAGGAAGTCTTCATTTAAGACTATTGTGATGGGTGTCAAGACTATTGTGATACAGAAGAGAGAGGGGGGTTCAACTCAAATTTAACAAAGACATTCAAGGATTTGCTACAGCATAGCTCCAGAAGTAATTTCTCCGACATAAGGCAATTTGTCATACTGAATACATCAGGCTGAAGGAATGTGAGAAATGGCATGTACAGAAGGGGCTTTCTGACACCATCCTGAGTTCATCAGATTTTAAATTGAGAGGAGCCTTCACTTCCAAAGAGGAAGCAATATGGGGAATCTGAACAAAGAGACCTTGAAAAGCTTCCTCTACCCAGTATTGTCGTACTTGGTGCAATTTTTCTTTTCCTATTTTCCTTTCTGTTTTTCACTCTTCATCAAATCTATCCTAAAATCAAAACAAAACAACAACAAAAAAATGGTAGTTATGATTAGGCCAAATCAATGTATGTGGATTTCCTTGTTAATCTATCTTTTTATTGCAAGGGTCCCTACCAGTGAGTTAAGATAGCTAAAATGGAAATATATTCTTCTCCTCCTACAGCAGCTGTCAGAGTGGGCATATGAGTTGGTGGGAGATCTTTAGAAAACTCGAGATGAAGAGAATTCGTGCTTCTGACTTAGTGGCATTTTTGCTGAAAGCAGTTCAGGTGATCAGGTACCTAACATAAGGGTGAGAAACTGAACCAAATACTGAAGGTGATCAGATACAAGGGCAGCATCTCTACTACATGGAGTTATTAGTATGATAAGTATGTGTATTTATCAACCAAAGTGGGAAGGCAGAAGATAACACTGAAGGATGAGACTTAATCCAAAGGGAACTTAGAGGAACCTGGCTAAGATTTGGTCCAAGACAGCCTTTGTCATCCTGGATAACTTTTCCCAGACTGAGCTTTTACAGTCCTTGCTACTTAGACAATCTAAGAATAAAACATTTGTCTTTTCTTACTTGAATTGAATAAGTACATGGCAGTAACAATCTTGATAAGTCCTAGGAGAGAAAGGAGGGCTACTTCTTTTTAAGGAAGGGTTAAAATTGTATGTACTACAAAATAGTTTGTCCTTGACCTGTACGAAACTGCTGTTTTCTTTGAGATCAAACCAGCAAATAACTGCTGTGAAGAAAAGCAGTAAGATGCTGGTGAGATGATTCAGGTAATAAATTTCCTACACAGCAGACACTAAGATCTGAGTTCAACTCTCCAGAACATAGTTGGGTATGGTGGTGTGTGACAGCACCTCAGAGTTTGTGAAGTATGGGAGGATAAATGAGAAAACACTGAAGCTCACTAGCCCCTCAATTGTAGCTGAACTTGTGAGTTCCATTTCCAAGAAGAGATCCTGACTCAAAACATAAAGATAAAAGTCAGATGAGGAAAGAGGCTCAAACTTGCAGACTGCCTTCCACATGCACATACATGCGCACGTATTCACACATTCATACTTATAAGTACACATCACAGACAAACACACACACAAGAAAATTAAAATATGGTCAGGAACTTGCATAGACTTATATCGCAAAGTAAAAACTATAGGGAATTCAGTTTCTTTGTTGTTGAAAATCTGTGTTTGAGCATCTCCCATTATTCCAATGGGGTTTTCATCTCTAGTTTGCATGTGTGTCACTTTCTTAAGTGATCTTTACTGAAATAGCTCCTAGGAATTCAGCTTTACCACATGTGTGCATTTCCGTTTTGAAGTATAAATGGCAAGTTAAAAGAGCAAATGTGGTGCCATTAAGATCCTGTGACAAGAAAGAATTTGAAATGGTCTCCTAATCACTAAATTGCTTTCATTCGAAAATAACTTGCTGAGTTTAGTAATGCAGAATTTTAGAGAGGATCATTTGAAAAGATGGGTTCAAATGATTTACCAGATGATAGATATGAGACACTCTCAGTAATTCATAACGGTAAAACATTGTTTAAATCACATGGGGAAATGATCAGCATTGGTTTTGCAATTGTGATGTAACCGACCTTAGCAAGTTCTTGAATACATAGATGTAAAACAAGAATCCTTTTCTTTCTCATAAGTTTAAGTCACTCTGCCCTTGCTGCTGAAATCACAAAGCATGTAAGAGATAGATAGATTTTCTTTATGAAATATTTTCTTTTTCTAGCTTGTTTTTCCTTTCATTAATTTAACATGAAACCTGATAATAACATTCAAAATGAACATTTGAAATGCTCACTAGATAGTGTTTACTCTGAGGAAAATTATTTTATGTATTAGTGCATTTTAAAACTACAAATCAAGAAAAAAATGGTTGTTTCTCTTTTTAAAAATATTCAATTGTTTGCTAAGTTTAAGTTTTATCTATTATAATTGCCTGTGCTCTTTCTTTTTGTTCCCTTTGCCTAGGTTCTTTATTTTAACCACATGCATCAAACTGTCAACAAATCAAAATTACAGCAGTATAGATAATCACTGACAGTTCTTCACTCTGATGGATATATTTATTATTTGCAGAAATAATAAAAATCATATGTGAAAGGTATTAATACACACATAATAGAGGACCAAAACATTTAAAAATGAACTTATATGGCTCATTATCCTTAAGCATAAAACCTGAGCTACATGGCTATCTTATTTTATCAACTTTCTTATGAGAAAAGAAATTTATATGTAGAATTTCTAAGTTTTCGCCTGTATTGGGCTGCTCTTCCCTAGGCTGATCTCTTGTTTCTTTGTATAGTTTTTCTTAAGCTAGCATTGGGAATGATGGAGTCCTTGGGTCTTTAAGATGGAATTGTTTTTGCTACCCAAACAAGATTGTGCTGTTTAATCAGTCTTGGAAATCTTTACTAGAAACATATGCTTATGCTTAGTGCTCCCTTCATCTCATAATAGGACATTATCATTTTATTTTCCAGTATGTTAATTGACACCATAGCTCCCAAACATGTCCTATATCTAGGGAACGCTTATGAGGAACAGATGATGGATTATGACTCTGCACACAGTGACACCGTATCATTGCTCTAAACGTGTTATCATTACATCTGAATTTGTATAAACCATGAACACCGAATGATGAAAAAGAAGGGAACAGTCACCTAAACAAGAATAAGATCATTGCAAGCTGAGCATAAATGACTCAGGGTTAGTATCCCAGTGCTCAGGAAGCCAAGGCAGGAAAAGTGTGACTTCAAGGCCAGCTTCCCTTTATAGCCAGACCCTGTTTCAAAACCAGAAAAGAAAAAAGCTATTTAATCCCAGTATTCTAGATCTGTATTTGTGTGTACATTATGAATTGTTACATAGAAAAAATGAGTATTCTGGACAACAATTAACAGTATTTTTTATCATTAATAAGTGCCAAACCATGTATAATAGCACAAGCCTTTAATCCCAGTACTTGAGAGGCAGAAGCAGGCAGAATCTCTGACTTCTAGGCCAGACAGAGATATATAGTGAGGCCCTATTTAAAAAAAATCAATCTAACATTATCTGTAATGATCAAATGTTAAAGTGTAAGTTCTCAGTCAGTGATGTAGTGTATGTACATCCTGAGGTCAGGGGCAGTCTAAGCTAACGAGTGGGTAGTGAATTTCAGGCCAGCACAGGCTGTAAGCAGAATCTTAACTTTAAAAATGTACGTGTACCGCTTTTTTATTTTTTATTTTTTGATATATGAGGGAAGGTGAGGCTGGGAGTGGGGGAGAGGGATCCTACAGGAAATGCCTCGCTGAAAATCTAGACATTCTAGCTTTAGAATCTGTGCTCTAAACTTCTTAATCCTTTATATGACTGTTCATGAAAAACTCAATGACTATCACAAAACCCAAGGGAGGAAAGAGTGAACCAATTCTTATCTAAAATATGGTGATCCCCAAGGTTTGATAATAATTGTGTATTAACCGTTTTGGGGGAAGGGGAATGCCATTGAGCAAACTGATGGATTCTTGAGATTAATTCAATCGCTTTAACATATGCCTATGTCTACCATTGTTAGACTATTTGTGACAAATACTTGAGAATATATCAATATTTACCATGGTCTCCTTTATTTTTTTCTGGTTCTGGGTTACCACTTATTATTATTATTATTAAATTCTTTATTAATTACACTTTATTCACCTTATTCACTTTATTCAACCTGTAGTTCTCTCCCTCCTCCCATCCTAACCCCTCCCTTCCTCCCCCCTCTCCATCTGTGTCCCTCCCCAAGATCACTGATAGGGAAGGTCCTCAAATGCCCAATCCCTATCCAGAAGGACAAAGGGGATGGACATCGGAAGAAGGAGAAGGCAGGGAATGGGTCAGGACCCTGCCATGGAGAGCCTTGGAAGGGCTCTGCACTGCAGACTATTGAAGCAGCTGCTGAGACTTATGGCTAACACTTGGGCAGAGTGCAGGGAATCTTACGAAGGGAGTGGGAAATAGGGGGATCTGGAGAGGACAGGAACTCCACAAGGAGAGCAACAGAACCAAGTGGTCTGAGCACAGGGGTCCTTTCTGAGACTGATGGTCCAACCAGGTACCATGCATGGAGGTAGCCTTGGACCCTTGCACAGGTGTGGCCCATGGCAGTTCAGTGTCCAAGTGGGTTCCATAATAATGGGAACAGGGACTGTCTCTGACATGAACTGATTGGCCTGCTTTTTGATCACCTACCCCTGAGGGGAGAGCAGCCTTGTTGGGCCACAGAAGAAGACAATGCAGCCACTCCTGATGAGACCTGATGGACTGGGATTGATAGTCCCCTTTAAAGAGGATATAGTCCATGAATGGCTAACTCCATTGCTATGGGCCTGAGGTAGTAAAGCATATCACTATAGCTGCAAGACATGGAGGAGGAAAGCTGCATCTCTCACTATAGGAAGAAGAGAAAGAGACAACCAAAGACATAAGCCCTAAACAACTTACTTCTAACCAGGCCCATTTCCTAGCCTGTTTAGCATGAACCCATCACTTACGGAGTTAACATCTTCATGTTCCAACCTTTTTTCAGTATTGGCCATAGCTGAGGACTAAGTTTTCAACACATGATCCTTTTGTAGGATATTTTGAGTTGAAACCTTCACTGCACCCCCACAGTGTGGATCTTATTCAGATTAACACTGGAAAATGAAGTGGCACAGACTTTGAAGACAGAAAGTCATTGCCTATATGTCTGGTTCTGAGATAGACCTGGCAGATATAATGAGACAGAGGCCCCTGCACTCTTATATGTAACAAATGTGTATCTGCATTGTCAAAAAGCTTAACATTTAATTGGTTTTCTTTAATAATTGTGTTTCAAGATTATATCTGGAAACATTGTATCTTTGGCAACTCATACAATACATAAAAAAGGCAAAACAAACAAACAAACAAAAAACCCAATCATTTCTTGTATTGCATCTTCAAAAGAACAAGGACGTCAAGAAGCTTAGCAGTCAAATTATTTTTGATTGCTTGAAGCATATTGCTTGTTTTCTGTTAGAATGACTCATGCAATCACAGGAAATATGCTTTTCATGAGAATTCTTAGAAGGAAAATTTATTTCCTTTTCTATGCTTAACCTGAGAAAAATCTGAAGTTGACTGAATGGTTTAATGGAATATTGGTGTAATGTTTAGAAGGAAAAGTATTTTGTGCAAATGATTTTTAAATTAAATTTTATTTATTTATTACAATTTATTCACTTTGTATTCCAGTTGTAGCCCCCTCCTATCCCACCCATCCTCCCTCTTCTCCCCTTGTGCCCCTTCCCTAGTTCACTGATAGGGAAGGACCTCCTCCCCTTCTATCTGACCCTAGCTTATGAGGTCTCATCAGGACTGACTGCATCATCTTCCTCTGTGGCCTGGCAAGGCTGCACCCCCTAGGGGCAGCCAATCAAAGAGTCAGCTACTGAGTTCATGTCAGAGACAGTCCCTGTCCTCCTTACAAAGAACCCACTTGGAAACTGAGCGGCCAATGGGCTTCCTTGGAATAGGGGTTCTAGGTCCTCTCCATGCATGGTCCTTAGTTGGAGTATAGATCTGTGCAGGCCCCATTGGGCCTGGATGTTTTGACACTGTTGCTCTCCTTGTGAAGTTACTGTCCCCTCCAGGTCTTTCTACCTCCTTCTTCTTCCATAAGGATTCTGGCACTCTACCCAAAGTTTGGCTATGAGTTTCAGTATCTCCTTTGAAACCCTGGTGGGTAGAGTCTTTCAGAAGTCCTCTTTGGGAGGCTTTTGTCCTATTGCTTGTCTTCTCCTGCTTCCAATGTCTATTCTGTTTGCCCTTCTGAATGAGTATTAAGCCTCTTCCCTAGGGTCCTCCTTATTGTTTAGCTTCTTCTTTGGAAAGGTTGTTAGTGAATTTAGTTTTTCTTTGTTGTTGCTGTTGTTCAATGGTAGTTGTGGTAGAATGATGTGACTCTATGTTATCACATTTCAGCCATATGTTTGCTATAATAATCCAAAAGATGCTTATTTTAGAAAAATTATTTTAGAATAAAATATAATAATAATAATAAAATATCAAACTTTTTGTGATTTCATATCTCAAATAAAATGTTTAAATACACAATAACCCAAGCATTGCTTAAGTGCAGTTAAAGTAGTATTCATTTACCTTTAATAACTGACCTATGAAGGACAAGGTCAACTTACTTAGAAATATGCCAGGGTTGTGTTGTTGTTGTTACTGTTTTTTGTTTGTTTATTTGTTTGTTTTTTCCTTTTACAGGACTAAAGATTGAAACCAGAACCTTGTATATTCTGGATAAATGTTCTACCACTAAGCCTTCATTCAACCCCTAACTAAACTGGTTATTGTTTTTAAATTATTTTAATGAAGTTTTATTAGTCACTGTATCTTAAAATTTTCACTGAGTCAGAAATGCATGCTTTTAGTCTTTTGTACTTTGTCTGCTGTGAGTACTGTTTACTTACTAATTATCATCCAGTGAGGCTAAAGCGGCTGAATGTGGTTAAGGTGTTTATAAAGTAGGAACGAGTGGTAGATAGGGCGATATCAGACAGCATGATTCTTTTCAAACTTGGTCTGAGTTTTCATCACTGTTTCAGGGGAAGTGTACTCCTCAAATGTATGCTGATCACTTAAGACGCGCTAAAAAATGTGACAGTCGATAAAAGATTCAGAGCTCTGCCAGACGGGCCTATGTGAGTGATGGCTTCGGAACAAGCCAGGGTCAAGAGTGTAAGCCAAATAAATGCCAAGCTTTATAACACACTCTGTCACTGAAGTTTGACCATCAAAGAGCAATTCATCACTTCAAGTTGTCAAAACCTGTTTTGGTTTTCTCTTCCCTGTTCAGTGGGCCTGGCCAGGGATCAAATGCATCAGAGCTATTTTGAACTAAATATTTTGACATAATAGTAATACATAAAATGATGTGAACTTTGACATCTGTACAGAATAACTTTTAGACACTTTTAGGAACAGTCGCCCTGGGTGTGTTCAGTCTCAAAAAGCCAGACTTTATTGTTCCATGTGCATGAATGGCATCTAGTTTATGAAATGTATAAGATTGTGTTGCATTGTTTATATATGATGTCATCATGAAAGCTCTCCACCTCCAGCATGACATCTCACACTCAACTTTTTTTTTTCCTGTCTGAATGTACACATGTAGGATTCTCTTTCAAGAGAGTATTGCTATAAATAGTGTTAGTCCCACTAGTTGAGAATAAGACCACTACCACAATTTAAAGTCAAATTTAATTTGATTAAATACTGGCCAGGAGATGGACTCTGGCCAGGTCTACCCCTGGGTTCCCAGAAAAATGACCACAAATCCCATCAGGTCCAATCAGGAACAAGCATATATCCTGACGTACTTTCTGCCTATATACCTCATGCCTACATCCAATCAGGGGCAAGTATACATCCTGGCATATTTCCTGCCCATGTACATCCCTCCCATGCGTGATCAGGCATGCCTGGTGCAGGTGGGTCAAAGAAACATAGGACAAACAGAACTCTTAACCTGCAAGGTATAGTTTTCCTGTTTTTGTCTCACAACAACTTGCCTAAATGATATCCCCTCTCTCCATATAAGACTGTACCATGAACTCTTCCCCATGGGTTTATTCCGTAATCTATACTGGGGTAGGCAGTAGAGCTTAGTACATGAGGCTGGAATCTATGGCTCAAGTGCTAATTGAGGCTTCATCTCCCCTTAGCTTTGGAGCTTTCCAGGAGTTGCTTAGCATACCTAGTCTTTATTTGTCCACCATGAAAGTGGAGGTAATATCTACTTCCTCAGGGAGTTTGTCACAGGAATTACTATATTTACATATTATATTGTATATTATGTACCTATATTATATATAAATATATTAATTCCTGTATGTATATTCATATTATACATGAAAATTACTTAGAACATTGCTGATCCTATAGAAAGCACTGAATCATTTACATTATAGGAATTTATCTATATATTATTTTTCCTTTATTTATATATTTAATCACTTTACAGCCTGATCCCAGGTCCCTCCTTCCTTTTCTCTCAGTTCCACCCTTATGTCTCCTTCCCCCATCGCCTCCCTTTCCTTCTTGTCAGAGAAGGGGAGGCCCCCAAGATGTATCAACCTGTGCCATCTCAAGTTGTAGCAGAACTCAATGTATCTATCCCCTCTGGTATCACTGAGCCCTGACAACGTATGCCAGCTAGGAGAAAGGGATCCAATGGTAGATAAAAGAGTCAGAAACAGGCCCTACTCTCATTGTTAGGGAACCCAGGCTGGACATCTGCTACGTATATATAGGGGGTCTAGGTCCAGTCCATGTGTGCTCTTTGGTTGGTCGTTCAGTCTCTGTGAGCCCCACGGGCCCAGGCTAGTTGACTCTGTAGGTCTTCTTGTGGAGTCCTTGACCCCTTTAGCTCCCTTTATTCTTCCTCCTACTCATCTAAGAGACTCTCCAGTCTTGGCCTATTGATGGACTCTGGGTCTGCATATCTGTTTCCATCTGTTGCTGCAGGAAGCCTCTCAGAAAGCAGTTATTCTAGAGTGCTGTCTGCAAGCATAGCAGAGTATCATTAATAGTAACAAGGATTGGCTCTCTCCCATGGGATGGGTCTCAAGCTGGGCTAGTCATTGGTTTGCCATCCCACACTCTCTGTTCCATCTGTATCCCTATACTTCTTGTTTGTCTGTGCACTCTTAACCCAGAATAACTTAATCAAAGAAGTCAATTTTACCGAGGTCATAGACAATAAGGAGTTTAGTGTTTGCTGTCTTAGGCTCAAAATAACTCCTCCCTCTAGACCAGTGGTTCTCAACTTTCCTAATGTTACAACATTTTAATACGGTTTCCTGTGTTGTAGGAACCATAGACTTTTCCAATGGTATTTCATAACTGTAATTTTGCTACTGTTATGAGTCATATTGTAAATATCTGATATGCAGAATATCTGATATGAGACCCCTGTGGAACAGTCTTTCAATCCTAAAAGGAGTCTCAAACCACAGGTTGCAAGACACTGTTATTGACATGTAAACTCACCCTTGGCTCCAGCTGCGTGCTTCCATTCAAAAGTCAGTTGGCTTGACCAAGGCATTGTCTTCAGTATTTGTTCAAAGAGCACCTCTTATCAGTCAGTCTTTGCATTCTAAGATTCCTTCTGTTTTTTTAGCTTCCCAACATCACCACCACCTGTAATCTTTTATTTCCTTATATCTTTGTGGGATCCACCTCCTCTCTCTCCATCATGAGCTCATGGTGGCAGAGACCTGTTCTTCTCTACTGCATTTCCCAGCACAAACTGGGGATACTGTAGGTACTCTGTTAGTGCTGCTCAGGCATTCATAGGAAGACACTCTCCACTTTGTGTGGTTTCCTATGCTTCCTAGTATGGACATCTTGAGGAGGGAAATGGAGTTGTAACATTTTAAACATGCTGTGCATATCCTCTTGTCCCTCAATAAAACCTGGCCTCGGAAGTAGAAGCCAACCACAGCATGGGATGCTCAGCTCCAGTATGGTGATCATTTACAGAGCTGGAAATTAAACCAAAACACAGCCAAAATGACTGCCAAGAACACACTGAGAAGATGAGCTTTACAGAGTACTTCAAGGGAAATTCAGGCGTTTTTAAAGGGGATTTGAAAACCGAGTTTGATTTTTTAACTCTTGCTGAATGTAGAAATTTTCTCTACCTATCTATAATATGTTTCTCCTGAGTCTTTGGCTTTTCCGTGTCTTTCACCATCAGGAGTTGTCATAGTAAATTGTATGTGAAGTCTTTGCTCATTTTAAGTGATATCCACCCCCACCAAGGGTCTCTCTGCATAGCCTTAAATCTTGCCTCCTGCTCTGAAGTGTTTGAATAGAGGACCTCGACACCAAACCTAGGAATTCATCCTCATGAGATTTAGAACTATTCATGTGGTATGATCTCCTGCTTGATGTTCCCAAATCCAATTTCTGGAGCTCAATCCACAGTAGAAATCGTAACAAACATAGCAGAATAAACAGAAGTTTTTAGGTGTCATTTGTAGGTCGGTGTATGCATAACAGAATATACTTATATATTATTATTGAGAAAAGCATTGTCTGCTAGGAAACATGCTTCAGAACTGTCATGTCACTCTTGAAAACGTAAGTTATTACAACAGAGGTTGCTTTTGATATTTTCATAGATGGTTTTAAATTGGGTGGTGTTTTTGTTAGTTAGTTTGTTTTTAAAATAATTAACCCCAAAAGGACATCTCTGCCTTTCAACAATTTACCTTATACACGATTTATCTATTTTTAAAGCACACAAAACAGTTTTGTACAGTGATAATATATATTTTATATGTTTTATCTATATGAAATTCAGGATAGGAAAATGAACCAACTTTTTAAATATTTGTTAGCTTTATGAGAGAGAAAGAGTGTAGAGATCGTTGCTTCTTTGCCTGTGTTAATGTCAGTGAATAAGCTGTTTTGAAATTTGTAGCCACAGTAAGGGATCAACTCCAGTTAGTCCATCTGCTGGTAAGATTTCAGGATCCAGGGTGTTGTTTGCATCTCCTATGTGGAGTGGGCTGATGGTAAGGTCTTCACTTACTTTGGTTTTCTTGGAACTAACTGTGAAGATGAAGCTGACATCAAATGTGAAAAAATACTTCTGCCTCTACCTCCAGAGAGCTGATTACATTGCCCACCACAGTGCCTGACTGTGATGTGAGGGGTTGGAATGGAAACTACAACTCTATCATTTGTTCTGTTGCATTCTATTTTCTTTCTTTCCTTCCTTCTTTTCTTCCTTCCTCCCTTTCTTCTTTCTTTCTTCTTTCTTTTTCTTTCTTTCTTTCTTTCTTTCTTTCTTTCTTTCTTTCTTTCTTTCTTTCTGTTTTTCTTTTCTTTTAAAAACAGAGCCTAACCCAACATGCCCTCATATTCTCTATGTACCTAAGGACCATGTAATCCTCCTGTCTCTACCCCTAAATACTGGAATGCCCCATGCCAAATTTCCTAGGTGCTGAGGATGAAACCTAGGGCTCCATGCATGCTTACTTCTTAATAGTGTCAATTAATCAGCGATCTTTCTTTGAAATGAGCTGCGTTTTAATCCTCTTGCCCATTTTGTATATACTACAAGTTTTTCTGTGTATTGCTTTGGTGAAGAACCTTAAAGAAAGATGTAGGCAGGAAATCCCGGAATATTATGGCATTTTGTTAACTCTGCCTTTGAGAAAACATCTTCATAAAATAGGCTTGCTCTCACTTCTCTCAATAAGTCCTGTTTACCTAACACTGTCTTTTATCTGCCCTACCTTTTTCTAATAGATTTTTATTTGCCCGGGAGAAACAGCAAAGATTTTGGGGGGGGGTCCTTTATTTCCTTTTAATTTATTTATTTTTATCTCAATCACGGGTTAGGTACTTTGAATCCCAGGATTAGCCCCCTCCTTCAGTCCCTCCTACCCTCCCACTCCCTCCCTCATCTCCCTCCTAGTCCACCAACAGGGGAGGACCTCCTTCCCTTCCACCCAACCCCAGCTTATCCTGACTCCTCAGGGCTGGCTGCAATGTCCTCCCCTGGGATCTAGCCAGTCTGTCACTCCCTGGCTTGTATGGGGGAGGGTCAAAGAGTCAGCCATCAAGATCATGACTGAAACAGTCCCTGTTTCCCTGAATAGGGTCTTCAGTCCTACACCGAGCTATCATGTGCCCCATCTGTGCGTTACACAATGGAATACTATTCAGCAATTAAAAAGGAGGAAATCATGAAATTCGCAGGCAAATGGTGGGACCTGGAAACGATCATACTGAGTGAGGTATCCCAAAAGCAGAAAGAAACATATGGTATATACTTACTTATATAAACCTATAGGATAGGA
>CM053766.1:66753458-66791823 GCA_028658305.1 Pachyuromys duprasi
GACTTTGCAGCCAGCCCTGAGGAGACATGATAAGTTGGGGTTGGATGGAAGGGAAGGAGGTCCTCCCCTGTTGGTGGACTTGGAGGGGGCGGGGAAGAAGGAGATGAGGGAGGGAGTGGGAGGGTGGGAGGGAATGGGGGAGGGGGCTACACCTGGGATTCAAAGTACCCAACCTGTGATTGAGATAAAAATAAATAAAAAAAAAAAGAAAAATAATAATCCAAAAAGTATGGATTATGGTAAATGCTAAAATTATGTTCATGTTGCTATGAGAATATGTTGTGTAAGACAAGACTTCTCTGAAGTTGTGATGTCTCCTGCCCAAAGGGTAAATGCGAGTACATTCGGTGGTTTGGTGTGGAAGAATACATTTTAATGCCTTTATCCTGAGATTGCAGGATATGAGCAGGTTTAAGACTTCTAAGGATGTGGCATCTGTATGGAAGTGTCACTTGTTAGGTATTTGGTGCAAATTGATGTCATGCAATAGGATCTATAGCTCCTCCCTTTATAAAAAATGCAGTTTGGAAGAAGAAACCCTTTACTGCCTATGCCAGTTTAACGCAGGCTGGATGATTCTATGCATACTAGTCCCCATATGCCCAGGGAACACCAGGAACAATTAGCTCTGCTTGAGTGTGAGGAATTTAAAATCTAGAGAAATAGCCCTTTGGGAAGAAGATGATCCCACCTACATTCCTGAAGGAAGAGAAGCATTTAGCAAAGAAATTTTAGGGCTGAGAGTGTTTTTGTATTGGAAGGTGTGGACAATAGTATGACATGTTCCAGAAGCAGCATAGGCCTCCCAGTAAAGGGTGTAGAGCTGGGAGGTTCAGAGAGGCAGGATCATGGAGGTAAACAACAGTGTGTTAAAGGCCTTGCCTGCCATAGTCAAGTGGTACATTCAAGATCATGAAGGAAGTAAGGCAGTTTAAAGAAGTTTGTCCCAGTATCACTGTGAGGATAATTTTTTTTCTGGAAGTAGAAATGAGAGCAGAAAGTCCAGTGCTGTTCCAGCAATCCAGTTTTGAAATTATGAGGATCTCCTCTAGGGCAGAGCTGAGTAGGGAGAGAAGGGCAATATAAGGTGTGCTTAGAAGATGAAATAGGTGTGTGTTGTTATTCCTTAACAGGGAAAATAAAATAAGGAAAAGAGAAGTTTTAGCTTAGGTGGTTTCTGCTACTAGTTGTCTCATGAGAGAGATCACATATTGAAACTGACTGTTTGATACCCTACAAGCCTGTTGCGAAACTGAATATGAGCCTAAAGTTTAGGACTGATGTGAGAATGGGAGAAGAGGTTTTAAAGTCGTAGGATAGAACTCGGAAGTGGTAGATCACGTCACCAAAACCTAGAGGTACAGAGTGACACAGCACTTGCCTGTATAAGGCTCTGGGTTTGATTCTGATCACCAGCACTAAAAATATAAAAAGAATACAAGAAGACTTAGCATCTATTCAAAGATCTAAAGTGTAAAATTGGGTGGTGAGCTGTTTAGAATTATAAGATATACAACATAAAGTGTTGTAGAGTGGATAGATAAAAATCTACCTTCACTTGTCACTGTTGACATTGTAAAACACCAAACACAAAAATGGAAAACCAAAAGGAGCCAGAAGGAATGAAATGTATGTGTAAACTGTGCCAATTTAATCAATCAATAATCAACAGGAACAGTAAGGAAACTCATCATACTATGGAATGAACACTTTAAGGTAATAACAGAACTTCTGGAATACTCTTGGCACTTAGAATTATATTTCAAAATGATAGTGAAATAAAGGCTTAGATGATCAAAAAAGAAAAGTCTTGCTGCTTGTAGCTCTTTATTGAAGAGATATTTAAGATCTATACCTTGAATTTATCTTGAATGACAAAAATCATTCTAGAAGGATAATCTAAGTTGGTGAGTAAACTAAACAGTAAGCAAGACATAAACACAGATGAACATTGTGGAGTACATTGTCCAGGGTGGTGTGTTTATGTTATGAGCAAAAGGTCTAGGGATGTTAACAGAAATGAAATCTTCAGTGTTCCTCACAACTGCAACCACTTTGATCTCAGTCAACAATATGGCCCAAAAGATCATTTCCTCTGAATTTACAGGCCTGCTGTAGGGGTTCTACTTGACAAGGAAGGCCCATGGATGTGTAATCTAGAGAATAATTGTAAAATCAAATATTTATGGTTTAAAATGTAATATACTTATTACATACTTATATGTATAAAAGTGTGTTTGAAAAAGGATATTCCTATGAACCCCAAGGTAACCCTTTCCAAGTACTTTCTATTTGTGTCTTAATTAGTCTCATCTTGTTTCTTCCTTTTGTATAGTTTGTAACTGCTGTCTGAATCATTGCTATAAATATTGTAGTCTACTGTTTAATGAATGTAGTATCATTACACCCCAAGTTCAATGAATACTTATTTTAGTTGATTTTTGTTGTTTTTTTTATTTATTAAGTGCTATTGGATGGCCACAAAATAAAAAAATGCAATCAATGTTGTTTTAAGTCAGCTGTTATATTACCAAGAAAATTAACAGTATAAAACACATATCACAAGACTGCTAGAACTATACAATAATAACATTTAAAAAAAGGTTTATTTGCTGCAGCATCAACTCACAGAAGCTATAGTTGCCTGCATGCAACCTGAATAAGGTCATGTCAGCCATCATCCTAACATGGGGAAGAACTGAGATGCAATGAACAGTTAATGGATCCAGGCAGAGGAAATAGCAGTTTTCTTTAAACTGCTTCTGGTAGGTTGGCCATGTTCCATTGGGTGTCCTCACATCTAGGAGTATTTGGAAAGCATAAACTGAATTCACTAGGTTATAAAGCAAAACAAACAAACAAAAGAAGAGGATATGAAGTTGGGAGAGATAGGGACATAGGGATATATTTGAGAGGAGTTAGGGAAGAGATGTGGCTGAATATGATGAAACCACATTGTTATGTAATTCTCACAGAACGAATATATATATATACATATATATCTATGAATATATTCATGTCAATATATATATATACATATCTATGTCTGTACATAGATATGTGCATGTGTATATATATATATATGTATGTATATATAAAGTATACTTTATATATACTTTAGCTATCACAGTATCCTTCTAGGTGAAGATTCCCAAGGCATAAGTATCAGCTCTTTGGTGCTTAATATTGGGTATCAACAAGTGGACATTATCTGTAAGAAATTAATTTTACCAAAATAAGTGAAGCCCATTTGTTAGTGAAATTGATATACATTTTCTTCCTTTATACTATCAGGACAGGTCTTCCTAGTGTTCTTTATTTTTCCTACAGAAGTCACCTCAAAAGCCCTAATGCTCTCAGGTCATGCCTCATTTCATTTTACCTCAGTGGCTCTACCTGTCTTTTTTTTTTTTTGTACCTTTATCACTGTTCTAATCTGGATTATGTTCCAAGCTTTGGTCTTCCAAGTGATGTGTCTTTCTAGTTGCTGCTCCCATTCTTAACTATCATTTTCACTGTACTACCCGACACAGTACACATATCCTGGACCAAAAATCCATGGAAATTAATAGTATTTCATTTTGCTTCATAATAACACTCCTCCCTTCTCTTCATACTTACATTATATTTCAAGCTGATTCATTTATAATGCTTTACTTGTTCTAGAATTTTCTAGTATTTCCTCATAGTTTCTAAAATAACTATTTTCACTTTATTCTTATGCCTAGAATTTCCAGAGTCTTTCCTGATTCCATCAGGATCATACTAGAAGCTATTACTTTATTTTCTCTGTTATTAGAAATTTAGAAGTCATCAGAGAGCTTCCATAAACTTCAATTACCATATATAACATTCATCATCATCTGTATCCTTAATGCTACATTTTTCCTACTGTTACAGAGAAAGTGCCCATACTTGCAACCACATCATTTTTCACCTTCACTTTAAAACAAAACTTTACAGTTTCATTTGAACCTACTCCCATCATACATTTGTCCCAAAAAATCATTTGATTGTTCTCAATTCTAAACCTTTGAGAGGTCATTGCTACCTCCTCCTAGAAACCCATTCTTCCCATATTTTCAATATATTCAAGCTCAGGTTTTACTCTTCACTCCACTGCTGGTTTCTTCCATCCATGGATATTGTGTTCATGTGTCCTTATGGACTCTTATTTGAGGATTTTGGAGAGATCAAAAATGAATCAGAAAAGATTTTCAGAATAATTGATGGCCTTTTCTCTCATTCTTCCTTTAAACACATACCTTGATTCACTGTTTAATCTTAGTCTGTATCAGAGTATCTATGATGCTCACACCTATTATCTGTTTATTAGGTAGAGAATATAAGCTCTATCAGACCAGATGCTTTGACTGTTCTTTGTACTTTGTACTGTTCTTTGGGTTCCATCTTGTAGAAACTGCCTGGTAATTAGATACGCCACTCTGATCTGGAACTCACAGAGATCCACTTAGTTCTGCCTCTTAGAGATGAAAAGCATGCAGTATCACACCCAACAAAAAAGCTCATAATTTTAAAGCTCATAAACTGAAATGCAGAACACGGTTGATTTTAAATATTGACAGTCTAAATTTTTTTCAGTACCTTTTGTTCTTAAATTTTTCATCAGTATAAAATTTATTTTTTCTTTTATTCTAGTTAATTTAAGGGTAGGGTCTAATGATGCCATAATTATTATGGTGGTATTATCTAACCTGCTATCACAACCAATAAAGACACATATACCTGATAGATTTTAGAATAGCCTATATCACCTGGGGCATGTCAGCTATTACCTCCTATGATATGTTTTCTATTTCAAGCCCCCATCCCATGCCATCTTCCTATTAATTTCTATATTGGCTACTTCTTACCAATAATTCTATAAATACTTGCTTATTCTCTCATCTGGCCTGTTTTTCTCCATCGGCATCAGCCATGTACTCCTCTCCACACTAATCCATCATGGCCTCTTCTTTACTCCTCAGGTATCTCTCTGATTCCCATGATCCTCCTGTCCTCAAAGCCATTGAACCTTAGTCACACGTATCCCATTCATCCTGCCCAGGTGTGTCTCTTTTTTACTAGTCAAACAGGAATAATTTCTTAGGCAAGGACACATGAGAATGTGCTCCTCTGGGCAGCAACCAGATCTTGGAGGCTAGTAATTAGTATCAGCTCACAGAGCACCAGACCAATTCCCAACATCCTTTTTAATCATTTTTTATGCAGTAACAGTTGCCCAAAATGCCTTGCTTCTCCATTTTTTGAGATGTCCATGCAACTTGTTTCCCTGTGAACAAATTTTGAGTTGAGCTGACCTACAACCACCTGCACCCTGAATCTGTGGGGACCATTTATATAATAGAACAGGCTCGCTTGGCATTAATTTTCTAAGAATGTTACTTTTATAATTATCATTTAATTCTTTTCTCAGATGAACCAAGAAGTTAGCAAAGTTCTTAAACTTATATATTTGACTAAATTAAATAAAAGTTTCAAATTACAGGCATTGGGGCATAGTTTAATTTCTGTGAGTCATTTCAAGACACGGAAATTAGATTTAATTATTATACACAATGGACATTAAACATTTATGACACAAATGGCCTACAATTTAATTAAACAGTTAGTGGAGTATTCATAAGGTACTTTGTTTCAAGAATAACTAATATGTAGTAGGGAGAAAGAATCATGCCTCTGCTTCCTTATATGAGAGAACTGAAAATATGTGCCTCCTCATAATTCTAGAGAAGTGCATTTTGTTTTGCTTGTTCAGGCATGAATCACAGGTAGTGATTAAAAGTAGCCAAGTGTTAACACAGTCAAATATGAGATCTTAGGTTGTTATTCTGTGCATACAAAATTATTTCTTTCAGAGGGTGGAAATGTATTTCATGTAATGATTTGATACATAGTTTTATAATTATTAAGTTTCCCTAACTTGATATAGAATCTGAAGGAAGACAAAGTTGCCATAGGAAAAATTACTAATTCAGTCTGAAATTATTTACTTGGCTGTGCCTTCCTCTGCAAGTTTCATTTTGGTTGTTATTTGAGAGGACTGGTGTGAATGTATCTAGATAATATATTTGATGCTAGCAGTGTTATGACTCCGGGCATGTGTAATTGCCTTGTGAATAGCTAGTTCCATGTTTACTTGTTTCTTTTTCATATTAACAGATGACACAAGAAAGGGAGGTCCAAAGGAAAGAGTTGTGAGATTTTAAAAAATAAGGAAGTGATGAGACATTGGTAGGTTGCCTATGTAGAAGCATTACAGAATCTGTATTATATAAGAACATGAAATAAAAATATGTCATCAAGTCAGCTATTAAAATCTTATAGATGTAAAAGCAATGTTGGATGTTCATGCCTTATTTAGGATATGATTGATAGTATTTTGTTAGAACTATTCTAGATAATACCTTTGCAGAATATGCACAAGATGGAGAGATCCTGGGGTGGTCCCGGAGGCTGTACTGTGCATGGGAGTAATTCTGTCACTCAGCACCCCTTGGTTTGCCATGAGTGTAGAGCCACAAGCTACATGTATTTATTTTACATTTGTAACAGGTGTGATACTTTGGCAAGCGTGATGGCTCCAAGTGTGGCATGGCTTCACCTTGATTGGTATGTCCTACAGGAATGTTTTTTGAAATGATGTGTGAAGACCTTGCATCATCATTTTTTCAGCATATATCAACAAAGCCCTGCTCTTATAAAAGTGCAAATAGAGTACCATGCATCAGGCAGTGCTGACATTTTACTTTTAACCCTGAGAAGATGTATAGTTTTTGGAGGAATTGGAATTGCTTTACTTCTGTTTGTTTGTTTGATCTGGTCATCGTTACTTAGAGTGTGAGAAATACTTTCCATTTGTTTTGTACGTGAAGGCTATGGATAGCTTGCTCAGGGAAGTGTGTGTGTGTATGTGTGTGTGTTTATTTTTTTCCATGAGTAGATACTTGCTGCCTTCCCATATCCTGTTGAAACATGCTTGTTCTCACCCCTAATTCATCCTGAATGTTTATATCATGTGTGCTCTGAAACAGATAAAAAAAGGAATGTTGCCTGCCTATTGTGAACTGAATTTTTTTGTCTACAGAACACATATGCTGCAACTCTAATCTTGATGTGATTGGGTTTGGAGCCCCTGAGAAAATTTGATTAAATAGGCCTTGAGAGTAGGGCCCTTATGATGGGAGGAAATCCGTTCTAAAACAGAGGAGACACGAGCAATCTTCTCATATCTCCTCTGTGTGAACGCACAAAAGAAGGCCATGGAGTCACACATCAAGGAGGAAGACCCTCACAAATAATCTGTTGTCAGACTTCTCAAGTCTGATTGTAGTGAGAAATACACTGAGCCACTGAATCAGTGGTCTTCCATGACAGTGGTTTAGTGACGCTACAGAGTGTATAAGCCTAACCACTTTAATCTACTGCTTTCAAGTCACTGACATACTCATTTCCATACTCCTAAGCAGTGAATATTTACAGTTAAGTCTTATTCAGGAACAAATCTGTCATTTCTGCAATACATAAACTATCATCTCTCAGCTAACTCTCATAATGTCAGGGTATTGAAAGCGTAAAAGTGAATTGGAGAATAAGTCTACATAGGCTCAAACATTTTCCAATATTTGATTGCTTTGGCATCTGTTGAATACTGTTCCAGCATACCTTTGATTATGTCAATGTGATGTGTTTAAACCATATAATAAACATATATTCTCACAAGCATACATATCCGATTGTCATATATATATATAAAGATCAATTTTCATAGAAAAAAAAGCTAAGAAATTGAGATTCTACTCCTGTCAGTCATGATTATTGAGTTCTTAAGTACCTTAAGTGTAAATATTAATTTCCAAGTGATTCCTAAAAATATTATATAATAACAGTACAGTGACTTAATCCAGCTTCTCATAATGAACAGTCATTTTGTCACATATATTCAAATTTGTGCTTCATATATAGACACATTTGGACAACCAGAACAGATGAAAGTAGTTCTCTGTAATATGACTAAAATTGAGAATGTGTGCACATGCTCTTTTCTCCTCTTCATGCTAAAACTGTTAAACTTAATGTAGAGTTGATTCTATTGTAAATCAGTAGGCAAAAAAAATGGCTCAAAGATTTCATGGAATCTTGTGGCACCTATCTAGGGCAATGAGAGCAGACAGAGCTTGGATTTATGTCTGTTTTTGATACACAGGTGATGCTTGTCTGCTCTGACTATTTTCTAAATTCCCTAAGTTCTTATTTTTATCCCTATTCCCATCTGCACACACTTTTCAGTGCTGGAGATTTAAAGTTTGGTAGTTTTGCTTCCTCTGATGAGCATTGTTCTTGCTGTAAATAAATATAAACAGTGCAGTGGTTGTATTTTACCAATCCCGGTTAGGTAGTCTAGGACCCAGGCTTTTATTTGTGACCTGTGAAAGGCATCCCTATGAAAGGAAGGGCATTAAGAAATACAGCTTAGAAGTGGCATCTTTTTCAGTGAAAAGTAATTTCTGAGGTCAGGTTCTTAATTTAGGGGATGCACTTTGAAGTGTGTTAGAGATAACCACCACCTTGGAGATGATTTCATTACAATGACTGTTTGCTCTCCCGCCATGGCACAGCTGTTGACATTTTGACTGCCCTCAAAATGAATAGTACTCCAAGTTGTGGCAATCACACCGGCCATAAAAGTTAAATGAACATTCCTGTTATGCCCTGTGGGATGGGGCAGATATAGGAAGCAAGGATGGAGCACACAGGATAAAATTTGTCACTGACATTAAAATTACATCCTTAATACACTAGTTTGTCTGCCTTGTTACCCGTATGTGTTTTGATTTATTCAAAATCTGTTTCATAAACACAATGACTACACTGAAACTGAGAATAAAAAGGAATCACTTTATGTCAGGGTCTGCCTTATCATCACTAGATATAAGTGCCATCTATGATTTGATAAATCTTTCTTTCTATGTTTTTTGTAGTGATGCTTTATTCAAAATTTGACTTCAGAGAACTATTCTCTCTGAATGGAGAGCACTGTGTTGCTTAGTGATTTTCATTTCATTGTGCTCTTCTGTGAAGAAGATTCTGTGAATTGCATTAATATATTGCATTGTTAAGTAAGGACTTTCCCCTGGTTTAGTCACAAAAGAGTTAACATCATAGCCATCACTGTTGTCAGATAATCTTCAAAGTAATTAAAATTCAGATTCCTATTTATTAAGGTTACTGTCCATCTTCAGCTCTGCTCTCAGCAGTCTGCCAAAAATGCTTTTAAAACTTAAAAAAAAAAGATTTTGATGCCACCCATTAATTGGAAAAATGTATGGAACTCTCATTTTGGATGTATAAAATCTTGCAGCAGCCAGATAGTGCATCTTGTCTCATAGCCTTGTACCCAAAAGTAAAAGGTCTCACTTCCCTCACAGCTCTTACTATGTTCTATTTAGATACATCTTTCTTTATCTTCCAGGGGATGTATTTGTCATCATGAGCGGAGCTGAAAACTGAGGACAGTGAGTTCTTCCAGTGTTATCCCTGTTAGCACTTACCTTGATGCATGGAGGGCAGTTTTATCTACCTCCTAAGTTTGAGGAACAGCATTGAGATAAAACATATAATACCTCCTACTTGCTTATTATAAATACCAGAGTATGCAAAAAATGAGCTAATTCACACATCTATATTAAATTAAACGCACATCTATATTAAAATAAAAGCTTCTTGCCCACTGCTTTTCTAGTGCCTAACAGAGAGCTTGGCATATATGTGCTCAATAAATGTATGTCAATTTACACTGACAGTGGTTTAGAATGGACCCTACTTGGTCAGTTTCTTCTACTTGACCATACACAATTTCAGCAAGCATTCATTGAGTATTTCATTCTTTTGCCAGTGTCTATCTACCTTTAGCAGTCCAATGACAATTGAAATAAACTCAATGAGCTTTTCACCCTTCAGTGATGAAGACAGATGTGTATAACAAGCAGCTATAATTCATTGTGGTAAATGTTGCAGTTAATGTATGCAGGCAGTAACACGGGAAACATTGAAAGTAAGCAGTGAATAGAGATTGCTGTCCTCTCTGGCGCGGTTTTGTTTATATTGATGAGCAGTTTGTCCTAAAGAAAGGAAGAAGGCCATTGTTAGAAGAGTAGTCTATGAGGGGAACAGATTCTCTAAGGGGCACACAACAGAAACAGAAGTCTGCAAAGCTCAGACAGAAAGCACAGGGAGGATTCATTTTCAAATGCCAGATTTTAAAATACTGCTTAGAACTAAGCTGAAGGTTCTGGATTCTTTCTTATAGGCATAACTTAGAATGTCTGAAACACCCCCCTCTTATTAAAAGTATAGATATTTAAGAGGGAGACATATTGAAGTAGAGAAGAAGCTGAAGGAGGGGGAAGCATATGAGGCTGGTAAAGTTGAGAAATGGGACAAGATGCCAGCAGAAATGTAAGCACTACAGAGAGGGAAAATAGCAAGATTATTGATCTTCCTAAATCTAAATTATTATTATTATTACTACTGATTGGCTTTTCACTACAGGGTTTCCCACTGTAGCTTTGACTGACCTGGATTCGCTTTCTGGATGAGGCTTGTCTCAAACTCACAGGGATCTGCCTTCCTCTGCCTCCCTGAGTGCTGGCATTAAAGGCATGTGCCACCACGCCCAGCTTTGTAGTTTTTTTTTTTTAATGGATATGGAAGGGAAGCCATAGAGCAAGGCATCTGGACAAAGGCCATAAGTAAAGTTGATTCTGTGCCCTGGCTGGGTAGTGGATGCCATTGTTCTCCCACTGTGGTGGTTAAAGGATTTTACATGGTTACTGTGAGATATCTGAGGAGCTGTCTCCCTGAAGTCTCATCACTCAGCATCCTCCAACACAAAAGGTGAACCTGTTTCAGAGACTGCCCATTTTATTTATGACAGACTTTTTAACTTTTTTAAAATTTTAAAACAGGAATTCATTCTGTAGCTCAGGCTGACTTAAAATATATTTGCTTCAGCTTGCCAAGTGCTGAGTATAAAGACTTCAGCCACCACTCCTGGTCATATTTTTCTGTTGGAAAAAAAAAAAAGAAAGGATTGTAGGGTATGGTGGTATACAGTTGTAATCTAAGCATTTGGAAGACAAAAGCAAGAGAGAGGTGATTTCAGCACCAGCCATGGCTACATAAAGCATTCCAACACAGCCTGGAGCCTGAACAACATTGTCTCAGAAAAAAATCAAGGAAAAAAATATGGGAGGGTGTCTTCATTGCTATGTAACATTTTCAATGGTATTATTTATCTCTCCCCATATTCTCTCCTTTACATTATTCTTCCCCCAAACCCAATTTAACCCTCTCTATTCCATTTTTCCAGTGTGTCCTTGCATTCAATCTACACCACTTCATGGCTACATACTAATTTATTACTCCATGGGCATTCCAAATAAAGCATACATATCTGAAGATTCTAATTTAACATCCTCAAATGAGAGAAAACATGCAGTGTATGTTTGTATGGGTCTAGGTTATGTTACCTCATTCAGAATTAGTCTTTCCAGCTTCATCCATTTATGACAATTTTATAAATGTTATTCAGCTCTTAAATGTAAGAGCTGAATAACAAAATTCCATTGTAGACGTATACTACATTTTTATTGTCCATTCATTGTTTGATGGACATCTGGGCTGTTTTCATTTCATGACTATTGTGACTAGAGTAGAAATGAACATGGATTACAAAGCATCTCTATAGTAAAATATAGAATCCTTTAGTTCTATGACCAAGGCTGGCATATTGCCAATGCTATTGGCTACCTTCCAAAACTAGACAGAAGACCCTGTTGCTGAATATGGTACATACTTTTGTCATAAAACATGGAGAGATCAAGCTGGCACTCACCTGAAAGCTTCATCTACACCAGCTAGCTCTTGTTGTTCCGGGATGTGCTATGCACGCTATGAGAAAGACAACATCACCAATCTTACGGGGCTGTGAGCTCTGAGAACTACAATAACAACTGGACTGAAAATACACGCCCACTTGTGCAATCGTGGCATGAGCATTATGTGAGTAACCAACCACTTTCTAACTGGATTAAAGATTACTTTACATGACAAGACACACACCTGGGACCACTGTCTGGCCACAGAACATATCTAGACAGGCCATAGACCCTATAGTGGAATCTGCTACTAATAATATGAGCTAATGACCATATTATTAAATCAACTCCTAATGACTCATTATACCCACAAAAAAGCACATATTCATTCCTTCATCAGAAAAACTTTTATTTAGAATAGATGATGATTACCACAGAGTCCCACAATGAGCCAAGGTGCAAAGCATTAGAGACTGTGAAATGTACAGCCCTTAATGAAACCTCTATATCACACCTCTTCATTCCAAGGCTCAAAGGTCATTGCAGAATAGGGGACAAAAGACTGTAAAAGCTAGAAGTGGGTGACTCAAGTGAAATGCTGTTTTTCAGGCATATTAGTGCGGTGAGATCATAGCAGCTGTAACAACATGCATAAAACCTGTACAAGTTCAAACCAGACAAGAATCCCAAATCAGAGAATGGGGGTCTGCACAAAATTCTACCCTTAGCTAAGGAACTAAGAGTCAGTTTTCTTGTAAGTGTAGATCTTGAGAGATAAATCACATTTCAGGATAAGGCCACACATCCAAGATAATATGAATTAAAACAAACAAAAAGAAAGGAGACAAGTTGTGTAGGTATGGAAGAGGAGATGAGTTCAGACATAGCCTATAGACTCAGTCTCCAAAGGCATTCCCTAGGAAGGAGAGCAGGGGCTGTCTCTGGCATGAACTCAGTGTCAGGCTCTCTGATCAACTCTCCCTGAGGGGGAGCAGCCTTGCCAGGCCACAGAGGAAGACAGTGCAGCCAGTCCTGATGAGACCTGATAGGCTAGGGTCAGATGGAAGGGGAGGAGGACTGCCTGTTTCAGTGGACTGGGGGAGGGACATAGGAGGAGATGAGGTAGGGAGGGAAGGATTGGGAGATGAAGAGGGAGGGGGCCACAGCTGAGATACAAAATGAATAAATTGTAATAAATAAACTTCTTGAAAAAAGAGATGAGAAGTTAAGAAACGGGGACATAAATATAATCGGAACACTTTGTATGTAATTTTCAACGAAGCAATTTCAAAATGAGACAAAAAGGAGGACATGAGAGGAGAAAAAGAAAGTAGGGGAAGAAGAGGAAGAAATGAAGAGTGGTTAGTGCTTATCTGGTCTTCAAGCTTGCGAACCATAAGAGCAAGCAGTCTGTTTAGGCAGTCTTGGGGTAGTTGCCATGAAGCTGAAAACTCTCAACAAACTCATTTTTTTCCAACAGATAAAATGGGTCACTGAAGGTACATTCTACAAAGATGAGAAACAAATGAAAGTATTAAATTTCTTAGTAATCAATGAAATTAAGCACAGACTAGGATATAACTTTCAGCTAGTTTTAAATAACTTAGAAAGTTGTGACTACTATTGGTATATAGAACTACTATTGGTATATTTATATCAGTGACACCGTAAGATCTGACAAAGTCTGAGCTTCTCTGTGATCCAGCATCTTCACTTCTAGAGACATCTCCATAACTATGTGGGTAAAGATACACAAGAAAGTAGTAAGCACTCTTTTAAAGACTCTGATTTCCACCAAGAAGAGATAGACAGCATGAATTTTAGTGCAAGTAGGAACTAAACTTCAAAGACTAATCAATCAAAAAACTATAAGGATGGGCAAAATCCTGCAGGCTGCAGGTGTACACACGACAGAATAGCATTTCATGTTGGATGATGACCAACAGGGCGATGTAACTTTAAAACACTTTGCATTTTCATGGGTGCCCACACACAGATATGCATATAATTGCCCTTGGGTGAGAAGTGCCAATTTCAATATAGTGCTTTTGTTTTCAATGTGGTCAAGAATTTTAAAAATTTTTTAAAAAGGCATCCAGGACCGTCAGTTGTGTTTTTAAGGTTCTATTTATTAGGTGGATTTATAGTATTTGGTATGCCTTTTGAAATTTTTGTATATTTAATATATATATATATATATATATATATATATATATATATATATATATAAACCACATATAACTTGACTCATCTTTACTTGGCTTTGCCACTTATCATCTGTTTGGTTAGCTTTTTTATGTCAAAATAATTAAATACTAAAGAATTTTTTAAGATTAAAGATTAAATCAACATGGAATAAAGAAAAAAATGTAGGTAGAACAGGTAGAAGGGTTTCCCTTTTTATTTGTTTTGTTTTTAGTCATTTCTTTTTTTCTTCTTTTTCTTGCCTTTTTAAAAAGTTTGTTTGCTAGTGGTTGCTGGCATCAAATCCGAGGCCTCATATAAGCTAGGCAAACTCTCTACTATTGATGTATACCTTAACCTCCCAGGGAATATATTTACGAGAAATTTTTTAAGGCCGTATTACCAAAATTTAACAATTGGATGGCATATGCTTGTGTAAGTGGGAGGCAGGGATCAAGGGTGTGTATCTAAGATGGAGATGAGATACATGTATATGTAGGAAGCAAGGATCAAGGTTGTTATATAAAGGATTCTGGTTTAGGGTTATACCGTTAAGCACACCAGTTGGGCAAAGCAGGAATAACAATAACTCCTGGACTACAGAATCTGCTGTGTCTGGTATTATTTCAGACCACATTCTGCTTCTCTGTAAGGCCTATATTAAAATCATCAGTGATTATTTATTAAATATCTGATATATATATATATATATATATATATATATATATAGAGAGAGAGAGAGAGAGAGAGAGAATTATGGAAAATGTACTTTTCATTGTTTCTTAAAATGACAGTGTCATTTCTCTTGTCAATTTGGTTGAGTACGCAATTTCAGGTGAATACACTTGAATGGTACCATGTAGCCCTCATTCCGTTATTTGGAAACTATTTTTAAAAGGAGTGAGACTCTCTTAGTAACTTTTAAGTATGTAAATGTGTTTGTTTGCAAATTATATTTGGAAGGAAAATTGAAGGTGGGAATCTTGGAAACATTTCCCCAGTGCAAAGTGCATGAATTAAGAGGTGGTCATGTTCTTTGTAGGCTTCCTTTTTCAAATGACATCTGGTGCCCACCATAGTAAATATGCAATGCTATAAGTAATTCCAGCAAAATGAGCAGATTCTTTGGAAAGAAATCAGTAAAACAGATTGGAAATAAAAGCATTTAATAGGTAGAAATAATGGGTGCTGCATTCTATTTCCACCTTCCCGTGGTTTCTCCTGCTAGGGAAAAGTAGCCACAAGGTCTAGTGGAATATATAATGCCTGGCTTTTTCCTTCCTCTGCAACTTCCAAGCTCTCTTCAGAATTTTATGTTATAGTCCTCTTCCCAAAAGAGTTCAGAATTCCAAACTCTGTGCCCAATTAACTATACCACTGCACTTCCTTTAGAAGTTTCTTTCCAACATTATGAGGTATACTAAAGACAGAAAAAATAAACTCCTGCCCCCAAATACCCTTTGAGTTTTTGAGGGCCTCAAGGACCTTGGGCTCTAATCAGACCTCCATTATCTTGATGTCTTGTGCTATCCTATCCCAGTAGATATTCATCATTTTAATTTCCTTCTCCAACATTACAGAACCAAGCCAAAGACCACAGTAAAATAACAAGGCATAACTGTTTAGAGACTTGAGAGAGACGTCATATGCTGTCCCCACATGGCTACCAGTCATCCCATTTGATGTAAAGCATCTGTGTTCTTGAAGGAAACAAGCGAAGTCTGGTTCTCTGTTCTAGCCTGTGAAGAAGAGGTGGCCTCATTTGTTGTATTAAGCCAGGAGCCCTATGTTACAGGGCTGTAAGCTGCTGCCTGCCATGGTTAACACGCTGAAAATTTCATCGTCTGTCTTCAATAAAGACCATGTGTTTGAGCGAAGACATTGGCACTTGTGTTTATATGTCTCATCTCAACCCATGTAGAGTTGCAGCTGGCAGAGAGAGCAAAGCCACCAGTATGTAATAAGATGGACTGCCACCTAAAATTCTTGCATTCACTTCTGTAGCTAAAGGGGTTTGCAGGCTCTTTAGACACCCATCTCATGCTCTTTCCACACCCTCTTTTCTGTCCCCCAGCATTTAATCATTTACAGCTCTGTTCATGAAATTTCATATGAAGATTTACTGCTTTAAATAATCACTTCACCAAAAGGAGAACTTTACCTCACGAGGGGATAGATACATGATCTGACATACTCTATTCTAGAGGCTATACCTATTCTAAGTAATTTCTTTGTAAAAGCTGTAAGATGATGACATCTTTGATCTAGAAGTGACCTTGATGACAATGCTTCCAGCATGTTAATGGGGATAATGGGACCTGAGAATCTAGTTAAAATTCACATTCGGACTCGATGGGTGGGCCCTGAAATTCTGATTTTCTGTCCAGCATTGAAGTACTTCCAAGAGTCTGCCCTGAAGTGGGTAGTGTGGCTTGGAGACCAGCAGTTCCTCAGGGGAGGGGCATGCAGTAAACCACAGCAGCCACTGCATTGAAGGGAGCACATGAACCACAGCCGTTATTATTGATATGTTTTTAACAAAGACTTCACATTATCTATGTCCAAATCTCTGTTGATGCTTTCAAAGCAGTTATTTCGGTTGCCAATATCCATTAATTCAGTCACGTTTTAATAGAACTGTTTGTAAATTTCATTGGTTACTATTCACTCACATAATGAGGCTATCGGGTGTCTTAAACAGTATGTTATGTAGGTTTTTAAATTTCTAATTTCCCTATTAAAATAGGTATTGACATTCGTCACAAAATGTTATGATTATAACAAAATAAGTAACTACTTAAAAGATGGGTGTTCTTAAATATGTACATACCTAGTTTACACATTTTTTTCTTTATGGAAAACAGTTAACAAGTAGGAATGACTTCCCTTGAGATGTGCCATCTCACATTAACTTCACAATACAAATTATGGTTATTTTCATTTAATGAGTAACATACTACAGTGTGAGATACAAAAATTAAATTCATTTCAAAAGTACCATTGTAATAGCCTCTAGAAACTACTCATCAAACAGGTTTAACTTCCTTACTGTGTTTTCTTGGAATACTACTAAATACTCATATTTTATTTACCAACTGGTGGTAGGAAGATAATCCCTAAGGACAGAAGAACACTGCGCTGTGGTTTAGAAACAATACAGTATGTGTGCATAGCTTGGTTGGTGTACTTCCCCACCAGTTTTCATTTCCATCTCTTAAACAAACAACCTGAAACCCTGATGCATGTCATTTGGGTACACTCAGAAGGAGATTTTGGCTTGAAATTTTGAAATGATAAGGCAAACTAGGGAAAGAAGGGAAAAGGACATTAGACTTTTATTATCACATAATCTCTACTAACTTGATGATAATGTCTGTTATCATACTTGTCCAGGAACAATGGTCCCAAGACCACAACGACCTTGTCCAAATATCCTGTGGTGGCAATAGCATGTCATCCTAAGTCATCTGAATGCATAATCCCTGAATTTTTTGTATAATCTCCCTGTATTACAATTTGAGGCATACACACTGTAGGTAGAGACACATTATAATAAACATTTGAGGGAATAAGGATTGTCCCACAGAGCCATCAGATTTCTCAGCTCAATTCCTAGGCTGCTTCTACTTCTGGTCGACAAGGAATGGCTTCCAACCACGATTCTCCTTTCCTCTTTCAGCATCTCTTGTAGGTGATGCTGTGAATACATGCATACCAAATTATAGTAGCTGTTTCTTGATAGTCATGCCAAACACTGTGAAGGAGCATAATTCAGAACTGTATTCCGGCATCGAGGAGCTTGAGATAATAATAGTGGTGTGATAGCAGAATTCCTTTAGAAGATGAAGTAGGTAGTGTCATTTTGGTTTCTAGTGCAGAGCTTTACACTGCCGTTTAATTTAGAGCGGAGTGCGTTTAAAATTAGAAACTGACCATCTGTGGTTTTCTGCATAAGTATGAAGTCATCCTGGCCAAAGGTTGGGGAAAGTCAGCTTGTATTTGTGATATTTTGGGAAATAAATAAAACAAAAAGAATGTAGAAAAGTTTGAAAATAATGGCTAGCAGTTTAGAATTTAGGAGAATTTTGATGTGTATACAGAGACATTCAAGTGAAGTCAAAATTATGAAAATTACTGGAAAGCACATAATAGAATAGGAGAACTGATCATGACGTTTGCAGAGTGTCTACTTTTGTGACTGTATTCTCACACATGACTCTGCTTACTGTTTTCATCTCTTTCTAGAAACATACAGAAATTGGGGTTCAGGGGTGTTACAGCATTTCACCAAGGTCACAAGGGTTCAGCAAGAACTCAAACCCAGATCCCTTCAAACTGAAATCTGATCTTGCCTTTTCCCTTTGTTTGCGCTGAGTTATTCTATTTTCCCCAGCATTGATTTGGTTCAGAAATAACTGTTTTTACAGTAAACAGTAGGGTCAAATGAATTCAGCTAAAAAATGCATGCATTGTGAAAATATTAACTCATAAAATGATTGGAAATTATCTTTGGCTTTTGCACAGAGTAAAGAACAATTAATGGCTGACGCTATCTGCAAAATGAAAGCACAGTCATAGCATATAAACATTGTTTATCTGATATTTGAAATATGCATTTATGTAGCTGCCAAAAAGTTTTCTTCCTGTTAGCAAGAACCCTTAATGACAGGATATGAACAGGGCAGCAACCCCTATATTTGTAGATAGCATGAAAAGTAGTTTTTCAGTACAATATACGTTCATTAATAGATATCTGAGAATTTAGAGACAAAAATCCTTGTAGTAAACTATGGTTACCATAATCTTTATTTTAAAAAAATTCTTACCAATTTTTTGCATGATAGTTTTATATTTCACTTTACATGGTGACTAGAATGGTATAAGGATTATTTTATTTAAGCATTTTTTTCTTCTTTGTTAAGTACTTTTAATGGATTTTTTTTTAAGTTACATTTTCCTGCTGGAGAAATGGCTCAGAGGTTAAGAGCACTGGCTGCTCTTCCAAAGGTCCTGAATCCAATTCCCAGCAACCACATGGTGACTCACAACCATCTATAATGAGATCTGGTGCTCTCTTCTGGTGTGCAGGCCTACATGCAGGCAGAATATTTTATAAATAGAAAGTAAATAATAAAAAAATTAAAAAGTTACATTTTCCTATACCATTTGTTTAATGTTTTGGTATTGTTTGCCTTAATATATAGTTACCATTAGAAAAATATAACAATTTAAAATTTTTAAATGTGAGGTTCTTGTCTTGAGAAATATGTTAGTGTAGGTTTGAAATAGATGGTAAATTCATTTAAAAAATTTTCAGGGCTTTCACTTTGAAAATATCAGTAAATATCATGGCCTAGTGTTTATACACAGAAAACCTAGGGTATAGCTAAGAAGAAACAATACTGCATGGACATGGATTTTTCATTGTAACTGAAGTTTCTATTTATTATCTTTAAGGCGTAGTTTTAGTTGGTTTGCTTTGCTTCTGTTTCATGGTATTAGGACTTAAACCCAGAGTTTCAGACATACCAAACACTACTGTCACTAACACGTATTTGAAGATTTCCTTCTTTTTTCTTTTTAAATTTATTTTTATAATTATTACAATGTATCACTTTGTATCCCAGTACAGCCACGTCCCTCACAATCCCACCCTTTCTCCTTCTTCTCCTCCTGTGCCCCGCCCCCAGTCTTCAAGATCAATTCTGTAAAGGTAACTTTTGTTCTCCTCATATAATTGTTGTCTCAGAGGTTTACTCCCTCTGCCTGCTAACCTAGGGCTAGACCTGGAAGTTTCTAGCCTCTATACAATCTATTCTAGGCCTAGAATGTTTTCAGCCTCTTACTACTGAGTAAGCTCACTCTGAGCCCTAGCTGGCTGGCTCAACTCAGCTGTTCTGACTCAAACTCCTCTCTCCAAGCTGGTTGATTCAATGTGGCTTCTCTCACTTCTGACTGAATTGCTCTGCTTGGGCTCAAACTAACCCTAGTAATGTGTTCTAATCTATGACTGCTTCTCATTCTCTGGCTCTGTTCAGCTGTGTGTAGCTTGTTCTCTCCCTCTGCAGGGCTCCTCTAGGGCCTTTCTCTTTCTTCTCCGCATGAAAGCTGGGGATATCCTAATCTGTTTCTGCCTCTTAATTACATGTCATTTTCAAACATGGGTTCTTCCTTCTGCAAATATACTTTACCTTCCTTGTGTGGGATTAAAGGTGTGTACTAAGGGTGTGTCTGAATTCCAGCTCGATCTCAAAAACCTAGAATGTCTTTGGATATATTCAGGACAGGAATGTTGCTAGATTAAAATTACTGTACACAATTTTATCTGAAATTGCATTTATTGAAATTTGTTTGCTTTTTTTTCTTTAAACTGAGCCTTATGTAGTTCGTGCTGCCCTATACCTCTCATGCTGTATCCAAGGATGTCCTTCAACTCCTGAACTGGGTATAGGGCTATACCACCATGACCTGATAAAGTTGAACATTTGATGTTTTATTCCCCCAAAGCAGTATGATTACATTATTTAGTCTTTTTTTAATATATTACCTATATTTTCCATTAAATAAAAAAAAAGATACATTTCCTAACTGCCTATGCTAGTTAAATACAAAGTACATAGCAGCTGTTAGAAGCTGTGTATTCTTCCTATCTCTATTGTATAAATTGGTAAATTACTTCCATTGGATGCCTCTAGGTGGAGGAATGATTTGCATGATCGAATGAGGGCTTTAGTCCTCCTTGAAGGAGATCTTGAAATGGCATCTTTATCATTCACCTCCTCTCTCTTGTTACAGTACCCTGCTGCTCTCATGAACCTTGGGGCCATTCTGCATCTCAATGGGCGACTCCAGAAGGCTGAGGCCAACTACCTGAGGGCTCTACAACTCAAACCAGATGATATCATCACACAGTCCAATCTCCGAAAACTGTGGAACATCATGGAAAAGCAAGGATTGAAGACCTCCAAGACCTGACACATGAGAACTAACCTCCCTCTCCTGTTTGTCAAAGCTGCCCTCACTAACAGACAGAACTTCCCAGCAGTGCTTTCATGAAAGCTCACAGAGGACTTCAAGCCCCAGGCCGAGGTCATCACGGTAACTGCCACTGCTGCGAGAATCCACGTTGCTATGGGCATAGCCCTTAACACCAAATAGGGAAACATTGAAAACCTCCTGGAGGGTGTAATTGTTACCCATAGACTGTAAACCAGAGCACTTAACAGGATGTTTTTGGTAGGAGGATCTTAGTAGCAAACGTTGCTCACTTTTTGAAAGAGAATTTTCAAATTATATTGTTTCTTAAACACTGTGAGGGGAAGTCAGGGAGCCCATCCAGCCACAGTGAACTCTTAAGGTTGAGTGTGAACAGGGGTTGAGTAAAGCATCATGTGAATCCCTGTGAGCCACTGGTTGTCCTTATGCTGCTGTCTTCCCCTTTGGACAGCCAGCCTGCTTATTGATTTCTGAAGGTTATAAAACTTTGGTTTTAACATTGTGTCAGGATCTTTCACAATCTGCAGTTGTTTCTTGACTTCATGCACATAAACATTTTATGTTTTGACTATCCTAGACTTCCTCGTGTTGAACATCATTTGTCATGTCCCAAAATGAATGTGGAAAGAAGAGCTAACCAAGCATATAGATTGTATGAGAAGGCCTAGGGAGGTCTGGGATGTGTGTCACAAAGGCACTTTCATTTGGGTATTGTCAGTATTGTCTCCAAAACTGGCCAGTAGATCTCATTGTATTAGTTCTTTTGAAATTACCTTTTATGATTCCTGGCAAGTATATGTGTTCACTAAGCCTGAAACAAAGGGACGTTATGAGTGTTCCAGTTCTAGTAACTGATAGTGACCATATAAAGCAAAGATTTTGGTGCTTCCTAGGTAATGGTTGTTATAATAAGCCAATGAAGGGTGAGTACTTAAGGATTGTTGTCAATGATTGTGTTTTGGAAAGAGCTCGTGTGAAATGCCCATCAATTCCTAACCTACCAAACAGCAGTGCAGATAAATCCTTGAGGACTGTCTTATTTTGCTCCTCCTGAAAGATGTCAAAAATAAATTATTTTAAGATGCCATAGAGTAAGCATAAGCCTGCATGGATCCTCATGTTCCACCAAATGCTCATCTCCGTTGAAAGACATTTTCCAATAGAAAACTGAGTATTTTACTTCCTTACCTGCTCTTAGGTACTTCAATTATCATTTTATAAGTAAAAATCCATAAATGAAACAGAAAAACATTTCTTTAACATTTTTTGGCTTGTACTCAAACTTTGTTACTGAAAGATAAATTCCTGGAATAGCAGTCCATTAGGAACGTCTTTGTAGAGAAACTAACTGTTCTATGCCCTACATATTTATTTATTTATTATCCAACCATAGCAAAATAACAACAAAAATTTGTTATCAGTTTTTTGCAACTAAAGATTAGCCTTTTCTTCCCTTTCATACTTCATGTATATATATATATGATTAGCGATTCCATTAAAGGGAAGCTGGACATTAAAAAAAATACTATGCTTTCTCCCTATATTATACATTGTGTCATGTATCTGAATACAGTGGATAAAGAATTTGAAGTAGTATTCTTATGACATTAGTGTCTTTGTGAGAAGGACAAATGTAGTGAGAGTTTTGATGGGATTAATGTGAAGGCCCTCCTATAATGTGTATATTATTTGTAAACATTTCACTCAAGGGCCAGAATTTAAATTATAACTAAATCACCGTGTTTTCAGAATAATATTTAACCTTAACAACTACAAACCCATGGTCAAAGCTAAATAGTGGGTTGAAGTATACAGTACACTTTCTATGCATTGGCAATTAGGACAAAAAGAAATTTAATATAACGCTGTAAAAATAAATTCAGTGTCTAACATTTTTTATTTATTTAAATAGTTGTTGTGGCATTTTAGTCTTTACATTTTATGTCTTTATTGTTACTGTTTCTTTATCCAACACTTTTTCCAGCACCGTTAGATTTACTGAATGCATAGTAGCCACACTTCACATGACTCAGCTCCCAAGTGGTATTAGTAATTGGGCCTGTGTCATAAAATGCATGGATCTTTAATACCTACACGTCCCTGACACTTTTACGACAGGGCTGGACTTAGGAACTGACCAACTCTGGGGGGAGGGCTGGGATCTTAGAACACGATCAAAATGTCTCTGCTCAGGGATTTATGGTGGATCATTGCAGACAGTGCTAAAAATGTAGAGCACAAGACAAGTTTACTAAATTAAAATTTTATTTTTTTGAAAAAAACTGTTATTTGTATAAATTATCAAGATTTGTAGGCTTTCCTTTTGTAGAAATAATTGTTTTATGTGCCAGAGAATTTCAATTTTGTTTTGAACAATAAAGCATTGATAACAAACATGTTGTGTTCGCCTTCTTTAGAAATCATCTATGGCAACAGTGCTTAAACTCCTGCAACCATTTTGTTTTGCTTGGTGTGAGACAAGAGACAAGGTCTGACAGAGCTCCCTAGCTTGATCTTAAACTTGTAGCTATTTTTTCCCCTCAACTACCCAAGTAGCTTGCTTATCTTTTAAAGATTTGTTTGTATTATATTTTAATTGTGCATATGTGTGTGTAGGAGTTGAGTTATGGGCATGTGAGTGCAAGTACCCTCAGAGTCTACAGGTGTCACCTGGAATTCTACTTAAAGGCATTAGCCACCCCATTCAAGTGCTGAGACCCAAACTCAGATCCTCTGAAAGAGGAGTGTATTCATTACTTCTCTGCTGCTCTGAAAAAAAAAAAAAACATTCTGATCAAGGCAACTTAAGAAAGAGAGCATTTACTCTGCCTTCTGGTCCCATGGGGATAAAAGTCATGGTGGTGAAGCTAAAAAACAGGTAGTAGGTGAAATGACAAGAACTCGAAGCTTGAAAAGTTAATCTCTTAAAACACAAGCAAGAAACAGAAGGAGGGAAAACAATACAAATAGCAAGAGGCTTTGAAACTCCAAAGACTCTGTCAAGCGGTGTCCTTCCTCATCAAGGCTACCCCAGACAACACCATCAAATGGGGACTCAGTGCTCAAATACATAAGCCCATGGGAGACATTCTCATCTAAACCATCATAAGCCAGATGCACTCTTAATCAATGAAGAATCTCTCAAGCTCCTACCATATTTATCATAAATTTGGGGATTTTAAGGTAATAGAAGAAAAGTTGAAAAGAGTAAAATTTAAGTCTAGAAGATATGTGTAACATATAATCAATAATTTCTAGTAGTAGTAATAAAGACTATCTGTGTTACCTAGCTTTCCATCTGAAGAAAAGATGACAATATTTGTATCATTTATTTTGGTCACTGAAGTATGGAGAAAAAAAAATCTAAGAATGATTCAAAACACAGTGCAATCACCAATTCACTGTGTCAGTTAATCATTGGGCTAAAAATGTACATATTTAGAAGACTGGTTCTCTAGTTTGTTTTTTTTAAATCATAGAAGCACTATTTTTTATTAATTATTTATTAGTTTATTCACTTTGTATTCCAGCTGTGGACCCCTGCCTTCTCTTCTCTCAATCTCTCCCTCCCTCTTCTCCCTTTATGCTCCTCCCCCAGTCCACTGATAGGGGAGGTTCTCCTCCCCTTCTATCTGACCCTAGCCTATCAGCTCTCATCAGGACTGGCTCAATTGTCTTCCTCTGTGGCCTAGCAAAGAGCACCCCCCAGGGGGAGGTGAACAAAGATCCAGCCACTGAGTTTATGCCAGAGACAGCCCCTGCGCCCCTTACTAGGATACCCACTTAGAGACTGAGCTGCCATGAGCTACATCTGAGCAGGGGTTCTAGGTTATCTCCATAAATGGTCCTTGGAGTATCAGTCTCAGAAAAGACCCCTGGCTTCAGGTAATTTGGCTCTGTTGCTCTCCTTGTAGAGCTCCTGTCCCCTCCAGGTCTTTCTATCTCCCCTTTCTTTCAGAAGATTCCCTGCACTCTGCCCAAAGTTTGGCTATGAGTCTCAGCACCTGCCTTGATACCATGCTGAGTAGAGTCTTTCAGAGACCCTTTGTGGTAGGCTACTGTCCTGTTTAATGTCTTCTCCTGCTTTTGATCTCTATCACATTTCCCTTCTGAATGAGGACTAAGCATCTTCCAGATGGCAGTGACCAGTACGCACTGTCTTTAGTTTGTTTTTTGTTTGTTTGTTTGTTTTACAAAAGCACAACCATATTCTGCTAAGAAATGTCACTGTAACACCCTCAGGTGTTGATGATGAGTTCTAGAGTACATACCAACATACATAGAATTCTGGTCTTGTTAAACTTGTTATTGCACCTACAAGAGTGTGGTTACATATTACCTATTTCCTGCAATATGAGGGAAAATGACTGTGAAGACTTTATTCTCTCCCAAGCGTTCAATGGACGTGTGAGGCATTGTAGTTTTACATAGCAAGAAACTAAATGAAAGGTGTCAATCAGCTTGACTGGTGTCACTAACCTCAACCACAAGCCTGTCCCCAAGTTGTTCTGTGTTCATGCCTATGATTTTCAACATTGTGGCATTGTATCAAAACATGGTACTCAGGTTTTCCAACTCCTTGTATTTCCCAAGTTGTTTCATCACCATTCATTAAAAGTCTCTTCTTTCCTCAGTGCAGATGACCATAAAAGACATAATGAAAGGAAAACATGTTGGGAACAGGTTGTGAGAATTCAGTGATTGGTAGCCTATCTCCACTTTGTTTCTACCTGACAAATAGAAGGCTCATAAGTTAAGAGGTTTCACTGAGATCCAAAAACTATTTAGTAGCTGCATCCAAATGGCTATAAAAACTCTAAGAAGTCATGCCAAATGATATGACTGCATGATTGATTGTAAATCAAGATATCAGTTTAGCTGTTTTGTAAAGCTACCGAAGTCGGAGACAATGTTGTCCCCCCACCCCGGCATTATTTCTCCAGCCTAGCACATTTTTGCTGCATAGAAGACCATAAAATATGCCGTAGATGAAAATTCCATCTAATTACTCATAAGCCACTTGATATTTTTTAAAAGCTCACCTTGTAAAGAGTTCTGATGCAGGCAATAAATGATTCTCCATTTGTATTTCAACAGAGTGATGACAGCTTTCACATAGTATATGTTTCCAGTGAAAAGAAAGGAAATACATTAAGGCTTGATTATTCTCCCTAATGCAAGGGAAGAAATGGTTTCCGTGGGTAGCTAATGTGTTAGAAGAGTGGTGGCTCATTTGTATGTACCTTTAGAATATGGTTTTTCACTTAAGTATTATAGTAATATAGTAGTATGGTAGTATAGAATTTACATCCCACCATTTAAAAAAATGAATGAAGGAAAATTTCTAGCAACAGAGGTTTGTATGCATGGGATATGATACTTTAAGGAGGGAAAGCTGAATTGTAATGTAACTATGAAAACTTATGCTTATTTTTCCGAGGCAAAAAAGAAGCATGTGTAGTAGGACTTTATCTTGTTATACCATTTTGCGTGGTCTTCCTGCAGAATGCAGACAGCTTTTGAGCCAGTTTTTATTCTGTTTGCCCTTCAGTCCCATACTGGCTTTGGGTTCTTGTTCCTAGAGGCTTGAGCTATATCCCGTCCTTTCCCCAGGGCAATGGTAGGATTTGTATTTCATGTGAACTTCCTGAAGTTCCCATGACACTTTTTTCTTGGTTTCTGAAAGTTTCTCCCACTGCCTATAGCTGATCTTGGGTGTTAAGTGTTACCTTAATTTTCTTCTAGAAAAGAAAGAATTTTTATGGAGCAGGAAAATCTTAAGTGGGAAAGACACAAACACACACACATATTTATATGTATGTTTGCTAGTACCTATCCTGAGGTAAGAATGTAAGAAAATATTTAAAATACAGTGTGGCAAAAGTTCCTAAAGATTGCAGAGATTGGGGAAAATGGGCACTCATCATACTTGCATTTCTGACACAGAGCTGGGAGACTGCACTGAAATGGTTTGGTTGCCCTATACTGCAACATATCTGCATTGATGGAGAGAGAATAATGCAGGGCAAAGATGTGGATGAACTACACACCTGCATCTGATGCTGGAGTATTCAACCTCTGTAATCTAGACTAGAATTGGCTCTCTGTCCTGATTAGAAATACATGTGTCTCCTTCCTCCATTGGATTTGACAGGCATATCACTTAAGACAAAGCTGTCGGTTCCAGTTACCTGCAGAGAATAGAAGTCTGTATTTTAAGTGATACCTCATGACTTCTCTAATGAGCACCATGGTGTCCTTTTTTTTCATCCTACAACTGAGACTTTTCACTGGTAATTTTGAGCAGCTAATGATTGCAATAAAAGTTTTTAAACATGCACGGGCAAATAAACCAAACAATTTCACAGTTTCTCTAAAAAATTTTTTTAAAAACTAAAACGTAAAATAACATAAGAGAATTAAAGTATCTTTTGCCAGATAAACATACCTCTTGTGTAATATAATTGTAATGTAGAACCAGAAAACCAGAACTGATACAGAAACAGAGGGAGGGATGATGTGTATTGTGGGGAAGAGGATGTGCAAAGTAGCTACACTTGAATTTAACTGGGGCCCTTTTCCTAGTCTCATTTCACAATTAATGACCACGCCGACTCTAATCATAAGGTTTTAGCTTGAATAGGTATGACTCCCATAGAGCCTAGTTTGGATGCTTGGCCCATAGGAAGTAGCACTAGTAGGAGGTATGGCCTTGTTGGAGGAAGTATGTCACTGTAGGGGCGGGCTTTGAAGCCACTTACACTCAAGCTGTGTCAAGTGTGACATCCAGGCTCTTTCTGCTGCCTGCGGATAAAGATGTAGAACTCTTAGCTCCTTCTCTGGCACGAAGTCTGCCTGCATACTGCCACGCTTCCTGCCATCACGATCATGGATCATGGACTAAACCTATGAAACTGTAAGTCAGACCCAAGTAATGTTTTCCTCTGTAAGAATTGTTGTGGTCATGGTGTCTCTTCACAGAAATAGAAACCCTAACTAAGACAACATTCTTATTATTAAATAAACAAAACCAACTGAAAATCTTGTTACATTTCATTTACTTTAGCCCTTTGTTTTATCTTAAATATGTTGTAATAATTAACCTGTAGGTGGACATTTTGTTTTCCTTTGCAATAGATTATATTTTACTTTGCCTGTATTTTATAATAGTGATAATTTAGGAAGTTTTACTAAATTCCAGTTTCTAAGGCCTGTGGACTAGGGAGAAAGGCTGAGTTGGTGAGGTACTTGGAAAGCGAGCACTAGCCTCAGCTTTTCATCCCCAGAACCCAGTGTGTCTCTAACAGTGACAACAATAGGTGGGTGGGCTGTGGAGGCCATCCTCCGGCTTTCATTTGCATGCACACAATTTGCATATGCATGCAGATGTACACACAGAGACAGAAGCTGTCCTGTACAATCAAATATTTTGATGATACAAGCACTATTAATTGTTCATTCTGTGCTTTGTTAGGTTATATTATGTTCCACTGTATTCCACTAAATTGGTCTCCCAATTACCATAATATTTATGAAACGTAATTTTCCTAGCAAAGTCCTTCTCTTTCCATAACTTAGATCCAGGAAGTCTGTCTGTATTTAGTTAGTTAGTTATATTTTTTTTGATTATTTTGTTCTAACTCCTTTTTAGTGAACCAATTATTTGGACTTGTATTTGTTACTAATTTTTGCTCTTCAAGTCACAGTGAGTATGAATTAATCTGACATTCTTTCTCAAGCAGCCCCAAAATGATACTGAGAGAATTCAGTCATGTCTTCTGATCAGTTCTTGCCAGTGTTCAAATGAAGACGTTAATGTTAGCTGGCTTGACTAAGCTGACATATTCACATGGGTCCAGGGCAGTATGCAAAATAGTGAAGAGCTAGCACAGTCCTGTGGAATCCCAGCCTTAGAGATTTGGTGGAAGATCTGGAAGATCTTGGACTAGAGTGGTGGCTTTCAATCTTCCTAATCCTGTACCCCTTAATACAGTTCCTTGTGTTATGGTGACCCTCAACCATAAGATTATTCTTATTGCTACTTCATAATTGTGATTTTTCTACTGTAATGAATTGCAATATAAATATCTATGTTTTCTAACAGCTTTAGGCAACTGCTTGATACACACATACACACCTGCCCCAACCCTCCCCAAAAGGGGCAAAGGGTCAGGACCCACAGGTTGAGATCACTGAACTAGCCAGAGACACAGAGTTTTAACTAAAGTCAGTTCTTGTCTCTGTCCAGAGACATAAAATACTTGTTTTAGTATAAAACAATTGGGTGTTTCTTCAGAAAAGCTGGTAGCCCAAGAACCAGTAAATTCTATAGACAGAGTCAATGTGTGAAACTCTAATAGCACAACCAAAGTAGGCATAATTGATGATGAAGAATCACCCTTTGCCATATTTTAGGCTATTTTTGTGAAACCAAAGATTTGGGGATCATACTGTCTAGTTAAATCTCTGTATGAGCAGAGTAAAAATGGTTGAATATAAGTAGCATATCATTTTTATACCAAAAAGTGAAAATGGAAGATACATTTGCTACAAGTCTTCATGTCACTAGATAGTTCCCCTCCCTTCCACTGACTATCCTTCCTCTCTTTTTGCTGTGCAACCACACTCATCATGTGTCTAGGAAGTCTACTGCTAAACCCCATTCCGAGTGTAAGTGCCTGCAACTATGACCCACCATCAGAAGAAACTGTGATAAAAAGGGAGATATAATTTGAAATGTGTTGATTAGCAGAAGCCATAGAGTAAGAAGGAAGATTTTATCCTATGGTGAGTTAAATCCAGACAAACCAGTCTGGTGCAGTGACAATGGCTGTAATTCCAGCTTCAAGGAGGCAGAGGCAGGCAGAGCTCTGTGAGTTCGAGGCCAACCTGGTGTACAAAGCAAGTCCAGGACAGGCAAGGCTACACGGAGAAACCATGTCTAAAAACAAAACAAACAGACCAAAACCAGAAGAAAAAAAAAAATCAAGCCAAAAGGAGATGAAGCAGACATGTTGGATAATGCTAGGAACTCCTTGGTGCATCATCTTACTGTTTTTTGTGCCTGACACAGAGCACTGCTGCTTTGAGTCACTGGCTTATGTTGCTTTGTTTCCTCATCGTACTTCTCCTTCTTCATTTTTATTCTGTATTAAAAAAAAAAAAAAGACAGGGAAAGAGGAGACGGACAAATGTAGATTTGTGAGTCTTCTTCAGTGTAGAAATAATTTCCAACTATCTTAGTTTTAAATTCATTTTGCCTTGGGAATATCAACCAAATGTTCAAACAATACAGATTCTCTAACGGAGGAAGGAAATGCAAAATCACTGATGAAATTGAACCCACGGGGATGCTGCAAATATTACCTCCCTTCTCTTTTGAGCTTTAGGTTGTGGGTGGGAATTTATTATACCCACCACAACTTTATTCAGCCTGCTTCCTGGGATTTGGGGCACTGTGGTCTTCATGGTTGTAAATCCACGTGAGGGGATTGGTTTCCTCCTTTCACTCACAGGGAGAATTTGGTTTTTAAGTTTTTGCGCTTGGAGCGTCTTGCAGCTTTTGAAATGATCCATGTCTTTTCTCTTTTCTGTTTAACTCTATAGCAATGTGACTAACTACACAAAGCCATTAATTATCCTAAATTGTAGGTGAGCGTCCAGATGATCACAATGGCTGCCCAGCTTGATCATATCTGCCTCCTGTGAGAAGCAGCAATTATGTCTCTGACTGTGATGGCTTCAGCACAAACCCAGGGCTGATGCTGACAGGGTGTGGATGTGAACAGTGTAGGACACCAGGGTCCTGCTCCCACTATTGCCTCCTCATCTTTTGAAGTAAGAACATGACTGAAAAATGTTTGAAAGAATTTATCCTGAACTGGAAACCAATTCTAGCTGTTTTTCTAGGTGATTGAAAGTAAAGGAGAAGAGGGTCACCTCAGTGTTTTATTTTTAAAGGTGGGTACACACACACACACAAATCTTTTCCCAACACTTTGTTAATGTTTTGTTGTTGTTGTCTTGTTTTTGTTTTGTTTTGTTTTGTTTAACATGACCATCCCAGAGATATGTAGCCAGTGCTTCTACTTAAAATACCATCCTGTTGAGGCTATTCCCAGAGTCCTGAGTCAGCAGAAGTTGGCCTCAAGTTTTGGGTCATCACATATTCAATACTATTACTCAGCTGTTCAGTTTTTGTTTCTTCCATTTTCCTGCATCTTCTAGCTCTGAGGATTGACTTCTGTAATTCTCTCAAGTCTTCTTTTTTCTTTTTTTCCTTGTCCACAGGGTATAACCTGATGTTTCCAAGTATCATTTACACAAGACTCATTGGGTGTTTTCATATTTGTGTGTCTATGTATGTGTGTGTGTGTGAAGTTTGTGTGTGTGTGTTGTTTGCATGTATAATTTGTTATATATGAGTGTATATGTGCATGTGTGTGGAGGCTAGTAGTTCATGTAAGGATGTCTTACTCTATAACCGAATACCTGATTGTCTGAGACAGAATCTTCTACTGAAACTGAAGCTCTCCAATTAGCCAGACTTTCAGGCCAAAGGACTTCAAGGATCCATCTGTGTCTTCTCCAGTGCCATGATTCATTAAGTCCAGATGAGTGTTTTCCCTTCAGCCACCATATCGTGCTATGAATGTGTGGCATGATTTGAAATATTTGAGGTGACAGTAGTTTTACTGAAATATAAATATCATAAAATTAAATATGAAGTTATCTTGTTCTCATCATTCTCTCTGATTACCCATTTCAGGAAGAATTGCCATTGGTTACCTGTTTCCATGAACATTAATCTTCATCCAAACAATGATCTCATATATTTTCCACCTTAATTTTTAGATTGCTTTGTCACAGGCCTCCCAGACCAACCCACTTCCACAAAAAGTGGAATTTCCAGAATTTTTTTTAAACCTGAAAGCCTTTGGCTAGGTTTATCCTCCATGCATATTTTGGAAAACATGAATAGGTACAGCCTTTTCTAAAATATGTAAATTCTGGCAAGTGTGGGAGATCATATCTGCACAGGAGAGGTGAGAAGAAGCTAACGAGGTGCTATTTCAGCAAGCTCCCGTACCTCCTTCTGCTTGGCTTCCAGAGACATCTGAAGGTATTCTTTCACTCTCCTTAAAGATGGTGCACTCCAAAGAGTAACCCTGAGGTCTTCCATAAAATCATCCTTTTCTTTGCAATATGGTCTTATTTAGATGAACTGAAATTTTTCAAGAACAATTGTTCCCTAGAATTTTAAAATATTTTAAAGTTACTTAAGGTCTAAACATTCTGTTGTGCCTTGTATTAAAACTTTTATTTTACTAACAATTGAATCTTTAAATGAATTGGGCAATAAGGTACAATATTGTGAAACCTTTCTTTTTTTTCTAATCACTTTAATATATTAACAGGTTCAGATAATGCCTGGTTCATCAAACTTAACTATTTATTGAATTTTGACTAAAAGATTTTTGCAATTCATCATGATAAAAAATAACACCTGTTATATCCAGTATTCCCTACGAAAAGATTTATTTTTATGTCCCTGATCCTTCAACCAGTGCTGTTCAGTCAGATTTATATAAATAACTTTAAATGATTTTTTAATTAATTTTTTAATTTTTATATTAATTACAGTTTATTTACTTTGTATCCCAGCTGTAGCCCCCTCCCTCATTCCCTCTCAATCCCATCTTCCCTCTCTCATCTCCTCCCTGCCCCTCTCTAAGTCCACTGATAAGGGAGGTCCTCCTCCCCTTCCATCTGACCCCAGTTTTTCAGGTCTCATCAAGACAGGCTGCAATGCTTTCTAAGGCAGAATTTAATTCTTATTGATAGAGAACAAGCCTCAAAGCTACAAAAAATATGCTATGGTAGTAATAACAGTAAAAAATAAAAATTAAGAAAAAAACATGCTTTACAAACCACATTGTCTATGAAGTATTTTTAACTAGAAACACTAAGTGAACACCGGTAGTGTATATGTAAAAATTAAATCTGGCATTCTAAGTAGGATTTTTCTTTTTATTAATAAATATGCCTACACATAATGTATTATATTACATATATATTTATATATATATATATATATAATTTGTAGCATGCTTAATATCAGTTTACTTAAGTACTTTTAGAGAAGACAACTTTGGCAAATCCCATTTTAAGGTCCATTTCTTATCTGAACTGTCTACTTGCCCTCTCTCTCCCTAAAATTATCTTCAGTAGAGTAAACTTGATTAATGAGCTGTTTCATTTCTTAGGATAAAGCTAACATTTTCTTTTTCCCAGCAACACTTGCAAATTACTTGATTAATATCAAAAGTCTCTGATTCACACACAACCTTTGGATAAACAGGTTTTGATACTGTTGGCAACATGCTAGGAGGTATTCCTGTAAGTAGGCTAAAACGGAAATTGCCTTTGTAATTAAATGTAGAGAGAGGGGACCTTTTTTCTGCAAATCTATTTTCTCTTTCCTCTCTTGCAAGAAGAGAATATATAATGAGACTGAGCCAAAACCAACTTATGGAATATCTTCTTTTTTTTTTTAATGCTAAAACAATAATGAAAGGTTTAATAGAGAAAATATATACACCAATGGAATATCTTCTAAGTCCACTTATATTTCCTCACTACCCAAAGCTCAGGAAGAAGATTGTGAAATTTATGAAACTAGAGTAGAATTTAGTTCATAATTTTAAGGTTTTTTTCCCCAGTTTTCCTTTAAATAGTGTAACAACCAGAATTAATGAATGCCATGTTGATTGAAAACTATTTACTTTCTCAAAAGATGTTCCTTATAATGCATTGTTTGAGAAAAAGAGTCTAGATACCACTGGTCTTAGTAAGGCAAATACAACTTTGAGTAAGGAAAAATTCTAGGCTATAGTAGATAAAGGAGAGTGGAATAAAATATTCTTCATAGGCTGGCTACCAGGTGACTTACAATAGTTATATTTTATGTTGAAAATAAAAACTGCCACCTTTGCAGCCTTGTTAGTTTCCTTTCCAGTACTGTATTTTCCATCACAGACTACCGTTAACTCACAGGCTGTGTAATGGAGTTCACCCTGTTTTGTTATGGAGCCCAGTGATGGGTTGTGTTAACTGTAAGCTGGAGGTCCATCATTGATATGTTTGGAGTCAAATCAGGGCCTCCATATATGAGCTCAAATTGGTTGAAACACTGTTAATGGTCAAAAAAAAAACATGAAAAAATGTTTTATAATAAGTGGAAGTTACATAAAATTTCAGTATCATAAAGTTTTATAAGAACACAGCCAGACATGCTTGTGCTACCATGGCGAGACTGGGCGATTACAGCTGAGACTGACTTCAGGGCCTGCAAAGCCTACAATATTTATTGTCTGTCTATTACAGAAAAAGTGTGATGACCCCTGGTTTAAGCCAACTGTGATTCTCCTGTCTACTGTTTTTCCAGGCTCTGCTCCAGCTGGCACTGGCCATGTGGCAATAAAACACAAGCGGTGGCCTACCAGGAGGAATTCTAGAAAGGCTGGCACCTCAGCTTACCCTCCAGCCTTGAATATGAAAGTGAAATCTGGATGTGAGCACAGCCATCTTGCAACTTAAAAATTAACAGTAAGTACTCTAGGGTCCCTGACAGAATCGTTCAACAGATGGATCAAGGCCAACAACTGCTTACCACCAGATGTCATATCATGTGAGAAAGATTAGCCTCTGTCTCTATGGTGTTCTTCCCTGAGCATTCAGTGGCTTGTGGGAAACCGTCGCCCTTACTAGCCTGTGCCTTTCCGCTAGGCACAGAATGTATTACTTTTTAATAACCTGGGGGAAGGAGGAGGCTCCCATGTAGCCGTCTTAGTTTTCATTCTCCACAGGCACAGTGACACTTGAATGTGTTCATTAGTGACTTCAGTGGTGTTATCGTGATATTTGGAGAAGCAGTTATGGGAACAGTCTCCTTGTTCTCTCTAATAACCCCAATCAGAAGAGCTGGATTATTTTTAACAAAATATACTTATCAACTCTATCTGAATATAGCTTCACCCAAGCCAGAGGCTCTATCTCTGTTATTGTACCATATACCGTTGTACCATAAAATCTATCTAGTATGACACAGGTGGATTAAATGGTTGCTTGTTATGGGTTTTTGAGAAGCCTACTTATTGATTACCTTAGTGGCTGTATTAGTTACGTTTCATTTACTGTAACATTTACTCAATAGTGAGTAAATGTTCCTTGGCCCCAACAACCTTGTCAGCACCTCTTGTTGCTTGTTTTCTTATGATAGCCATCCTGACTAAAGTAAGATGAAATCTCAAAATAATTTTAGCTCACATTACCTTGATGACTAAATATGTTAGTAACCAAGTCTCATTTACACTAGGCTGTAGTGGAAGTTTTGATTGTGTTGTGTGGATGTTTTGTTATAGTCCCAAGGGTAAGATTCTGATAGCAGCCTCGTGAGAGGCATATGGTCTTTGTCAGCTGATAAACAGTCTCATGAGAGCATATGAACCTTGTCAACAGGGTTGCACAGGAGGCATGATTTTTGCCAGTTGGGAAATATCCTGGTACCGACTCCCACAGATGCTTTGCCTTGATTCACATCCTTTGCTTCCTTCCAAGAGAGAAAAGCTTCTAGAGAGAAGTGCTACGAAGAACTCTTCATGCTGCTTCCGCTGAATCATGCCGCTTCTACTGAACTCTGCCCCGCCCCCGCTGCAACAGAGGGCTGTTGCTGCTGTTGTTTGCTGTTTTGCTATTTGCTGTTGGTTCCTGATTGCTTTTGCTGTTTGACTGGACTGCAGGTATCCTGATAAGGAAGAGTGGAATAGCCCCCAAAGGACTACATCTAAAGAGGTCTACATCCCTTGTCCACACTAAACTTCTTTCCTACCTAGGGTCAGGGGTTTCAAGGGTGGTAGAGACATTTAGGAATCCAAGAACCCTAAGCAGCACGAAATAGCTAAAGAGAGCTATGCCTCCCTCTCCCAGCTAATCTTCTTTCTCTTCTACCTGGTGTTGGGGTGTTGGAAGGGATTTGGGTGGAGAAGGGAGAAAGAGAGATAAGCAAGCCCAACAAAACAAGTTTTAAAAAGTCAAAGCCAATACCAGGAACTTTAGAATGTAGCATAGTGCTATATACATTACAGGGGATTAAAAACTAACAGAAGAAAAGCAAGCGTTAAATATATTTTTATTTTAATTTTTTATTAAATTATTTATTTATTACACTTTATCCACCTTATATACCCCTGTAATTCCCTCCCTTCTCCCATCCCAATCCCTCCCTTCCTTCCCCTTCTGCATCCCTGTCTCTCCCCAAGTCCATTGATAGGGGAGGTCTTCTTTTCCTTCCTTCTGATCCTAGTCCATTAGGTCTCATCAGGAGTGGCTGCATTTTCTTCCTCTATGTCCTGGTAAGGCTGCTCCTTCTTCAGAGGGAGGTGATCAAAGAACAGGCCAATCAGTTCATGTCAAAGACAGTCCCTGTTCCCATTACTATGGAACCCACTTGGACACTGAACTGCCATGGGCTACATCTGTGCAGGGGTCCTAGGTTATTTCCATGCATAGTACTTGGTTGGAGTATCAGTCTCAGGAAAGACCCCTGTGCTCAGACCACTTGGTTCTGTTGCTCTCCTTGTGGAGTTCCTGTCCTCTCCAGATCTTACTATTTCCCACTTCTTTCATAAGATTCCATGCACTCTGCCCAAGGGTTGGCCATAAGTCTCAGTATCTGCTTTGATAGTCTGCAGGGCAGAGCCTTTCCTGTCCTTTGTGGCAGACTCCTGACTTGTTCCATTTTCTCTTTCTGCTGATGTCCATCCTCTTTGTCTTTCTGGATAGGGATTGAGAATTTTAGCAAGAGTCCTCCCTCCTGATTAGTTTCTTTAGGTGTACAGATTTTAGTAGGTTTATCCTATATTATATGTCTATATGAGTGAGTATATACCACGTGTGTCTTTTTGCTTCTGGGATAGCTCATTCAGTATTATTCTTTCCAGTTCCTACCATTTACCTACAAATTTCATGATATCCTTGTTTTTATTGCTGAGTAATATTCTATTGTGGAGATGTACCACAATTTCTGCATCCATTCCTCAGTTGAGGGGTATCTGGGTTGTTAAATATATGTTTAAATTACCAGATTATCAGGCAGAGTGGGTAGCATTCTGTCATGAATGAAGCTTTGGTTTGAGCCTCAAAACCACACACAGTGGATATAGTGGTGCATGCCTACACATCTAGCATATGGAATGTAAAAGCAGAGAATAATAATACTAGATTTATTCTTGGCTGTATAGTGAGTCTAAAACTAGTCTAGGGTATATGATACTCTATCTCTTTAACAGAAAAAAAAGACTAAACTAAAAGAGAGAAAGAATTTATATTAGCTTATGGTTCCATAGATTGCAGTTCAATCAACTGGTACCATTGCTGTAAGCCTGAAAGTATAGTAAATTTTGTGTCTGCAATGAGTAGTGGAGGAAACAACCTACATTCAAGACCAACACATGAACACAACAGATATGGAAAAAACAAAACAAAACAAAAACAGAGTCATGGGTTCTGAATCAATCGAGGATCCAACCACATAGTGGTATAGTGAGTAGAACCATTAGAGCAAACCAAGCTATTCAATTTTGTGACAGAATCCAACCCCAAATTTCTGCTATAGTCACAGCCTGGGTCAACCTCTCTGGATTTTCAGCAGACTGTGAAGTATTTTAAAAAGTCGAGTGTCCCAGAGTACCTGGGTCTCTTAGAAACAACAAAAACTGTACCTGTAAGGTCTTACCAACATGGCTGCCAAAAAAAAAATGCTGAACCAGGAAGACACCAAAAAGATAAAAAAGTGAATGGGGAAAAGTCCACTAGGCCCCAATCCCACACAAAGAACGACAGGCTGCTGGGTAAACCTGGAGACAGAAGTGCTCCTCCCCCGGGAAGGGCATACCAGTTGGTTCTCCACTGTCAAATGGTCAGCAATGAAAACATACATATAAATATCATTATATGGACTCAAGAGGCTATAGGAAGATATGTGTATAGATAAATACATATAGGCATGTAATAACAATTGATGAACAAAGATTATGAAACTGAAGGAGGGCAGGGAGGGAAACATGGGAGGACTTGCGGGAGGAATGGGAAGGAGAAATGTAATTAAATTACAATATCAAATTTTAAAATAATTAAAGATTTGAAAGCAAATTTATGGGCTAATAAGTGTTACCTACCTTTTGTTTTTCTAATAAATAAGTGAGCACTTGCATAAAAAATAGAGT
>CM053766.1:66792323-66809559 GCA_028658305.1 Pachyuromys duprasi
AAAGAAAAACATAAATCCTAATGGAAAATGGAGGCCACTTGGGTTTATTTAACACTTCAATATTAAGTGGGAAGCCTCAAATAAAACAACAACCACCTTATAACATGGTCATGTGCCTTTAAAGCAAAATGGAGACGGAAGGGCTTTCTAGCTAGCTAGTTTTCTTCCAGCTCTGACTTGTTTTAATTTACATTATAATTTCTTTCTTCTCATTAACTTCTTAGCAAACAAAATAATGGATTTCATTATGACATTTTTAAACGTATGTATCATTGTGCTCTGCTCATGCTCATTTCTGACTGTCTTTGTACAGACTTGTCATGCTCTTTAGATAAATTAGGAGGCTTAGGTGTTAGGTTCCATCTCCTCCCCCACAAATTAATACACTGTTGCTGAACATCCAGAGCTAAAACCAAGGATCAGAGCCTTGGGGCTCCTTCTGCCACCCTACCTTGGAACATTTATTAAGCCTTTTGTGTTTACAAGTTCTTTATCTGTTTAGTGAAGATAGTGTAGATATCAAACCACATGATGCATGCGTACCCTGAGAATGCAAACAAAATTATTCACAGTCCTGTCAAAGTGTTCTATCCTGGTTGCTATTTATGAACAAGATATTGAAATAAGTGATCGTTAAAATTTCAGAGAATTGATACCCACTCTTTTCTTTAAATGCATTCACTTTGTGACATTTTAGTAACCGTCAAGCTTTTATCAATGTTTGCTAGATGTTGGCTGTTCATCACATAGCCAAGTGTATTCTTTTTGTAACCACTGGAGATCCAAGGAAAGTGTATACAAGCCATGATCAAAGCTGCAGAAGTGTGAAAGCCATTAAAATGGAATGTGCTGTCTATGAAAACCTTCGCTTTGGTTTCATATCAGTTTGAGACAAAAATGTCCTTTGTCCCTCCCTTTCTTTTCTTTTTTTTTTTAAGATTGATGGACGTTTATTAAAGCTGAATAAAGTCTGACCAGTCATGGAGCCAGAATGTGACAAAGGTCTGAGGTAGACCTTTTTCTAAGGTAGACCTTTGATAAGAAAAACCATAAGCAGGTAACAGCCAGGTAATCAGGTAGAAAGCAAGGAGAGACCAACATTACATCATTTTGACTAGCTAAACACAAGAAGAATCAATTTTGTTCCAAGTACATTGTATCTAGGCAGTAGACAAAGCATTTTAAGCTGATTGGCTAGAGAATAGGCTTGGGGACTTCCCAGTTCCTCACTGTTCTGGGAGAAAGGAACAAAGCAAGGTATTTGTTGTCTTATTTAAGTAGAACATATATCATTAATTCAAGTAGAACATTCAACAGTTATTGAATTGTAAGTAAAAGGCTATTCAAATTCTCAAGCAGGCAAAGCCTAAAAACCTGAACTTCATTTCACCCTATAATCAAAATGAAAACTTAAAAGCAAAATGGCTTCTGTTTATGCTAAAGGTGAAAGCAGGTGTTAACAGAGAATGTTAAAAGAGGAGCTACAGTTACACTAAGAACTAAAGTTGGTCTCAATGGAGGGGTTATCTAGTTTAAGCAGGTTTCAAGCAGGTTACAACAAAATGAATAGCCAAAATGGTAAATCATGTACCTAATTCCCAAATCCAATTGTATTAGTTGTTTTTCTTGTTGCTATGACCAAATACCTGTCAAGAATCAACATGGGGGAGAAGGGGCTTATTTTGACTCACAGTTCATGGTGTCTCCCTCCCTTTCTATTTCCCAACAGAATAGAAATTCTCCTAAGAGGAACCCTAGAAAATTCTTTTGATTTACAAGAAAATATCAGAAAAAGATTATTTTAAAATGAAAGTTAATTATTAAAGGAAAACACACCATCCTTTTTGTTGCTGAAATGCCAAAGTGTGGGGTGGTTCCTGTGGTTATTACCGAATTAAAATCAGTGTGCTTTGCCATAGATGATCCTGCCTTCTTTCTGACTACTATCTGAAGGGGAAAAATAGTGTGAACACAGTGAATGACATTTACTAAAGCCATACCAAGTTATCACAACTCTATCAGAAACATGTACTTCCATACTTAGTCATTCAATGCCCTGAAAAAAGGTCCAGGTCTTCCTAATTTGTGATCCCAGCAATTACAAGAACCAACTAAATTCCCAGGATTCAGTTTTAAGCATAAGCAGATGCATCAATAGAAAAACGATAGTATGAATGGCTATTGAACCTACTTTCCTCTTTCTGCCAAGCTCAGAGAACTTTCTTCTTTGGAAGCTGGCTGAAAACCCATTTAAGCAAAACTTGGCTGCAATTTTTTGCCACTGTGGAAGCTGCCATCCTCGTGATGAAGAGAAACAGGCACTTAGCTGACCATGCACAGAGAGAGGAATGCATCTGAACTTTCATATCTGCATTGCCTCAGGATGCCCAGGTGGTAAGCAGTATAATAAAAATTCAGAAGCAGGACATAGGGATGGCTATGAGTGCTATCTTCCTTGAAGAGAAGGGATGGGATATTGATTAAAATATAAAGATGCCTTGTATGCAAGTATTATCATTAATGTAGCGCTTTCACACTAATATGCATACATATCTGTATGTTATGTGGGTGTGTTTACATAGATATGTGTATTTACATTGCCCTATTTGTCATCATGACAAGAATTTGTGATTGCGAAGCAAGTACTACATCACAGGGATATAAAAGATTAGCAAGTGGCAGGCAAACCCAGGATTCCTAACAAACTGCAATTACAGTACCAGCACTGCCTAGAAGATGGCTGTCTTTTTTCATATAATTTACTATTTTCACAGGAAGATAGTAAAGCTTATTTCCTATTTGAATTTAAGACCCTTTGCTCCCTAAGAAACAAGCTTCTGTATATACAAAACATAATGGCATAATAATGAGATTTCCTGATTAAATCAACTATCCCTCCATACCCTCAAATATTCATCACCCTCCCCCCCCCCCCCCCTGCTTCTTGCTGTATCCATAGCAAAGCTCAACAGGAACAGTAGGAGGTTGAAAGGCATAGAAATTGTAAATTCAAAAAAAAAGTTGTGTGGCATGTAAGCTTAAGCTTTTTTGAATATTAAAATCTTGGTTTAGAAAAACTACCTTTTTAGAAGCACCCAGGGTAGAAAGAAGTGACCTTGTTACTTAGAGACAGATCTGAAACTTTGAGCAATCTCTCCCTTTTAGTTTTCTGTCTTTTAAAATGTGTAATGCTGTATAAATCAGTCAATGCAACTGAATGTCCACTGAGCATAAAGCACTTTTGGCCTTCAGAATAGATAAGAGATTCAGCCAATGTTTGTCAGCTGTTTCTCTGTTTCTAACTACTTATATTCTACCACTCACATCTCAAATGCAGTGAGAGGTATTTATTGTAGGTAGAACTCATATACACCAGTCAGATATAAGAAACGATTTCTCTCCACTGTGCACTAGCTGACAGTAGAGGAGAGATTGTGCTGTGCAGATGGAGGATGATCTCTTTTGGGGAATTCTGATAAACTGTTGCAAAATATGGGGTTTTGAGTAAAGTGTTTCATTCATTTCTATTTCTTTATTGAAAATATCAAACACAAACATGCTAGAAGACTAACTCAGTTTCATCCCCAATATTTAAAATAATAGAAATACAAAAAAAGAAAACATTTAGGTTCACAATTCTGAACTAATGCTGAAATTGAAACATTACTTGATCTCAACTTACTCCTTTTAAATAGACCTGGGAAATGATATAAGTGTGTTTAATACTAAAAGACTAACAAATGTGTGGTACAAAAATGCTAGAAAACTAACTCAGTTCATCCCCAATATTTAAAATTATAGAAGTAGAAAAAAGAAAATAATTATGTCCACAATGCTGAACTAATACTGAAATTGAAATATTACTTGATTTCAAGTTACTTCTTTTACATCAACCTGGGAACTGACATAAGCGTGTTTAATTCCTTTGAGAAGAATTAGACATTTTCCAACCATCTGTTAAATTAAGAAGCAGTGATTATAACATGCATTTGCAACAGATCAGATACAAAAGGGGATAATAACTTTCGGCACAAAATGAAATCCTGGGAGGCTGATGCAAAGTTGAAAATGAAGATCAGAATTTGGAGAACAGATCCTTCTGTGTTCTCAGACAGGAGAAGTGACATAGGTAAATGGTGCTTGACTCCTCTCCCTTCTTTCTCTTGTTACTTTGTAGGAGCAACTGTCACCAAATTCTATCAGACTTCCAGTAACTGGAACCATTCTTCCCACATCTAACCAGACCTCTAGTCTTTATTTGTTTTACTTTTTCCTGGAGGTTTTACAGATGTCTTTTTTTTACTGTTTTGTTTTCCCTCTGTGCATACAAGTATAAAACTCTTCATTATATTGTCTGGTGGAACCAAACCCACAAAATTAAGATTGTTGCTCTAAGTACCAGTAGCCTTATAATGTGAACAATTAAGTAGTTGGTGATTTTCTTCTTTAGTCTTTGAATAAGAAATTCAGTACCTCAACAGTTTTCTGATAAAAAATAAATAGTAACAGTAAGAATCAATAATGGTGACTTTGACCATTCTGGAATGTTTTCTATGTCCACTCTTTAACCACAGAACACATTTCCTCAACACAGCTTTACTTGTCTAAATATTAACAGAAACTCCTCATTTAAAAAAATGAAATTTGTGTTTACATAAAAGCTCTATACTAACAGAAAACAAAATGCCTTAGAAGTGAAGTTTTTTTTTCTTTCCAAATGTCAGACAAACTAATAAGGTAATAGCACTAAAGCATCTAAAAAACAATCAATTTATATTTTAGGTTTTCAAAGGCATGGCTCCAATTAAGCTGTTGCTCCATTGACAGAGTATGAAAGCATGCACACACACCACTGTGAAAATATCATTTGTAAGTCTGTGCAATAAATTTACCCTTGAAATGCCTGTAAAATATTTTACAGTTTATAAAATTAAAAGGGCTATCAATTGACCAAAACTGCTAATTATTATAATTGTATTTAGAGATGTAGGAATACCCTAGTGAAAATTCAAATTGTGATTCCTATTCTAACCATGCAAAGACTAATTATGAGAACTAAACTGTAAGACTACATAATACTTAGATAGCCCTGGTGTGTTTAATAAACATGTATTCCTGAGCATGTCTTCTTTCTTTATGTCATATACTATGCCTAGTGAATTAAAGTGAGCTTTTCACAGGCTTTCTTTCTCTTTATGGCACAGACTATATTTTTATGTGATTTTTGAAAAATGTTGGAATTTTTTTCTTAAGTAATATTTGATATTCAAAGAACCTCAAGAAAGCATCTGCCTGAAATTCATCCAACAAGTTGTAAAAGTGTAGAAAGAATATCTTGTGTATTGTATGGAGGCATTGCCTGTCAATTAAAAAAAAGATACCCTCAAGAAAGGGTAGAATATAGGAAATAGTAAGATAGAGAGAGGACAGGAGCTCCACAAGAAGAGCAACAGAACCAAAAAATCTGAGCACAGGAGTCTTTCCTGAGACTCATACTCCAACCAAGTACCATGCAAGGAGAAAACCTAGAACCCCTGCACAGATGGCAGTTCAGTGTCCAAGTGGGTTCCATAATAATGGGAACAGGGACTGCCTCTGACATGAACTGATTGGCCTGCTCTTTGATCACCTCACCCTGATCGGAGAGTAGCCTTACCAGGGCACAGAGGAAGACAATGGAGCCACTCCTGATGAGAGCTGATAAACTAGGATCAGAAAGAAGGAGAGGAAGATCTCCCCTATCAGTAAACTTGGGGAGGGGTGTGTGTAGAGAAGGAGGAGGGAAGGTGGGATTGAGAGGGGAGAAGGGAGAGGTTTATGGGGGCGGTGGATACAAAGTGAATAAAGTGTAATTACTAAAAAAGAGAAAGGGTAGAATAGAAGGTGGAACATCTGACAGGCAGAAAGGATTCTAGGATAGAGCCAGCTGCCGGAGATTCATCTGGGAAGATGTAAGGAGTACAGAGGTATAATACCTGAGCACGTGGCAGAATGTAGATTAGTATAAATGGGTTAATTTAAGTTATGAGCTAGTCAGAGAAGAGCCTAGCTATATGGCCTAGGTATTTGTAAACATATTTTGAGTTTCATGAGATTCCAGGATCATAGGGCTGGGAGGAAAAACAGCACCCTACTTCATAGAGGTACTTTTATTTTTAGGCAGAGTCTTTTTCTGTAGTCCAGGCTGGCTCTTAATTTTTACCAACCAGTATCCCTGGTCTATTTTGTGCTGAGATTATAGGCATTGTGTAACCACATTGGACATCCATTAGTGGACATTTATTTAGTCAATAAACATTTTTCTTTCTTCCTTAAAATGCTGGAGAGAAAATGTAGTATGCCTCACCTACTAGGTAAGACCTCTCTCACGGGCCTACATTTCCAGCACCTCAACAAATATTTCTCAAATTGCTTTCATATTCTAGAAGATAAGATTTCCTCCTTCCTGTGCCCTGTATTCAAAGTGAAGAAGACAGAATACTGAAAGAACAATTTAGTAGGTACTTTTGACAGACACTTTGCTGTTAAGTGACCAGGTTATTTATGATTTCCCTTGTGAGACAGTGTTTTAGGTGCCTTGACACCTTTGCAATGCTTTCTTTACTCTAACTGGACTCATAGGCAAAGTTTCTAGGCCTGACTGACTGTCTGGTGTGGGTTTTTCTCTCTGTGTGTTTGTCTGCTTGTTTGTTTTTCAGTAAACTGTGGGACAAGTGGGGCAGTAGTGTCAAAGAGGAGTACTTGGTTAAAAAGTCTGGAAGTCTTCCAAAGCCACAGGAGTAGATGTTATTTGTCCTGAAAGGTATGCTATTCCTCATGTAATGAATGTTACAGTGAACTCAGTTTAGCTTGTCTGAGTGACAGATGCTATGGACTGTTACTTTTACACTCAATAAGGTTTCCATAAAGAAAAAGTGGATGCTTATTAGCTAGAAAGGAAGATGTATATCTGGTATCAAGCCTGAACCTCCTATTATTCTTAAAAGTAACAGACCTTCCTTCAGTTTTTACCCTTTCTCAGGGGGGAGGGGATTGAATAAATGAATTGAAAGGTCAGAAGACTTTTATTTACAAGTCAGAATATTCTCTGCCTCCTTCTCTGTGGTTGCAAAAACACACCTGAAAGACAACAATGAACTTGTCACTGACTAGGCATTTACAATGCACTTCAATGTTTATATACTAAAAATTGTCTTTCTGCTTCCGCTATCCCAGTAGTTGGTCCATGCTAAACTAGCTTTTCAATTTTGAGGCAATATTTGCACTGTCTTGAAGAAAGAACCAGATTCACGGCTGAGCAGATCTTCTGGAAATGGATGAAATCGATGAGTTATTTACTGAAACTCTTGGGGATATAACTGCTGCCATGACAATAACTTTAGCTCTTGAATGGATTATAAGGTCCCGAATATTGGCCCCAAGGAATGTCTGAAGAGGCCAAGGAAAGTAATATGTTTTGTAACAGTGCTAGAGGCAGAGAAGTGAGCATTAATGGCCTTGAAAAGTTGCCTGTGCTTCCATTACTTATGGCATTCTCGAACCAAAGAACGGCTTTCTGTCTAGGATATAATTAACGGAAAAGTGAAAACAACTCGTTTAAATATGTGAAATCCATCTCTTTAGTGATTTATATAGGCTTAGATTTTTCACCAAACCTATTTTGGGTTTCTAATCACCTTTACCTCCCTCCAACCTCTGTCAAGTTTAGGTAGATTATTAGGGAAAAGAGCTGTAGTCCTCCTTTATCTACTTTCTCCTGATCAGGGTTGATAGGTCATTAGAGGATTACCAGACTCAGTCAGGATACCAGCAGTGCAGTCCAAAGGCCAACACGAAGCAGCAAAAGCCAAAGGGCTAAGTTGGATAGCATGGAGAAGCTCTCTGGAATGTTTCTTTCTGTGAAGCTACGTGGCAAAACATGAAGATCAGTGCAGCGATGTCAATCCAAAAAGCGATGTCTCCTGTACATGGGTCTCTATAAATATCCTCTCCTCAAAGTTCACCCATGGATATTCTCAGCTGACCAAAGTCATACCCCTCACACATGAGGGGTCCCAGCAAAACATCACGGGCCCTCTCACAAGTCAACCTGGGCAAAACATTACATGTCCAGTGTACAGCAAAATATCACATGACAGTATTTAGTCTTCAAAGAAACCAGAAACTTCACTTCATATTTACTTTGCCAAGAAGAGAAAAGTCATTTAGTGTAATCAGTATCATGGGGAGAGGTGTCCTTAGGCATGTTTGTTCAAACTTGTGCACACCCATAGCATTTTCTAGAATGTAGATTACTTTACAAAGTGCAACCACAAAAACAGGTGGCTTTTACTAAAACCCAAGAAATGTTTGCAAAGCTTCATCTTTTTTCTTTTTGCCACATACACACCCTTATTTGAAGCACCAACACATTTTTGTATCTTAGATAAATGAACACCATAGATAGCTAATTCCTGCCCTGCCACCTCACAACGAATTGTGACCATATCCTGTTTTTCTAATTCTTGTTTTATGGTTTGCTAACATAATATTCAGATGTCTTATAATAAGACAGGGGTATGACAATAATTCTGCCTCTGCACACTGTGTGATCAATTTTCACCTTTGCTCCACAGCATAGAAATAAAAGTTCCCCAACTGAGGCTCCACAACCTGTCCTTCTGATTTCTTCTCTGGTTGCTCAGGTTGAAACATCTGACTCTCAAAAGTCTTGCATCACAAGTCGTGATTTGAGCGTTTTATGTTCAGTCTATGCTCACCCTATACCAACTAAGACAACGGATGTGATAGTTTGACCATATTAACCCAACGTGCAATTACATATGCTTGAAGGCTTTGCTGTATTATGCTCTTAGCTTCTTGCAGATCTGTGTAATGTGCTCTTATTGATTTAAAAAAGCTCATGCATCCTCTCTTAACTCTCATAAGTCCATTGGAGCTTGAGAACAGAGCTAAACAGGGTAGCATATTCCATTCAAAATTACTCACAGATGCTTGGGTAAGCAACTATGAACCAGGCATATTCCTGGTGTTAGAAACAATTTCAACTGAACTTACAAAGTTTCTACCATTATACAGATCAAAATCTAAAAGGATGATGGATCTAAATAACTAATCAATCACAGAATGATTATTTAAAGATACATGTTGAAGAATTAACTAAATGTAAGAGTCACCGACATTTAGTGGAAGTAATGACTATGAGCAGGCACAATAAGTAAAACTTAAAAGATTTCTGAGAAAGCATTTGAGATGACTTCAGAAGGCTGAAAAAGAATCAGATAAACAGATGGTTGTGTTAAGCTGAAGAGAAAAGAAGAGTGCCTGAAGCAGAAGGAGGGTATGTAGTGGTGGACTCTGCATTCCTAGAGAGAACAACCTTTTGGGAATGCCATGCAACCAGATCAAAAGAATCTTGGAATTCACGGTAAGTGGCTTGATTTTACTTTTAGATAATAAGAAATTATTGGAAGTCCTACTAAAAACATTTTTAATTATGAAGTATTCTAAAAAGCACAAAGTAATGATTTTAGACATCTCTGCAGGCATTGTGAAGTCTCTTGGGTTACATTTGCTTTGTGGGTCATGGAGTTATTGTTCATCCAAAATTTGAAGGCACATTCCCATTTCCCCCTCCATCTTTCCTTCCTGGTAGTTCCCATCCTATAACGAGCTTAGATTATTCCTATGAAATGATACACTAACATCTACTGAAACTCAAAATTGCGGTGCCTGTGACCTAACTCTTTCTCTTCTAGATATCCATCTCTTAAAGAAACTCTCACATGTGTGCACAAGAGGCATTTCCAGGCACTGTTCATTGTTATGAAAAAGTGGGACGAATGTAATAGCTCTCAGTGGAGAGATTAATAAAGAAACCTTGGTTTAGTCATATAACAAAACACTATCCATTAGTTCAGAAATACACCTTGGAACACATGAATTGATGAAGATAGCACTAAAAAAAAAAAAGATGCTTAGTTAAAAAGGCTTTTTACAAGGGAATGTTTGGCATATATCTCACATAAATTTAAAATGGATAACATTATCTATTATTTATGAAAGCAAATACATGTAGTAAATGTAGAAAAATACTGGAAACTTCTGAGCAAGGAAGTATTATACTAGAAGTAGCATTGTAAAAGCACAGTCTATCTACAGCATTGAGAATATACTCATAAGGGTAGATAGGAAGCAAAAAAATCTTATGCTATAGCAACTTTGATTAGAAAGAAAAACATATAAATCAGACAATTTTCAGAGTTCCTTTATAGGGTAAAATTGTAAGAATGTGCTAGCTAGCTGGCTATGAGGGAAGGGGAGATGGAATGGAAACCCATGACATAAGTATTCAGCAAAGTTTGGTCATCTGGGACCTGTTTATGTCAACAAGGGCACAAGATAGGTGTGGTTTATGGGTAAATGAAAGCAATAAATTTAATTCCTGAAAAATTAATGAGGGTGCTATTCCAATTAAAGAACTCAGGAATGCATAGGGAAGTGCCTAAAATCTACAGGGAATCCTGAAACTGGGATTCAAATTTTGACTTGAGAGCTGTAAGAATGTTCTATGGAAATCAGACAGGAGGGCTGATTGATTAGATTGAATATACAGGGTGAAAAGGAAAGATGGCCTGGGACTAAGTCATGAGCTAATTTGAAAAGTAGTTTGGGAAGGAAGAGACAAAAGTAAGCAGAAACTTGGAGAGAAGGGCTTAAGGTGAAAGGAATCACTATCCTTTATATTTATTATTTTTTAATATGAGCCAGATTGAAACTATTAAATAGCTCCAACAAGGATTAAATAAAGAAGGAGAAGCTAAATATAAAATGAGAAAACAACTAATGGGTGAGTTTTCCCAAAAAAAGATGGAATCACTCTTATGTATTCAACTATTGAAGTAATTCAAAATTGCGTGGGAAGACACATGCTACTTCTGAGATGACAGAGAATGGGATGGATGTAGGTAAAAATAAGCTTACTAAGTTGGATAGCAGGAGGATAAGGTTTTCATTTTCCCAGGGAGATAGGTGAAACCATCTGTAGGGAAAGAGAGAAAGGAGAGGGCCAGAGTTTTGGAAAGCAGAGTTTGTAAGAGTTGTATAGGCTCAGAATGCATTTTGAATAAGAAAATAACAAGGTTGCTTTCTGTTCTAGTTTACTACCAGTTTGAGGTTGGGAGTTTTCAATTTACGATGGTATTAATATTCTCAGACCACACTTGTGCATCCACACTGTATTCCCCTTGGGAATCCTTTCATAAGAGACTCTTCATTTCTCCCACAGACAAGCTACAATCCAGATGTCATACACATGTATAAATCTACAGTCAATACAAAATGGAAGTCCCATGTTGTTTTCTTAATAGACATCCATCATAGATTGTAAGAACACTGTGAAGTGGAATAATGTACGTGTGTTGAAGCATTTTTGGACTTTGTCATTTGTTGTGCTTTTCTAAGCACTAAAGGAAGAATTGAGTGTTCAAAACTAAATTCTAATTTATTTGTTCACTTTACATCCTAATAGTAGGCCCTCCCTCCTCTCCTCTCATTCCCATACTCACTCTCACTTGTTCTTATCTCCCTCCCTTACTCCTCAGATAAGGGGTGCCTTCTCCCTGCTAATTCAGACCACCACATCAAGCCACATCAGGATTTACTACATCATCTTCCCTTATGGACTGTCATGGCAGCCCCACCAGGGGGAAGTGATTGAAAAGCAGACAACAGAGTCTATGTCAGAGATGGAGCCCTCTTCCCTTTCTAGGGAACCCACCTGTTGGTCAAGCTACCCATCATCTACTTATGTGTAAGGGTCCTAGGTCAAGTCCATGCATGGTCATTGGTTGGTACTTCATAAGCTTTTCTGGACCCAGGCTAGTTGGCTTTGTTGGCCTTCTTGTGGGGCCTCTGTCCCCTTTTGTGTCCTTCTATTCTCCCCCCATTCTTCCACCCAATGTTCGGCAATGAGTCTCAGCATGTTTCGATCGGCTGTTGGGTGGAGCCTCTCCAAGGACAGCTATGCTGAACAGGGTTGAAGAATGAGTGTGGAGAAAAAAATGAGGACATAGGTCAGACTGGGGAGAGAGGACAGGAGAACAGAGAGCTTGCTAAGAGAAAAGAAAACATAGGTGGGGGTATCTCTGAACCAGCTGGAGACCTACAAGTTAGGCTCCTGGGAGTATATGGGGATAACTCTAGCTGAGACTCCTAGTAGTTGGAGTCATAGAGACTGAAGAGGCCACCCTCTAATTAGACAAGACTCCGAGTAAGTGGAACACCAACCCACCCACAAGATCTTTGACCCAAAATGTACCCTACCTACAAGGTGTGTAGGGATAAAGATAGAGCAGAGATCAAGGGAATCTCCAACCAATGCATGGCCCAACCTGAGATCTACCCCACGGGAGAGAGCCAACCCCTGACACTATTAACAATACTCTGTTATACTTGCAGATAAGAGACTAACAATAACTGTCTATAAGAACATAAGGGTTGGAGAGACGATTCAGTGAAAATGAGCTCTTGCTGCTCTTCCAGATGACCTGCATTTGCATCCTAGCACTCAGGATAGGTTGCTCATATGGTGATTATAACTCCAGCTCTAGGGAGGTCTGACACCCTCTTTTGGCCTTCCAGAACACCGGAATACATGGCACACACACACACCAAACCAAAGCTTCTATTATTGACCATAGAGGTTTCATCAAACCTATGCAAAAAAGAACAGGTCTGTGTCTTTTGAATGTGGCAGTTTACATCAAGTTTTCTTACTCATATATAGGTACAGTCATAATTTGGGAAACCTATGTATTCAAAAGTCCAGAAACACTGAGGAATATTCTACCACGGTTATTGTGGTCCAGTTGACTCAGCAGCATGTTAACACACATTTGCTTTTCCACGAATTCAAAAGATCCAGTATTTTCTTTTGCAAAATGACTTCATCCTCCCCATAAATGCTTGTGCTCCAAGGCCTGGTGAGAGAATTCTTTGGAAACCAAAGAACATTTAGTAATGTAGAGTGTATGTAGTTTTTTTCCCATTTAATTTATGAAGTCCTTTGAGTAAGTAAATTAAAAAGAAGTGTGTTAGTATTTCACATTTTGTTAATTTCAAAGAGAATTTATTTCATAAGCAAGTTTGTAATTTAAACAGTGTGATTTCTGTGTGTGAAAGTTTTAGTCAAGTCTATGCCAAGCAAACAAATTGAACAATTTTTATTGGATTCTGATCTGAAGAATATTGAGTAATAGAGTGATGACTTAGTTATGGAGTCAAACAAGTGTCTAGTCCAAGTACTGACACAACTTTATCTTAAGTAACTGTGTCTGGACCCTCGTTTCCTAACCAGTGAGCAGAAGAGTTTTATTAGATGATTGTCAGAACACCTCACAGATCTTAATCTCAGTGTTTGTAGTTGACACAGCTGTTTGGCAGCATGCACAGGGCCTAAAGATCATGCAATTATTAGTACCGAGAATATACATAATAAGGTTATAGAGTACAATTGGAAATGTACAAGTTCAATGCTGGTATTTAAGCTTCCAGCATTTATTCATGTGTGCATACATACTTGCCCTCAGTGATGAGTGTCAAGAGCATGGGATGAACAAGATAAGGTTTCAACACTCATGTGGTCGCACTGCATGCATAGAAAATAATAGGCACATCACCCGATCATTTGGATAGTTGTAAAAAAAAAATCCTGAAATAACACGGACACTTCAAAACTATCTCCTATGGATAGCTTTCATTTGGTTGTCCTTAACATTAAACATCATACATCTCAGAAACAACACATGATTCTGGTTCTTTCTTTTTAGAAACTATTCATCTTAATGTTTGTACATGACTCCATCATTCAGCTCCTTGTTGGAGTTAAAATCTGAGCCTGGTCTATTTTCAGCCTCTTCCTCATCACCTGTAGATGGAATCCACCAACAAACCCAAATCAAATTAGAATAAAAATATGTAAAAAAAAAAAAAAAAACAAAACCCATGGCTATGTTCAGTACCACAGTACCACTTTCTGGGTTCCATTACATTCTTCTCAATTCCTGTCACTCTATCCCATCTTTTCCCCCAAGAATCTAAGAGAAACCTGATATCATGAATCAATAATGTGACTTCTATTGAGGGCTCCCATGGCTTCTGGGTGTATCTCAAATGAAAACCTAGAGACCTGACTTGCTCTTCTCGATGGCTCAAATTTCACCATGGTGTTCTCATTCTCTCCCAGCTACACAGATGAAGCCTTGCTAGGCTAAGCTCTTTTGCCTCAGAAATGCATCCTCATCATTGTTCTCTGCTCTACACACCCATTTCTCAAATTTTTTCATGGCTGGCTTCTTAATCTTCATGTTTCAATTCAGATGTCCTCATCTTAGAAACAGATTAGCTTACCCTCTAAACTATATTCTTCCTGCGCCTCTTTCCTATTTTATTCATATTATCTCAGCACTCACAGAGTTTTAACCACATCAGTTTTTTATTCCTTCACTTACTGACTTGTCTATTAGAATTGCATCATCATTATTACAGAGAATTCTTAATCTTATTCAGTTAGCCTTTATAATAATTCATATGTGAGTCACAAATGTTACAAAAAAACCCTCAGCCCAATTATAATCACTTTTCTTTTTTCTGTTAATTTATTTTATATTCAATTTACATCCTCCCAGTCCCCTCTCTGCCCATTCCCCCTTCTCCTAGAGGAGGCCAACCTACCCTGGCATATCAAGTAGCAGCAGGACCAAGTACATCCTGTCCCACTGAAGCCAGACAAGGCAGTCCAGGTAAAGGAAAGACAGGCAATAGAGTCAGAGAAAACACCTTTCCCAATTTCTAAGGAACCCACATGATGACCAAGCTATATATATGCTACATATTTGTAGGAGGACTATACCCAGCACATTTATGCTCTTTTGTTGATGGTTCAGTCTCTGTAAGACCCCACAATCTCTGGTTAGTTTACTCTGTAGGTCTTCTTTTGGTGTCATTGACCCCTGTGGGATTTCTCAATCCTTCTTCCCACTTTTCCACAAAACTCCCCAAACTCTGCCTATTATTTGGCTGTGGAAATTTCCTTCAGATGTTAGATGAAACCTCTCAAAACACAGTAATGTTAGTCTCTTGTCCACAAGCATAACAGAAGATTATTAACAGTGTCAGGTATTGGCCCTCTTGCATGCTGTAGGTCTCAAGTTGGGCCAATCTTGGTTTGCTGTTCCCTTAATCTCTGCTTCATCTTTATCCCTGTACATCTTGTAGCCAGAACAAAATTTGAGTAAAAGGATTTTTTAGTGAGTTGGTGTCCCTCTTCCCCCACTGGGAGTCCCACCTAGGTACAGGAGGTGGTCAATTCAGGCTCCATATCTCCCACTACTAGGAGTCTCAGCTAGGGTCACCCTCATAAACTTACAGGAGCATTCCTTATCCCAGGTCTCAGGCTCATTGCAGATATGCCCTCCTCTATCTATTTCCATTCTGTCTCCCAGCCCTCTTCTTCTTCTGCTCTTCCCACATCTGATTCCTTCCTTACCTTGCTCCCCTCCCCCTCTCCCATCTGGCTCCCTCCCTTCCTCCACTTTTGATGTCTATTTAATTTCTCCTTCTGAATGATATTCAATCACACTCCCTTAGACCTTCTTTGTTACTTCTTTGATTTTTATGGCTTGTAGCATGGTTATTCTGTAATTTATGGTAATATCCACTTCAAGGTGAGAATATACTGTGTCTTTTTGGATCTGGCTTATCTCACTCAGGATCCATGCCTGCAAATATCAGGATATCCTTGTTTTTAATAGCTGAGTCGTATTCCATTGTGCAAGTCTATCACGTTTTCATTATCCATTGGTTGAGGGACATCTAGGTTGTCTCCAATTTCTGACTATTCTAAATAAAGCTGCTATGAACATAATTAAGCAAGTGCCCTTGTAGTATGGTGGAGCATCTTTTGGGTATATGGCCAGGTATGATATAGCTGGATCTTAAAGTATAACTATTCCCAATTTTCTGAGAAAATGCCAGATTGATTTCTAAAAGGATGGTACAGTTTTGCACTCTGACCAACAATGGTTGTGTTTAAACTTAAAAACTTTTTAAAAAATAATCAATTATTTTATTTTAGGTGTATGAGTGTTTTGTCTACACTTATGTGTGTCTGTTGAGGTCAAAAGGGGGCATTACATAAGCTATGAATTCACGGAGCACTTTGGATCAGAAGTTGGACTTACTGACAATTTTAGGCAATATGTGGATGATAGAAATTGCACATGATTTCTTTGCAAGAACTAAGAACTAAGAAGTCTAAGCCATCATTCCACCTCCTTTACTATTTCTTTTTTTAATGTAATTTATTTATCTTTATATCAATCACAGGTTAGGTACTTTGCATCCCAGGCATAGACCCCCTCCCTCATTCCTTCTCACAGCCCCCATTCCTCCCTCATCTCTTCCCCAACCCCTCCAACTCCACCAACAGGGGAGGACCTCCTCCCCTTCCATCTGACCCCAGTTCATCTTGTCTCCTCAGGGCTGGCTGCAATGACCTTCCCTGGGATCTAGCCAGACTGTTACTCCGAGGTGTGTATTGGGGAGGGTCAAAGAGCCAGCTATCCAGTTCATGACAGAAACAGTCCCTGTTCCCCTTACTAAGGTCTTCATTTGGACACCGAGCTACCATGGGCCACATCTGAGCGGAGGTTCTAGGACATATCCATACCTGGTCCTTGGTTGGAGAAACTGTCTCATAAAAGACCCCTGTGGCTTGCTCAATTTGGTCTTTGTGGATCTCTTGTTCTCCCCAAGTCTTAGTAACTTCCCCTATTTTTATTATTATTCCCGGACCTCTGCCAAAAGCTTGTTTGTGAGTCTTATTATCTGCTTTGATACATTGCTGTATTGATTCTTTCAGAGGCCCTCTTTGGTATGCACCTGTCCTGTTACTTGTTTTCTCCTCCATTCAATGTCCATCCTATTTGTTCATCTATACGAGCATTGATCATACCAACCTGGGTCCTCCTTCTTGTATATCTTCCCTAGGTATGTAAATTTCAGCATGACCTTCATATCCTATAGGTCTATATAAGTGTGTATATACCATATGTTTCTTTCTGCTTTTGGGATACCTCACTTAGGATGACCGTTTCCAGGTCCCACCATTTGCCTATGATTTCCTCCTTTTTAATTGCTGAGTAGTATTCCATTATGTAAAAGTACCACAATTTCT
>CM053766.1:66810059-66830402 GCA_028658305.1 Pachyuromys duprasi
TTTTTTTGTTTGTTTCCTCTCTGTATATCTTTAATTGTTCCTGTATTTGGGTAGTTAAATTCTTCTCAATTTCTTTGAGGGCCTTTTTCATTTCCTCTTTTTGTCCTTCTTTTTGTCCCTCTAATATCTGCATAATCATAGCTTTAACATAATTTTCCTGTGTCTCCGCTGAATTAAAATCTCCTTTTCTTTTTGTTGTTTCTGTTGGGGCCATGGTGTCCTGATTTTTGTTGGGTGAGTTCTTATGTCTACCTTTGGCCATTTGTTTATATATAATCAAGGAGCTGTTTGTGCTTTAAGGCTGAACTTCAGACTGGAACTGCCAATCTCTTGTGTCAGGAGTATTCTTCACGAAGATCTGGGAGTTCCAGTGGTTTGAGAGTGTGTGTTGTGCCTCAGTTGAACTCTATTGTGGGCTTTGTGTGCCCAGCTTGGTGCTCTGTGCTAGAAGCTGTTAGCACTGCAGGCTTGTCACCCCTCTTGTCTGGAGGCTTGGCTCCTCACTCTGTGCCAAAGGCTGAGTGTCCTGGTTTGAGATGGCAGCTGGGGGCGCCGCTCTGATCTGGAGGCTCCACTCTCAGACCTGGGCTTGCTGCTAAGGGCTCTCCTCTGGACTGGAGACTTGGCACCTCTTTCTGAGCCAGGGGCTGTGCACCATGGTCTGAGATGGTATCTGGGGGCACCTCAGTCTGGACCTGATACTGTGTGTCCTGGTCCGGGGTGGTGGCTAGCGCCTCCATGGGTAGTGTGTCTGCCTGATGCAGCCCAGTCTGGGGAATGGATTCTTGGGCCTTCTCAGACTGGCCTGTGGACACACACAGGGCCTAGAGTGATTGCCATTGGAGTCGAGTGCGCCCACCGTATGCAGGCCGGTTGAAATGGTACCCGGGGCCTTCTCAGTCTGTCCTATGTAGACACACACAGACTGAGGTGGTTGCAGGTGGAGCTGAGCGGTGTGTGCCAGCCATATGCAGGCCGGCTGAAACTGTACTGGGGCCTTCTCAGTCTGGCCCCTGGACACACAAGGTCTGGTGTAGTTGTTGGCGGTGCACAGTACTCCCGCTCGATGCAGGCCGGTCTGAAGTGGTGCCCAGGGCTTTCTCAGTCTGTTCCGGAGACTGTGTGACCAGACTGTTATGGTGGCTGTTGGTGCCCAGGGCAGCTGCTCGGTCAGATCAGGGCTGTGAGCTGGAGTTTTTCCGGGGAATAGCTGGATGTCCCTAGGATTTTCCCACTTGATTTCCTCACTGTAGGAATTCCGCTCACCTGGTGATCACAAATGCTGGTGTTTTAGGTCCCAGAGTTCAGTCTCCTGGTCATTGCGTTGTTACTGCTGTCCTACTCCTCAGACACAGTGTCCTCTCGTGGCAGCCATCTTGGATCTCCTCTCCTTTACTATTTCTTAAGTAAATGATATATTTTAAACTTTAGCTAAGTTCTATGAATATTGAGGTGATTCAAATAAATCTTTACAATTTTAAGTTTTGTCATATTATTATTATTCAAAACTAAACATCTATCAAGAACATAAAAGAAAAAATGATTATAGTTAAATTCATTTTTTATTTTTTTTCATGTAAAAACTTGAGGAAGAGATTTAACTAATAAGGCAAGTGGTGATTAACAATTTCACATTGTGAGAGATAATTTAGCCCTTACTTTGCATTTTTGAAAATAAAAAAGAATAATAAGATGTTACTTTTGCTAAATTTTCACTCCTAAAAGACAATTTTTTACTTTCTAAAATTTTACTTCATTATAAATCTCTGAATATAAATTTTATTAATTTAGGGCTATATAAAAAGGTATAAATTATTTTATCTTTTACAAATAATAAAATACTTGGACAGTTACTTCTGAAGTAAATATGCTTTTCTTTTATATTAATCCCTTTATTATGAATTTAAACTTGCTATCACATTTTAAACATAAAAAGCTATATTTATATATTTTATATTGATTGGAATTAAAATATGATTATATCATTATTTCCTTTCCCAATCTAACCTTAAATCTCTAAAATGTGACCTTGCGCTCTCAATTTATAATCACAAATCTTTATTTCTTTAATTATCTCTCTCTCTCTATATATATATATAATTGTGACTGTATTATATGTACACTCATATACTATATATGTATATAACTATATAACTATATAAAATATAGGTATATGTCTGTAAATGATAATTAAATTATATGTATACAAAATTGTGTATCATATAAATATGATACATGATATATATAATTCATAATATAGAGTACATTATAATATATGTTATATGCAATGTTCTCTGAATCTCAGGTACAGAAGTTGTGTTGTAGATGGATCATGGGAGTTGGGCACCACATAGTCACTTGTTCTCTGCAGTTTGATCAGTGGTGTTTTATTGTAATTGCTGCCATCTGTTGCAAAAAGAAGTTTCTTTGCTGAGAGATGAGAGCCACATTTATTTGTGGGTATAAGAATAAATATTGAGGATGCAGTTGGGACTTATGCTGGTTTAGTAAATTGTTAGTTGTAATTCTCATCCTGTACACTAATCAATTCCAAATGGGCCAAAGATGACAAAGTTAGACTTGAAACTCAGAAACTTGTAGAAAAAAAGAGTAGGGAGTACAGCCTGGGATACAGGTTCAGGTGAGGGCTTTCTCCATCTGAGCCTGGTTTCGTATGAAGGTAGATTATATAATCAATAACTGGAGTTCATGAAATTAAACAAAAAAACCTTTGTACTACAATGGAAACTGTAATTGACTTTGTCAATTCACAGAATGAGAAGAAATCTTTGCCAGCTTTGTACCCGACAGAGGACTAGTTTCTAAAATATGCAAAGAACATACAAATCTAAACACCAAGAAAAAACAAACCACCTAATTATAAATGAGCCATGGAATTGGACAAAGGTTTTAGAAAGAAAAAATAGAAATGGTTTAATATTTTTGAAAGTGTTTGCTGTCCTTAGCCTCCAGGGAAATGTGAATTACAACCACTTTAAGATTTCACCTTAAGCTATTCAGAATGACTAAGATTAAAGAAAGAAAAAGACAATAAACACCAACAAAATGTGGGACACAGAGAGCTGTCACGCTCTGTTGCTGGGAATGCAAATTGACACAGAGACTTTGAAAATCAGTGTTACAGTTTTTCAGAAAACTAAAACTTGACCTACCACATTAGCCAACTGTATCATTCCTGGGCAATATACAAATGACTAGTCTCTATAACAGATGCATATTTTAGTCCATGTACATTTCTTCTCTATTCAAAATAACTAAGGGATGGAAACAACCTCAAAGTTCATCAACTGACATATGGATAATGAAACATGTGAGATATATATGTACATATAACTTAATTATATTCATCTGTAAAGAGAAATGAAATTTGCAGATTGGCATAGCTCTTAGACCTCATTGGAGAAGTTTCTGCAGTAGATGATTGTTAATTTAGAATCTCACAATTGGGCACAGTGCATAAAAAATATTAGTGGAGGGTTCAGTCACAAATGGGATATTTATATCTCACCTCCTCTACAAATCTCAAGGACCACCAAGGAGAAGAGGGCCAAAAGATTGTAAGAGTGAAAGGTTAGGAAGAACCAGAAGAAAAATGTCTTCTGGATATTGTAGGTCCATTGAGTGCATTAACTCGCAGAAGCTGTGATTTCCTGGATAAAGCAAAGCCAGTCAGTATTCTAAAATAGAGGAGAAAGTTCACAAGCCCTCACTGCTGACATTGACAGCTAATGCAGCTACTGACAGTTAAGGGCTTCTGCCTAGTAGCTTCAACACATTTCAGCAGATGGCCCACATCTAGGAATATATAGGCAGCAAAATTTTGAATCAATGGGTTATTCAAACAGCAGACAAGATAGAGGACAAAAAATGAAGGGACAGGGAAGTGAGGACGGATTTGATAGAAGTTAGTCGACCCTGGGTAAGATGATCAATCCTTACTCAGAAAGACAAACAGGATGGACATTGAAAGAAGGAGAAAACAGGAAATAGGACAGGAGCCTACCACAGAGGGCCTCTGAAAGACTCTACCTAGCAGTGTATCAAAGCAGATGCTGAGACTCATAACCAAACTTAGGACAGAGTGAAGGGAATCTTATGAAAAAGGGGGTAGATAATAAGACCTGGAGAGGACAGGAGCTCCACAAAGAGAGCAACAGAACCAAAAATACTGGGCACAGGGGTCTTTTGTGAGACTGATACTCCAACCAAGGACCCTTCATGGATAGAACCTAGAACCCCTACTCAGATGTAGCTCATGGCAGCTCAGTCTCCAAGTGGGTACCCTAGTAAGGGGACCAGGGACTGTCTCTGACATGAACTCAGTGGGTGGCTCTTTGATCACCTCCCCCTGATTAGGGAGCAGCCTTGCCAGGCCACAGAGGAGGGCAATGCAGTCAGTCCTGACGAGACTTGATAAGCTGGGGTCAGATGGACAGGTAGGAGGACTTCCATTATCAGTGGACTTGGAAAGGGACATGGGAGGAGATGAGGGAGGGAGGGTGGGGTTTAGAGGGAGTGAGGGAGGGGGCTAAAGCTGGGATGCAAAGTGAATAAACTGAAATTAATATAAAAATAAAAAATTAATAAAAAAGTTTGTGGAAGGAGTTAGGGGGAATGTCATAAAAAGTAGGATGTATGAAATTCTCAAAAATTAACACAATATGAAAAGAGAAGAGATAGCAAAGAAATAGTTTGAACTTACACCGCAATTTGAACTATTCAACATAATAATACAAACAAAAATCAATTAAGAAATATGACTTTGAATAAGTCAGAGCTTCTAAAAGCACATTATAGCATGCTTTCCACAATGGATGAATATACAACTGTACTTATACGTGATTATTTCTGCTTTATGCTGCTCTCACTTCTTGGAATATCATAGTTAACATATGAACATACATTTCCTCTATATTATCATTAGTTTTTAGCAGGGTCTTTAATAGCAAAGGTGACTGATAAATTTTATTGACCTGAAATGTGAAATGTTTCTTCAAATTACTATATTTTATGGTATTTGTACTCTGTGTTATATGGATGATGGACATAACTGTGTTTTGTGTTATAAAATAAGATCATCACTACACTAATAATATTTATAGGCTCTATTGATTAGATGATACTTGCACATAAAATGAAGTCAAAAGTGCAAATGAGTAAACAATAGTAAACACTGTGTCTTCATCTTTCCAGACTGCTGTGTTCTTCTCTCTGGGGATTCCTGTTGTGTCTTCATATCTTCTGATGTTTTCCACAAAATTCAGTCAAATTTTTCATTTTTACTTATACACATTGAAGAATGTTCTTCTATGATTTCTAATATACGTTAGCAATTTCCTCATGATAGTATATAATATACCCTTTGTTCTTTTTTATGTCTGTAGTGTATAGAGTTCCTAATACAGATGTTGTGCTGTATAAACTAGGCTAATATTAATGAACATTCCAGTTACTTTTATTGCACATTTTTGAATTGCTGGAGTTAATATTTACCTATGTGGACACATGTTTGATTTAAGAAGCATATGTCTAGGTACATAAAACACATAGAAATAGAATCTTTGTTTCAATGCTGTGTGCATTTCAGATCAGGTAAAGTAGCCCAGAGATTTAATTCTGTCATTTTACACACAGACTATAAATTTGCTATGATTCCCCACTTTCCAGGAAACCAAGGATCATAATAACAATACACTGCAAACACTGATCTAGAGTTTCTACCTTATGTAATCTCACATGATCTCAAGAAAGAAAACATTTTATTTTATTTTATTTTTTTGGTTTTTCTCTAGTTGAGTATTTTCTAGGCATGTAAAGATGCTGTATGTTCATATCTATACTTTTTTTCTTTAGTGCCCCATGGCATATTTTTTTCATTTCAGAGTAAGGTAAGGTGGGTGATACAGAGGAAAGAAAAATCTCAGACCTGATTCTTTGCCAATATTACTAAATTACAGAGAAATTCAATTCATTTTCCCTGACTACTTTAAATTCTCAAGAATGGAAAGAATGCTTTTCATATTGTTTCCAATTACCACATTCATGAGAAATATACCATCAATGCTGCTGTTCTCTTAAAAACCACACTTAATTTAGGTTTTTATTTGCATTGCGAAGATTGTGTAATGTGTTACTGACAGAAACAGTAGTGGTTTCTGTCAGGCAGCCATTTAATATCTGACCATTTGAAGAATTGTATTCTGCATCTCTCTAATTCATAAATCATCTGAGAAATTCAAATATATTTAAATTCATATTATAGAGTCTGATTAATTTATTAAAAAAAAACGTTGTGACTACATAATATTTTCCTTTTCCAAATATACCCTTTCAGATTAACGATTCTACATGTCAGGCAAGCTATGAGAATCCTTAACAGTGATACTTTATCAGCTCAACACACATTCATATATTCAAGCATATTAATGTACCCAGTCACTAAATAACAACTACTGAGTATATTTAACTGAACAGAATACGAAATGATTAAAAGAAAATATCAATGATGTTTTTCTTGTATTTGAAGAGTTTATATTCAGATGTTGAAAAGGATAGAAACCATGTCACCAATATTTTCTGGGAACCTTATTGTACCTAAGAAATTTCTTTTAAAACTAAGATATGTTATATGTAATTGTTTTTATGTCTTTATATACATATAAAAAGAAAGTGAAAAAATAAAAAAATAAGAGCTTCTTTTTGAGTTAATATGAGTGACTATGGCCTGGATTCAGGCCACCCTAGAAATATTTTGATGTGGAAACAGTTTCATGGAATTTTTATAGAACGAAACAGAGCCATATAAATCAAAGCATTTAAAAACGCATTAGTGCTGGGGGTAGTGCTACATGCCTTTAATTCCAGCACCCACAGACGCAGAAGCAGGAGGATCTCTGTCAGTTCAAGGCCAGCCTGTTCTATAAAGTGAGTCCAGAACAGCCAAGGCTACACAGAGAAACACTGTTTCAAAGATGAAACAAAAACAAATAATGATTCCATTAGTGGAAACATCAGGTGAGCAGGATGCAGCAAAGTCGTAAAATTTTTGCCATGGGGTTTTGATGACATTTAACAACCTTGTTAGCTTTTGGTTCAGTGGATGCTAGTACTATGTTAACACATTCCTGGTTTTACCTGAGAGCCACAAGCACGCTCTGACTCAGAGGTGGGAAATAACGGGCTATTAAAGGCACCCAAGACAGCACCAGATCAGCTGGCTGTCTTCTATAGCATTATAACTCTCCACAATTACAAGTTTTAAATAGGCAGCCTCTGTAATAGTAATATTTTATGCAGGTTTGGCTTCTGTTCTGGGAACTTCAGTTCACACTTGTATTCCTTGAATAAATACCATGGTATTGAGGGCTGTCTCTGACATGGACTCTGTTGCCTGCTCTTTGATCACTGCCCCCTTTCCAGGTCACAGAGGAGGAGGATACAGGCAGTCCTCATGAGACCTGATAGGCTAGGGCCAGATGGTTCTGAAAGTTCTGGACCATCCTCTACTTTTACCTAGAGGCTTTCAGACTAGCCTGGGCTACACTAGACCTTATTTGAAAAAGTAAAATTAAAATGCTCTGTGAAGAGCAATAAATCCTGCCAGCTACTTTACGAGAACTGATCAAATACCCACAGAGAAATATTTAAACTATATTTAATTGCTTGAAATTACACAAAATTGTAAAATAGCCTATTAATAATGAGACTAATTTTTATAAATAAGCGTGTTATGTATAGAAAAACATTACAGCATTGCTTCTAAGGAGGGGCATCTGCTATTAGTGTTATTGTATGCTCTTTTCCCTTTCAATCATGAATTCTAGATGTTATTTTGTGAGATCACCCTGGAGCAAAGCTTTAGCACATTTGTTTACAAATTACCATAAACATGGTCATTACACTTAATAGTTATAAAATAGTCTATCTATAAACAAATCACACTTTAATTTATTATTTTATCTTAAAACATGAGTTATTTCTAATCTAAAAATCAAGCGGTGATCAATACCTTGCAGCGCATATCTTTACCTTTTGTTCTGTTTCATTCTGTAAAATTACTCAGATCCACTATAGATAAACTTCTATGTAATATGTTGAAATAGCCTTAATATTGAACAATTGAAATTTTTATTGCATTAATTTATTATACATATGTGCAAATGAACTCAGGTCAATGGGCTCTAAACTATCTTCCAGTTCATAAATTAAACAAATTTTAATAACACAATATTTTCTTTGAATAATTTTAATTAATTAATTAATTAAGTTTCTATCCCAATTAGAACTTACTCTCCCTTTTCTCCTTTCAGCCCTACCTCTCACCTCACTGATCCCTATGCCCCCCTCCCTTTCTCCTCAGGGAAGGGAAGACCTCCTATGGATATCAACCCATCTTGGCATATCAAGTTGTAGGAAACTGGGCTCATCTTCTATTGAGGCTAGACAGGGCCATCCACTTAGGGGAAAGAGATCCTAAGTCAGGCAACAGAGTCAGAGACAGCCCCTGCTCCTGCTGTTAGAGGTCTCACATGAGGAGTAAGCTGCACATCTGTTACATACATGTAGGGTCTATGTCTGTCCCATGCATTTTCTCTGGTTGGTGATTTAGTCTCTGTGAGCTCCTATTGGTCAAGGTTAGTTGATTCTGTAGGTTTTCTTGTGGTGTCCTTGACCTCTCTGGATTTCTCAATCCTTCCTCCCCTTCTGTAAGCTCCCTGAGCTCTGCCGAATGTTTGTTTCTGGGTCCCTGCATCTGTTTTCATCAGCTGCTGGGTGAAGCTACTCAGATGACAGTTATGCTCATCTCCTGTCTGCAAGTGTAGCAGAATATGCTTAATATTTTCAGGGGTAGGCCCTCTCTCATGTCATGAGACACAAGCTGAGCCAGTAATTGGTTGGCCATTTGCTTACTTTCTGCTCCATTTTTATTCCTGAACCTCTTATAGGCGGGAAAAACTGTGGATCAAGGGTTTTGTGGCTGGGTTGGTATCCCCATAACTCCATTGGAAGACTTGTCTGGTTACAGGAGGTGACTATTTCATGTTCCATATCCACTGTTGCTAGGAGTCTTAGCTAGGGTCACCCTCATTGATTCCTGGAAGTTTCTATTGTCTTAGATATCTAGCTTGTCCCAGATATACCCTCTTGTTGATTTCAGTTCTGTCTCTCACCATTCTCCCTACAATTGCTTTCTCCTGTTCCTCTTCCCGCCCTCTCTCCTACAGTTCCCTCCATCCACCCATCCTTGACTCTATTTTATTTTACCTTCACACTGAGATTCAAACATCCTTCCATAGGACCTACTTATTAGTTAATTTCTTTGGGTCTATGAACTGTGGCATGGTTATCTTTTACTTTACAGCTAATATTCACTGACAAGTAGTCATTGTTGTGGCTTATAAGCATTATAACTTGGTATAACTCTTAATTATTTTTCTCTCCTGGTGGCTTTCAGAGCACTTCTGACACTAGGAGAAGTAGTAATCAGGGAAGAGACATTTTTGTTAGTTTTAGTTCTGTTCTTCCAAGTCCTGTAAGTTTGATGGGTGTGGTGTCTTCAGCAATAGGGACTTTCCTATAAGTTCTGAGATGCAATCAAGGGCAATGACAATACCATATATTGTTTGGAAAGTCTCTGACTCCTATGAACAACACTTTGAAGGGAAGTGTCTGATGCCTGGGTCTGAAATTTTTTTAGACTACAGCCTAAGGTCATAACTGCATTTAAAGTCCATATTTTCACACACACACACACACACGTACTTACATAAGCTTATAAGTGAAAATGTTTTGTTATGGCTTTTTCAAACATCTTTATTGTTATTTATTCCTCATGTCTTCCTCTATATTGCTCTATTTCCTTCTTCTTTGTTTAACACCCCATTTTCCCAGGTTTCCCTTCATAGCACCTGTGTTGAAGGAGTGTGCTGTTAAGGTCACAATCCACCATGTTCAGATATCTCTCTGAGCTTGATGCAAAATGGAAGACTCCCTTCCTCTGTGGTGCTTCCTCTTCTCTGTCTCACCTTACTAGAAGAGTGTATCTAAGTGTAGATACCTGACCTTGTTTTGGAAGATGACTCTGCATAAAGCTTCCTGCAAGTATTCAAGTCCAGCCCTTTCCTTCCTTCCCATATGATAATCAAGTGCTGTGTTGTGACCAATTTGCAACCTCTGCTCATCACTCTAAGAACTCTTATATACCTTAATCTTGGAACAACAAAATGAGCTGCCTCTCTGAAGCTGACTCCTGGAAGTTCTCTCTGTCATACTAGAAGCAGTCTGAATCCTTCTAGTCAGTTTTGCTCCCTTTGTGCTTGTGGAATGGTGGCCAACAACCTCTTCCACACATCCGTAGCTTACAATCTCCCAACAGAATCATTCCTTTATATAACTATCATTATTTTTTTTATTCTTTAAAACATTGGTTTTGGACAGCTCAAATGATGTGTCAAAGGTCACATAGCCACTGGCTACTCTTTCTTTCATCATTTTTTTTTCCTTCTCCTTGCTTATTTCTAGTGTGACCCTCACAAGTCATTGCCTTTTCCACATATTTCTCCTGGAAATTCAACACATTTTCTCATGTGGAATATTTAACCTGAGTATTATAAATCCACTTGAACAGGAAGTGTTATGTACTCTAATTTTCAAAATGTAGGTATTTATCTATTAATGGGTCTAGAATTAATATAGCCATGACAGTGTTTAGTTGTAAGAGAATGAATCAGAAAATTAGATTTATTTGTAAATTTTTGAAATAATCTCTGTATATTCTATTTTGCCATAAAGCACATTTCTCATAGTAGGTATGTAACACATGTTTCCAAAAGTTTTTCCTTAACAAGAAATCTTCATTATCTCTTTGTAGTATCTACAAAAGGTTCCAAATCCTCCCCAGTTCACTACTGATACTTCCAAGAATGCTTTCCTCTGGCACAGACAGACTGGAGACTTTGGCCCTTGGATAAATACACTGATATCAGAATTCCAGCATAACAGCATGCAGTAAGTGCTTATTTATTTATTTATTTAAGAATGCATTACTTGATATTCAGAGGAGAGGGGAAAAAAGATCCATGCCATAGCATACCTGTAGAGGTCATTGGACAACTTGAAGCAGTCACTGCTTTTCAACCACCATGTGTAATCTGAAAGATCAAACTCGTATCTTCAAGCTTGGGATCAAGTACCTTTCCTACTGTGGCACCTCAGGAGCAGTGCAGTAAATGCCTTGTATTCTAGAGCTGTGAATATCTCTGTATCTCTAATAGGGCTCAGACAATATTTCTCAGAGTGAATTTAAGACAATAGAATCTAGAGGATTTCAGATTCCCAAAGGAAGGACGTGAAAGAACAGAACAAAAAAGAGAAAGAGAATATATTTTAACTAAAATTATTTTTACTAAAAAGAAAAATATGACATATACATACACACACACATATATATTATCTTATACAAACTTTTCTTAAGTTCATTTGAATTAAATCCATTATTTTACCATAAATATATGGGTCTGGCACATTGTATCTTTATATATATTCACTAATAAATTGTTATAGACTTCTGGGATATCTCTGTTTCTTGTTTGTGTGCTGATTATGCCAATATAACACTGAGATGTTTTTAATTATGCTTCATATAATAATATACAACCTATATGTATATTTTTTGGTTTTAGTATTTTTAGAAGAATAATATGATGAAATATCGATGTTATATTTCTAAGGTAAATATTTGTCCAGGCCACAATGTCTCCATCCAGGCTAAGTCTGATATACTGATCTGAATGATGGCTGTTATTCTCCATATTACAAGATTAGAGAATCTGAAAGGAATGGTTTTGAAATGGGGAGAACTTGATGGATTAGTGTTTACAAAACATTCCTGACAACATACCTTCAACCTCTTGACATTTCTCTCACCAGCGGATGACTTTGGACAGGTGAAAGAGAAGTGTCTACACCAGTTCAGTCATTCCTGCTTCTTCCTCAGTGTTCTAAAGCCTGGCCCCTTCAATCCCACTGGCAGATTGAAATTGGCCATTGTGTATGTATTTACACTAAAGATATCGACAAATATATGTCAAAAATGAAAAGTTGTTGCAATTTACATGGCAGCACTCATCTGTTATACCCAATTATGCTGTCCTAAGAAATAATATTTATTAAGCCATATTATGTCCACAAAAAATGGGTTAAGTTTCAACATCCAGTTTACATTTTTCTAGTGAATCTTTTTATTATTGGTTTGGAATAAGTTTTTATGGAATGCGGTAATCTGCCATTTTAACAGAAACTCCTAGTCTCAAACACTACCATAAGTTACTTATCTAACAGCAAATGAAAATGTGATTGAGGATTCTACATTTAATGTAGCTCTTCATTAACGTCTTAATGTTCAGGATCTACTAACTTGCCTTTAGCATCCATTGCAGGGGTACAATTTTATTTTACAGCCATGGAGCTAATTAAAACTGAGTTGCAACTGAGCCTATACTTTAAGTAATAATCTAAGTTCCAAAGGTCAAGCTTAGTGTCACTGGACCTGCTTGGAAACTTCTGCATTGTGCTACTGAGCCCAGTTTGTACAACCATGAAAATAAATGACCACACTATAAATAAAGAAAAATATGACAATGATACTTTTTTTTTTTTGCAAAGCATAGGTAACTAATGTAGACATTATCAGAAGTCTTGAGAGTCTATCTGCAGTTCCAGAAGGAAATTTGGCCATCCCCCTTCATTTCCAATAGGTGAAATATTTTTGGTTGTCAGAATTAATGGTGGGTGCCACCTCCCATCAGTCTTCTGGAATGGATAGGAATGACCAACAAATGAGGATTCATTTTCGTGTCAGATAGCAATGATTCTCTGGTTGAAAACCCTGGACTGATGGAAATGGTCTCCCATGACCTTGCAAAATTTCTTTGAAGTCTATGTTAATGACTTCCCCTCATTGTCTTTGGCAGTTGCTACATCTGTTTCCACAGGTCTTATCTTAAGGCAACTCCACCCTTCCTCTCATGTGCTAGGCTTTGTTTTGAACAGTTTAGCACTGACTTATTTGTACACCTATCTTCTTACTCCCCCAAATTCTCCAAAATTATTCTTGCTTGCCACCCTATTTAGTGGTGCAAGTGAATTCTCTCTCCCTTTCTTCTTTGGTTTTTTTGAGACAGGGTTTCTTTGTGTAGCCTTGGCTGTCCTGGACTCCCTTTGTAGACCAGGCTGGCCTTGAACTCACATGGATCTGCCTGCCTATGCCTCTGGAATGCTGGGATTAAAGGTGTGCCCCCCCCCAGCTGTAAATTCTTTTAAGGTCTCTTCTGCCTAGAGAGAAACATAGGAAAGGAATCTAAAAAAATAATAGTTGTAAATAATAAACTCAGTTTTCTTCCGTAAATATAATAAATTTTATTTAAATTTAGAGTGCATTAGTAACAGATTTCTTAACTTTACATTTTGCTTCTCTAGTCAAGGTTGTCATGCTTTCAACCATTTTTTTTTAATTTGGATAATTAAATGATAGTAACTCAGCAGGTGGATTTTCCCCAGCTGTCAGAATTCTTGCAAAAATATCATTTGAAACTACTTGACTTAAAAGGGACCTGACAATTAAAGTGATGTGTGTGTATGTGTTTAAGGATTTATGCAATGAATATGCTTCTTTGGAAGTTTATTTTTAACCAATTACTATATGTTGTAGAAGAGTTACTCACTGTTATTCAACTATATTTCATTACTAATAATTAGCTTTCTACATTTAAAAATGATTTGCTCCTACTACTTCAGAGGCTACTAATGGCAGCTACTAAATCACAGTCTTAACAGAGAGGCTTCACTTTATTTCTTGATTATATTGCCTTTGTTGCTCCAAATTTAACAAGGTGATTTTTGTCTTTGAAATGTTGTACTTTGTGTTTTTAGGAAGAGTGATAAGATGATGCTAATTTGATTCTGTTTTTTTTTTTTAAATTAGAGTCTTAAATCTCTCCCCCTTTGAAATGGCATCCTCATACTCTGTGAGTAAAAGAGCAACCAGCCCAACACACACACACACACACACACAGGTGGCAGTGACCAAGAGCCTTTGCTTCTGATTCTGGTACTTGCCCTTCAAAGTTTGTTTTACATAACAGTAAGATTAACATTCTATGGAAGCTTGTTAAAAATTGAGACCTTCAGACCTGTAGAATAGGAACCAAGACTTGGAGTTAACTACTGTACTAGTTAAAGTTTGCTGGACATTGGTTAACAGGTATTATGAAAAGTAATTCTGAAGATAGAAAAGTACAATAGAAACATTTATGAAAGTCTGAGTATTCATATTGACAAAAAGAAGACACCCTTTGTATCTTCAAATCAGATAACGTCTTTGAAAACTACAGGAAATGACCAATTATTATTATTTATATTTTAGGCATACTCATTTTCACAAAAGATTTCAAGAATAATGTCAGGAAGCTGTGTATTGAAACTCACATGAAAGAGGATAGAGTATGGTGCCACTCAGCTCAGTGAATGTCACTGTGGGAGCATCCTTAAATGACTTTGTGGAAAGTGTAATCTCATCGTGCTTGCTTACTTTTTGTAGAATCACATCGGAGAATCACAAACGGGGTGAAGGTGTATTCTTTTGGTAGAAGGAAATACAGCAAAAGCAAAGCATAAGAAACAGTGAGATGAAGAAGGAAATAACAGGGGTGACAAGAAAAAACAACGAGTTTGAAAGAGAAAGAAGAATTTCAAAAGTATAGGCAGCATCTCCTGTGGGTGCCCTAGACATCAAAATGAGAAATACAGAACAACTCAGAGATACATATTCCCAAAGTCACAACAGCCGCAAACCCTTGTCAGCAACTTAACAAGACTGTGATGCCAAGAGCAAAATCCACATCCACAAACTTATACTCATCCAAATTGCAGCATTTGCCTATGACGAGTCCTTGCTGGAATCTTTTTATCATGATAAACATAGTTTGTATTATAGAGAACACTAAGGAAGAAGAAAAAAAGTGTTGAGCATGAGACATGATTTTTCTGTGGAAACCAAACAGAGAAGCAACTTGTACTAATATTGTCCATGCGCAAAGATGGCTGTAAAGTTTTTAGGTAGGATATAAATAAAATGCTCACTCCAGCACTGCTTTGTAAAAACAAAGTAAACAAACAAACAAACAGACAAACAAACAAATAGATGTGACTTTGTTTTATGGAGCACACAGATTAAAGTTAAGAACTGAGATGATTCAGCAATGGACCATCTTATTATTGATTTCAAGTTTGCTGAAGAGCCCAAACACTGGGAACAGAGCCAAAATATTTGTGCCAACAATATATGACTAAACACTTTCCCTAAGCTGCACAAAGCTTAGGGATAGAGTACTCAATAACACAAGAGAATGGAATCTAGCCCCCCTTGACCTTAGGAGGTATTTATGGGATAGCTTCAATCAATCTACTCAAGGGATGTTAATTAGTACACTAAAATTTTCAAGTCCCTGTGAGTTGAGCAGACTATTCAGTGAAATTGACGTTCTGAAAATCATAATAGCAACTGAATTATATCAATGTTGCTACTGAGAACATTAGCCTGGATTTATTTTTGGGGGTGGTGGTGGTGGTGAGGTTTGTCACATTCTGTATCAGCAAGATAACTGCCTTAAAGTTGCCAGGCATGGACTCAGTTAACTGCATACCCATCATCAATTAATTGGACTGTTGTCTATAGAGCACTGCCATGCAGGAAGGGAGGTGAAAACAATCACAGGCAGAAAACGTGTAAATAATTTAGTGATAATGATCTTTGAACATTTTGGCATCATGGGTCATAATAATCATAACCATAAGCAGTACGGTGGTGTAAATTATGTGTCAATGGCTCTTAGAAAACAGTAACAGATGAAGTAGAACACAACTGTCACTGTGCCCTGTGTTGTGTCCTCCATCATAGTGGTTCTTAACTTGTTCTGCATGTGCTCATCTTTCAGTTGTAAGCTACAGAAACTAGGAATTTAATTTATCCCTATTATCACTGTATTTGTAGCAAGTAGTGCAGGTTGATATTTATTCATCCTAAATACTTATTGAGTGTGTTATCGTCATTTTCCTGGCCACTAGAGGATGGAGTAGTCAAGCAAATTAGAAAATGATGATCCTTGCATTCTGGCTCTTATATACTTGTTCAAATGATGCTTCTTTGTTGAATTATTTATTTTTTTATATATCAAGATGAGAAATCGACGCTCTCAGAATGTTGCATTCTGGCTATTAACATGAATGCTGGGTCAGAGAACTCTTTATTTAAGGAGCACTATTAAGTTTTGATGAAAAGAGTAAGGATGAGAGCTTTTAGAAAAGTCTCATAGACAGACTTTCGAAATGGCCTATATAAAGATCTCCACATATGAAACAAGATATATGTATCCAGATGATGATGGAGAAGCTAACAAATGATGTGCCAGGCACCAACCACACAGCAACAGAGCTTTGTTGTTTCCTGGGATTTTGTTTTTTACTTTCTTTATAAAATGGAGCATGTTGGATGTGTATAGGGTTTAGATAAGATTACTACAGAACCCAAATCATCTCTCACATACACTCTCTCTCTTTCTTCCTCTCTGTGTGAACCTCTCTCCCCTCTCTCTGTCTCTATCTCTCTCTCATTCTTCCCTTCCTTCACCCCTCTTTCCCTGCCCCCTTCTCTTTGCATGTGTATGTATAATTTAAAGCTTTGGGAACTTTAGCTTTTCTGTTAACTTCAGAAAAAGTATCCTAATTTTCTGTGTTGAGTTGGTGCTACATCAGAATTGTCAGCTCCCCTGGTCTTAAAGTCGGTCTTTCCATTTGTTCAGTAGTGATGCAGTACATTAAATATGAAAGGTTCTGTCTAGCTGGGTTTGATAACAGAAACTAATAATAAAATATTCCCTAAGTAAAAAAAGAATTGGACCTGCTGTGTCACATGTGTGTCAGTAGGTGGCAGAGAAAAAAAGAGGCTAAGCCTCCGTTCAGTGTTCTCCCAGGTGAACATCTGAATAATTAGTGGTTTAACACTCCCTGAAAAAAATCAAGCCTGATGGGGAGTAAGCCAGAGACTAGAAGAACCCCGCCTGGGAGCCTGAGTCTCCAGGCAGCAGCATGCCCGAGAAAGATGGTCCTCTCATGGGGACACTTTGGGGGACCCAGGCAAAGAGCAAGCCCAAGATGACCACCAGACTGGTGCCCACGGGGCCCAGATATGGAACAAGCCTGAGCTGGCCACCACTTTGGGGCCATGCAGGCTTAGGGGAGCAGTCCATGCCACCGTGAACCTTGCTTGGTGCCATAATGCAGAAGCAGGGCGTAACACTCCTGGAATGACCCCAGATACTCAGAGACCCCTGCAGCCACTAATAGGAGCAAGTGAAGAAATGGAAGAGAAGGAAAATGTAGGTACAGTGAAGAAAGGCACAACTGGAGACTCAAGGATAGTGAGGAACAGCCTGATGTGAGCAGCCAGCAATGCCATCTGGGACCATGGTAGGGTCCCGGCCTGTGCTGATACTGGGGTCTACGTCTGGGTCCATGGCCTTGCAGCAGTAGGGGTCTGTTACCACAAGAGGCCAGGCAGACACCCCTGGTCTGGGCTGCTGTCCAGGGATGTGTTGATGTATGTGGGTTGTACAGAACTGGCCCTACTCCTAGACTGGGCATCCTGGGAGAGCTGGCGTTGGGGCGTGGAAACAGATGAGCTGACCCCTAGCCAGCTGTAGGACTGAGTACAAGCAGGGCATAACATTTCCTGCCCCACTCCATCACATTGTGTGAGTTCCATGTAAGCCTGACCTGGGATATAAATATGGGAGAACTGGCCCTGCCACCCATCTCCCATGAAGGGGCATGGACAAGGGAGAGATACCCTCCTTCCACATAGCCTTGTGTAACCTGTGGCAGGTGGGAGACCTGGCCTGGGGGTCATGACAGCAAAAGAACTGGCCACCTCACCAGTTGCAGCACTCAGGAGAGCAGACCCTGTACCTATGCACCTGTATCTGTGTAGCCTAGGCACCATAGGAGAGCTGACCGTGGTGGTGGAAGGAGGAGGAGGGCACTAGTGAGAATTTTCAGTGCATGAGAATCTACCATGGGGTGACATGGTAAGGGAGAGAAGAACCCACCCCACCCCCATCGCCCCTTGCCACCGATGGCAGGCAGAAGAGCTGGCTTTGAGATCATCAGAACTGGAGAGCTGTCCCTGCCCTTTACCTACTTCAGTATTCAGGAGAGTGGACCCTGTACCTCACCTGGGCAGTATAGTAAAGCTGGTCCTGGATGTGGGGGTTGTGGGGGAGCTGGCCCTGCCTCTTGTCTGCTGTTCAGGGGCACAGACTAGAGAGAAGGAAGAGATGCCCTTTTCCCCACCCTTGTTCCTCGCCACCTATGGCAGTCAGAAAAGCTGACTCTGAGGTTATAAAAATAGGACTGGCCCTTTCCCTCACTGGCTGCAACACTTGGGAGAGCCTGCCTTGCACCTCTTCTGGGCAGGAGGGTAGAGCTGGCCCTGGTTTTGAGATTGCCAGTGTGCTGCCCCAAGGACGTGAGAACAGGAGAGCCTGTAGGCTGACCAACTCAGATACCTCTCAGGACCAGATAGATGGCTTTGAATTGGCTCACTCTAACATCTATCACATCAGTGAACTGCTGGAGGGCATTAAGGGGTTGGTCCTACAGATCCAGAACTACAGGATCCCCATGACACAAGGCAGCAAGAGGGTGTCCCAGAGGAGTGCCGGAGAGGTTCCACTATTGATAGTGTAGCAGAAGCCTTGAACTACATCAACACATCATTGCAAGTCATTTTTGTTCACAAAAATATAAAAGGAGCATACTGTGGGACACACTGTTACACACTATAGCTTCCACAACAAGTTCTTTTTCTCTGTTGGAGAGGAAGGGGATTGCCAGGGTGGAGGAGATAAATGGAATTGGGATGAATGATGTGAAATTCACAAAGAACCAATAAAAAATTTTAAAAAACCAAAAAAGTATTTACTATCTTTAAAAAGAGAAATACATTAAGATTTAATAACAATTTTGCAATTGTTATTAAATATAATCCCCCCCACACATATATACATATTCTGATTGTTTTCTCCAGTAGCTCAAACTGACTTTGAATTTTGTGTAGCCATGGCTAGAACTCCTTATCCTATCCTCCTGCTTCTTTCTCCAAAGAGTTAGGTTTCTAGGTGTATTTACTTAAAATATGTAGAATAGAGGGTAACAGTTGTTCCATTAAATTCACCTGCTGTTTTTGCTTAGGACATTAAGAGAACTTTCCAAAACTATTTGCTCTAATATTCTAACGTGGCAAGTCTGAATATATTTTAACTTTAAGAAAAGATTTGTTTTATTTTTGCAGTGTGCTTGTGGGTGGTTGTGGGTGAATATACACAAGGATGTGTGGATGCAGATCCCTTTTCATGTGTGGAATACAGAGGAGCTTGTCAATTCCTCAGAGCTGGAGTTTCAGGTGTTTGTGGGATGTGTGGTTTATTATGCTGGTGGCAGCATTAAACTCTGGTCTGAGTCATTGTGCATCGAATGCTCTTTACTGGCCATCTTTCTAGCCCATCTTTGTTGTTTCTGTGATTTTTTCACATTAGCATAAAAACAGTAAGTTTCATCATCACATTGTCATACTGGTGTGTAAGTTTGGATTTTTGAAATAAATCCGGATTATTTTAGAAAACAAGTGAAGAAGCACAGTAAGCAACAATAAATTTGGAGAAAGTCGTAAATTAGAGATCTGCAGATGCTATAGAAAATTCACTCATACTTGTAATAGAGGGTGACATTCTTCCATACAACTGGTGAGATTTTGAGAGAATGGGAGGAAGTAAATTAAAGATAGAAATAGCTAGAATTTTCTAAAAAAATTGATACAAGTATCTAACCTGAGATTTAACAACTTCCATCCAATTATATATAAAATGAATCAAAAAAAAAACTCCACTTAAACAACATATTGAGAATTTAGAACACTGGTGATAAAGAATGTAGTTTAAGTGACATGAAAGAGAGGAGAGATTGTCTGCACAAATGTATGACTGGAATTACATTTAACAGGTAATCTCTCAACAGTGTGATGGAGAAATCCAGACAAATTATTTTCAGTTGGTAAGAGAAGATTGTGACCCCAGAATTCTATTTCTTAAGTTCTCCAGAAATGAAATATAGATGCCCCCGCACATAAAATGAAAACCTTCATTTATGAAGGATTGTCATTCCTAGGCCTGTCTGAAGAATGTAATTAGAGGACGAGAGCTAGGAAATTCG
>CM053766.1:66837601-66855830 GCA_028658305.1 Pachyuromys duprasi
TGGACATGATGAAATCTATACACCTAGGGAAGATAAGCAAGAAGGAGGACCCAGAGTGGGATGATCAATCATCGCTTAGATGGACAAATGGGATGGACATTGAATGGAGGAGAAAACAAGCATCATGACAGGAGCCTACCACAGAGGGCCTCTGAAAGACTCTAACTACCAATGTATCAAAGCAGATATTAAGACTCACAACCAAGCCTTCAGAAGAATGCAGGGAATCATATGAAAAAAGGGGAGACTTTCTAAGACTTCGAGAGGACAAGAGCTCCACAAAGACCAAGTAGGTCAGGGCACAGGGGTCTTTTATGAGACTGTTTCTCCAACCAAGGACCATATATGGATATAATCTAGAACCCCTGCTCAGATGTGGCCCATGGTAGCTCAGTGTCCAACTAGGTACCCTAGTAAGGGGAACAGGGACTATTTCTGACATGAACTCAATGGCTGGCTCTTTGATTCTCCCTCTCCCCCAGAGAGGAGCAGCCTTGCTAGATCCCAGAAGAGGACATTGCAGCCAGCCCTGAAGAGACATGATAAACTAGGGCCAGATAGAAGGGGGGGTCCTCCTCTATCAGTGGACTTGGAGGGGGGCAGGGAGAAGAGGGAGGGGTGGGTAGAGTGGGAAGGAATGAGGGGGGCTATGGCTGGGATACAAAGTACATAACCTGTGATTAATATAAAAATAAATAAATTACTTAGAAATCCTTTAATGCCTTATTTCTAAAAAGACAAAATATGTGGGTCAGAGGGACAATGAAGCAGTCATGAACATATCTTGCTCTTGCACAGAACCTGGGTTTGGTTCCCAGTACCCAAGTGGTCTTTGTAACCATCTACAGTTCCAGTTCCAGAGAATTCAACCCTCTTTTGACTTCTGCAGGCACAAAGCACAGACATATTGCAATATACACATGTAGGCAAACACTCATACTCAAAAATTGAAAAAATTAATAAATCTAAAAAGGAAACCCCACCAAGTATGTAAGCTAGTGCTTCCTATATTGTTGTTTAGAAGTTGGTATTATATTGTTACTTTCAGTTCTTAAGCCATAATTCTATTTAGTAATACCACACATATCATTTTTCCTGTTACTATGGATGTATGTATGCAGTGATGTTTTAGAAGTATATATTGCATGTTGGAAATTTTGCATGTTTGCATACCTAGAGTTAGTAAAGCCTTGGCAATACATTGTTCTACACTAAATATGACCAGTCACCTGTTTTCTTAAGTAAAAAAAGTTTAGACTATAGTCACACCTTTCTGCTTGCTCCTCTTTTAGGCTGTGTTTACCCTATAGTACAGGATTTATAAGTTGTGAGAATGCATATTGTCCTCGAGCTTAAATATTATCTGGCATTTTAAGACAAAAGTTGGCAAATGACAAATATAATATATTTTAGTGAATCTCTTATTGATTTCCATTGAGTACAATATGTTTTAAAGTCTGCTGTAGATTGAGGTGATCATTGTACTGCTGTGTGTTCTTTAAATCCAAGTTATGCTCATGTTTTAAATATATTAAATGCCATTCCATGTGAGTATTAACATTTGCTTTGCATTGAATAAACTGGTACCTGATTATATAAGTCCTGGGTCTCAGAAAAACAGAATTAATAAGAGTATATAGGTACATATAAATAAGACAAATTATGGAAATTGGAGTATGAAAGCTGAGAGGTTTCCAAGTGGGGTAACAGGAAATGTGATGGTATGATTTATCCCAAAGGCCAGAGAATTAACAGCAGAGGGGAAACTTTCCTCAGTCCCGAGGTCAGAAAGCCAAAACAGCAGAAATTCTGATATTTAAGGGCACATGCTGAATCTCCCAACTCAAGTCATGTACAGTGGGGATAAGGAGGGAAGGAAGGAGGAAGAGAGGAAACTCACCTCTTTTCCACCTCTGAATCTGTTCTGAACGTCAATATATTCATGCTGGGAAGGGTGGATCTTCTTTCTTCAGGTCTAAGTCTGTACAAGCTCTTATTGCAGTACCAGAAACCAGGATGAAAATTCCTCTTGTATAGTTGAAGAAGCTTTCCTTTCTTATAGTCCTGAAAACTAGGAAGTCTGATGGATAGATTTGGTGTTGGTGACGGTGAATTTCATGGTTTCTAGAATGCTATCTTCTCACCTGAGATTGAAGAAGACATTTAATGAGGTCTCTTAAGCTCATTCTATGAGGGCAGTACACCACTCATGTTGGCTTCATGACCTAGTCATCTTCCCAGGTGTGTGCATGGAAAAATGAAAAGCACTGTAATCTTTAACCTGCTTATTCAAATAGCAATCATTCCTTAATACAATGTGATATACTTAGAAATAGTTTCTACTGGACTAAAGGTCCATTCCCAATCTGTATATAAATCTCATGTATTCTACTAGATTTTTTTTTCTATTTGAGGCAGGAATAACAACAATTATAATTCACAACGAATTGGTTTTTAGATAGCATGTGAGGTGCCTCTGGTAAATGGGAAAGTTAAACCCCATTTGGTAAGACAGAACATATCTGAACTGTTCTTTTCTCTCTGATGTAGGCTTAGTGGCCATTGAATGTTTCTTGTTTTCATCCTTCTGTATAGGGTGTGTAAAGAGGAGGAGGGATGGGGGAAGCTGCAAAATCCTACCTTGCTGAGGCACATGAGGACAGAGCCCAGCTTTCATTATCATTCAGGACTGAGAGCTTCCTGCCCATCGCAGTTGCCCCTCATCTACTCAGGAAATTAGACGTAATACAATTTTTACAATTGACTCTCTCGTATGAGAGGATGATTAATGAAGATGACATTTAGCCTGATTGTTGTGCTCTTTAGGACGACATTCTAGATGAAGAACTCTCATTTCCAGGCTCCAGCTGGAGATGACATTCTTTGAGGAAGATATACTGTTTGGCTGTTTCAGTAACCACATTCATAAGTGCCGGTTTCTATCCTTTCTGTCAGACTCATGAGGAGCCTTTTTCTTTGTTCTGAAGAAAAGCGTCTATCAGTTTGTGAGACATGAATTGCATGACTGATTTTACTTTTAAGCTTTGTTGAAGATGCCAGCATTCCACTTTAAATTGCATTGTTTGAAAAACTTAACCCAGACACTTTTATTGTAGAATCTCAAAGTCTTCAATTAGGATCTTAGCTCTTAATTAAGGATACAAACGTTTAAAGTCAGACAAGGTTTACCAACTCTAATGTTCTTTTCGGTTTTTCAGACCTGGAAGGGAATGCCAAGCTGCTCTGACCTCTAACCTTTTACATATTATTACTATTATGTTTCTCTTTGTGTGTATGACTTTATATGGTGTGTGCCCTTACATGTGTATGTAGACATTCATGCAGATTAGTTCTACATGCATGCAGATGAGATAATGTCAGTGGATAACGTCTTTTGCTTTCTGTCTTGCTTGAGAATGAGTCCCTTGTATTGTACACACCAGGCTCTCACCTGTCTCTGCCTCCCATCTTGTCATAGGAAGGCTGAAATGTCAGACAAGTGCTATTGTGCCAAGCTTTATGTGGGTTGTGGGTGTTCAAACTCAGGTTTTCATGCTTGAATGACAAGTACTTTATGCACTGGCCATCTCTCCAGATCCAGATGTTATAATCTTGTAGGAGCCCTTACACATGGCCCCTTGGAAATTCCTTTCATCCATTTCCCCCAATAGACATCAGATCTCAAAAGCTGTTAACAGGGTTGGAAACATATTGAGTGCCACGATGGTTATTGCTCTAATTGCAGTATGATTTTATAAGAAAGAAGTCATCACTGATTCTGTGTTGTAGCAAGGTTCTCTAAAGGAAACTTGTCTGAATTTCTCCCTCTGGCAAGCAAACACCATGGTTCCTTGTTGCTCGGTCTGAAGCAGGCTGGTTTGCCAAATGGATCAATCCTTCATTCATACCATACTTGCTACTGTTTGTTCCCATGCAGGTCAGAATCCAAGTGATCCTCAGATGCATTTGTCTTACCTGTGATGAGGGCAGGACAGAACACAGAAGACTGAAGAACACAAAGCTGATCTAAATTAACTTGGAAGGGTCAAATCTGAAGATAAAATCTGAGACTGATAGTACAAATAGGATATAAAAACAAGACCAAGAGACTACTATTCAAACTTACAAACCAACCAAGCTCGCATTTAGATTTAAGACAGTGTATCTCAATCTGTTATCCTGTATATCAGAGATTTATATTACATTTCATAATAGTAACAAAATTACAGTTATGAAGTAGCAATGAAATTAATTTTATAGTTGGGAGTCATCAAAACATGTATTAACTGTATTAAAGGGTCACAGTATTAGGAAGGTTGAGAACCACTGGATTAAGGGGTAGAGAGAATTAGGAGCGGACCTAAGTGTATGTTTTCCAAAGTACTGAACTATCCAGAAAGAACTTGGCTTATTCCTTCTGAGTCAATCCAAGGAAAGAATCTTTGAAATAAGAATGACCCAGTCCAAAAACGTTTAAGAAAATAAATTTGTCCTTATTAGACTTTCTCAATTTACAATATGAAATTACAACCCAATACCGACTCTTTAGAAACGGCTTGAAAAATACTTTTTTTGAAATTGTAATATATTGTTTTCCCTTCCCTCCCCACTTCAAATCCTTTCATATACTCCTCCTTGCTCTCTTTCAAACCTATGGCCTCTTTTTTTATTAACTGTTGTTTTACTAATATGTCTATGAATATACATATAGTTTTCCAAATACACAAATACAAACTATTCAGTCTGCCAAAAAGTATACCAAAAAGTCTCGCCAACATTACTACCTAAACATGAGCTGAACTAGGACAATAATAAAGTGGACAGAGGAAATGCCAGAAGTACTCAATCCTACACAATAAACTCCCTGAAACAGAGAAATATTGAGAATGGAAGAAATAGTCTTCTTCAGGGAAGACTATTGGTTATCCAATATCAGGCATCCTTGAAAAAGAATATATACAAGGAATAGATGAATAGATGCTATAAATTGTAATTTTGATAGAATTACAATATGAATGTGTTTTTACATTCATCATTGCTTTTAATATACTTGAAATAATGCTAGGATGTTTTCCTAGCAATTGCATTCACGATATGGCTTTGTTAAGACTTTTCATGAGCATTGTGAGAAATCAATGTTCTTTTCTTTAGTGCTATGACTAGCTGATCACAAGTCTGAGATTGCTGTTAACAGAAACATCTGTATGCTCTTCCAAATAAAGAAAATGGAAACTTTCCTTTCCAGTCTATTCATTTTATTACTTCTAGGACCCTATTTGTCAGAATAAATTAAGGATCACAGAATTAACTGTAAACATAGATTTATAAAGATCCTGCTATAAGTCTGCTGATAGAGACTCAAAAAGAAGCTCTGTCTCTCTGAAGAAAATATATTTCCCCAAACATATTTTTAATATTAATATTTCTAGAAACTGGGTGAGTCTTTGATTATAGATATTACCAAAGTCTTAGTTATTATTCTATTGATGTGAAGAACTTCATGAAGAAAGCAACTTTTAGAAGAAAACTTTTAATTAGGGGTTTGGTTACAGTTCAGACAGTTGGTCCTTCATCAATGTGGCGGTGAGCATAATGGCAGCAAGGCAGGTGAGCAGAGAGCTGGGAAGTGTCTGAGAGCTTTATGCCCACATAACCAGGCAAGGCAGAAAGTGAGGGACTGGGCCTGACTTGGGCTTTTGAATCCTCAAAGCTCAGCCTTAATGACACACCTCTTCCAACAAGGCTACAGTTGGCCTAGAGAGCTGTCAGCTGGGGATTAAGCATGCAAATATTTGAGCCTGTGGGAGCCTCTCTCATTCAAACTAGCACAAGAAGATGCAAGATAATTTTTTTTTTACCATTAAAGTCATCATTTCATCAAAGATCTATATACTTTGCACCTCAAGTCCTTGGGGGGAGAATATTGATTTAAGAATTATTGGCTTTCTCTTATTTCTGTTATCTGCCATTTTATATTTATTCAATTTCAACCGAAAAGTCTGAGATAAACTTTTGCTTTTACCCCCAGCACAGAAATCTGCTTCTTTATTTGCTCTTAAAAATACTTCTGTTTGACAGCTTTATCCCATGTCACTCCCTTTTCTGCTCTTGACAGAAACCATTTCCGTTTGGTTCATTCTTGACTTGTTACTCTTAAAGGATGACCTTCTTGTCTTGATTGGAATGAAATGGACTGGCTCAAATGTCCCCCTGACTCCTCTATACCAAAGTACGCCTTTACCAATTTTGACTTCTATTATTTCTGTCTAAAAAAAATGATCTTTCCTTCTACACTATCTCTTCTGTGACTTTGCATCATTATTGATTCCTTTTTTCTCTAAGACTTTTCCATTTTCTCTGTATTGATTCCTTCTCCTCAGATGTGAGCCGTAATTGACTGTCTTATAACACAAAATTGCACATAATTATTTTTAATAACACAAACTACTCCTTCCTAAATTCATTCACAAATCACCTTCCCCCTTACTTAAGTTCAGACTTTTGAAAAAAAATAAACTAACATGGTGTCCATCATTGTTCATTCCTCGAAGTACAGAAGTCTGAATTGATTTCTTTGCTTAAATTTCTGTCAGTGTCTGGCAACGTTACCTGTGGTATGTTACCTAATGTGATATAGCATCTAATGTCCATCTTAATGTGTATTCTTTTGGCATGTACAGACAGGTAGGATCTCTTAAGCAACTTCTGTAGTTTCACATACTATTGTTTTTGACAACTGCATCAACTGAAATATTTTGAAATTTAAGGTTACGTTTTTAAGAATGATAGCACTATGTATTTTGGTAGGCAAATCCAGACCCTTTAAAACTTAGTTATACAAGAACAATTGATGTCTGAACCACAATTATTTCAGCATAAATTTGTTAATTATGTTTTTGAATCTCAACTTCAAATCCTTCAGCCTTGTTTTTCCTCTCACTCTTTTCCCATTTTTTTATTTTTTAAGATTATAGCAGAATTTAATAATCTCTGCACTCCAGTTCCTTCCTCTAACCCCAATACACCATCTTGATCTCTTTCAAAATCATGGCTTCCATTTTTTAAAAATTTTGATACATGCATATATACATATATTCCTCAAAATAACCAGGGGAGTTGCATGCATAATGTTTTAAAATTTGTTATCTTTAAAAAATTATCTTTTAACTTTCCATTTCATTATTCATTCCATGTTTAGAATTTAATTCACTGTAATGGCTTCACACAGTTTCTGATATGTTGGTTGCTATTAAATGTATATTGACCTGCTTTCTCTATTAGAATATTTAGCTGGATATTTCAAACTCAGTGTTCTTTCATATAATTCTAGAACTGCTTTCAATTTGCATATCCAGGAACCAAACTAGAAATTTCTAGTTATAAATATTTTTCTATTCCATTGCTTTTACAATGTGTTAAATAAAACAAAACCCTTTAAATTTTACCTCAGAAATTTCATCTCTCAATCTTTTCTTCCTTTTCTCTTAATAACAAATATTTTGTTTTAATTTCTTACAGTCACAAAAAATTCAAGCTTCATAGCCAGACTCAGAGCTATGTAGCTCTTCTAACTGATTTTCCAGTGTAGTCTCTACTCTTCCTACCCACATTCTTGCCATTGACGGAGGTATGTCAGTTCTTGAATAATCAGTTCTTGAATAATGAGGAACAAATTTGAGAAGTTTTGTACGTTTGATCATTATTTGCTTTACCTGAAATGGCTAATTTTTCTTCTCAGAGATGGGAGAATTGAAAATTCCACTCATTAAATAAATTTCAATAAAAGAATCTTTATGAAAAAAGTTTATCCTTTGTATCTTCATATTCCAGTCGTGGCTCTTCTGTTTCTAAAGAATAGAAAAACAAAATGATTTATGTTGTTATTTGTTTATTACTTAACAAATTAGATCCAAACTTAGCACCATAAAGCAACCCACACTTATTAAATCACACTCTGTATAGGTAAGAATCTTTGAAACTGCTTAGTTATTCCACTTTGTGGTTTCATAGCAGGCTGAGACTGATCTCAGCTCCAGATCTATAGTCTCAAGGATTGATGAAAGATTCACTTTCAAGTTCAATGCTAAGATCCTAGTGCTATGGGTTGGAATAGCTTGTTGGCTGTTGGCCAGGCATAATCTCAATACCTTGCCACTGCAGCTTATTTAATATGATATATTGCCCAGAAGAGAAATGGATGTGTCATCTCATTATTTTTGTTGATCTAGAAGCATATGTTATGTTAAGTTAGTAGTCAAGTGTAGAGGATTATACATGGGTGTGAATACACTTGGTAGAAAACATTTGGTAGCACTTTAGAATTGTGTGTCTTTACCATTTAATCCTCATATAGTCTTACAGAGGATAAGAACTTAGTCCAGAGACCAAGTTTAGCATTGAGAGGTTAAGGGCAAGTCTAAGAAGTGAAGGAACTCAGACTTAGATTGAAGAAATTGTGTTTAAATCTCCATGACCTTCTAGGAAAAAAAGAAAAATCATCGTAACCATGAAAACAAAGGCATAAGTATGGGAAAACAACATGAATGAATACAGTTTTTCATTCTAGCATTCTGTAGTAAATTTGTTTATCAGCTTTTCAGTATCTGTGCCATACAGACCCTATGATTATAAGAAAATCTTTGTCTACCAGCCAATGGTTTAATTGCAACATTGATCACAACCAGTCATCCAAGGAGGTAAGCTCACATGGTACAGCATGGCTTCAACATTTACAGTGGATGGGCTTTATGCAGAAGGTTATATGTGTAGATGGTGCAAGAGGTGAAGAAGGAAGCCCTTGCTTCTTCAAATACTGAGCTGAAGTGAAGGCTTTGAAAGTCAAAGGAAAGTGCTGGAAAGTGTTCACAGGTACAAAAGATTTACACATTACCTACCTTCTGTGCATCCTAGAAGTTGCAGACCCAAAAGCAAATACTCTCAGAAGACCACCCACAGTAGAAGCAACCAAGCTTTCCTGACCAGGTCTGGTGGAGAGGATACATATGTTTGACTAGTTCTTTATTATGATGTCCCAGATGTTGCAAAAAACTAAGGATCATCTAAATTGAGTTCAGCTGGCTAATTTAAAATACTCGTTATTTGTTTAAAAAATTTCGCATGTGTTCTAAGAGCCAGTCTTGGAACATGCTCCTGAGTTGCTGGTATGTGCCTCTGTTACTAAACTGCATGTAGAACTGACCATGCCTTATTTATTTCTAGACCACCTAATATTGAACATAATTGAAACTTATTGAGTAATTTAGGGAAAGTTAATATTATTTCCAGGTCCTTTTATTTTTATAGTACTGGCAACATTCATAATGAGACAATCTCTAAAATAAGGCTTTAGTATGACTATTAATAATGACTTGTATCTATCTCAACCTCTTTCTCTTATTGTAAATTATTTATGGGAAAGAATTTTGGTAGCATACTAGGTCTGAGACATTAAAATAATGATTCACATCACCTCAGCATAATTTCTGAGCTTACTAGACATGAGAGATCTCTGGGTTCAACTCAGTCCTGGTGAATCAGGATCTGTACATTTTGAATTTCATCAATGTCTTCAGATGCATATGCACTCATGAAATTTCATGAGCATGGAGGGGTACTCCAAGGGCACATGGTATCATCGCATAAAGCTTCACATGCAACCAAAGAACTATTTGTATTAGAATTGTTAAGTTTGTCATGTGGTGATGATTTGTAGATAATGGTGATAGTAGCTTAAAGTTAGCATTCCCAAGCCCCACAAATTACCCATCAGAGATGTCATAATGCATCAGAATTTTACCAAGTTCTCTAGGTTATTCATGTTCTCATTTAGATTTGAGAAGATCTGGGTAAAATGTCCATCATCTTGGAGCCAGATTCCCTATCTTTCTTTTTAACATGAGATAATGATAGCAGCCATCCATTTGCCTTGTAAAACTGCCATAAGTATTGCATATGGTAATATATGCACAGAGTTTAGCACATTGCTTGGGGCCTAGAAATCATATGGTAATGTTAGCTATCAAAAGCTGCTACACATGCTTGCTTTTGAATACATGCATGTTTGCCTTATCATATTGCTGGCAATGGTAGCTTCAAGTAAATATTATGTTCAGCGATTTTAATTTCTTTTTGCTTATTCCTTTTCTAAATATATTGTGGAATGTTTTTGTTTCCTCCTCCATTTCATCTTGATATTTCTTCATAGTGTTTAACTCGTCAGTAATCTTTTTTACGTGAACTTTGAGTGATAAGAGACATGAAGAAGTACATGGATAAATATAGCCAATACTGTGACCACCACCCTTACCCAAGAAAATATACAAAAGGAAGGCAATTACACGAATGATAAAAGGGCAGGTTTTATAACCAGTACAAAAAGATAGGCATAATTCAACAAGTATTTACAGTCAGCTATATGGAATTTATTTAGCATATTCATAGCGGTATAGGACAGGTAGAAATCTGTATTGACATATTCTGATTTCCATGTACTTCCTCACTTATTTTTCTGATTTACAAATATTGTTTTAATGGATCAGGTTTTTTTCATTATTAAGTGGTTACAATTATATTAAAGAAAGGTTGACACCAATTACTTCAGCAATATGAAAGTGTCTAAAAGGGGACAGCATTGCAGATAAAGAATAATTCAGAATGCCTAACCTTACCAGGCAAAGGTTATATTTGCCAGGGGAAAGGAAACCATGAAGAAGCAGATAGGCCCTTGTTGGTCTGTGTATCATATGAGCATAGGTTAATCATCTGGATTCTTGTAGTTGGCTGAACTTTGCTTCTATGATTGCTGAGATGTAGTTGGGTGGTTATAAAGGTATGCTAAAGTTCTAATTTGTTTACAAATTAAACTAGTGGAAGGAAACTATATTGAGCCAAACTTTATCACTCAAGTATGGAGAAAGGTTTGTGTCATACTTCCTTCAATTTAAAGATTACAAAAGACAAGGTTTTCAAACTGAAAGAAGTAAAGCCCTGGGGAAAGGTTTATGTTTTGATAGAGCTGGTAAAGTAATTTAACCAGAACAGAAGGTTCAAATTTAAAGCAATTGATTGCTAAACATAATTTATGCTATACTACTTCTTTATTTAAAACCCAGAGAAAAGTATGCCAATTGCTTATCCAATACCAAATGGGAAGCCATGAAAAAATATATATAACAAACAACATCGTACAGACTGCACATGTTGTATTTATATATTTAGGAATATATGTGTATGTGCATGTATGTACATATATATACAGAAACAGTAAAGGAAAATGAGGTCATGTAATTGAAAGAGAACAAAGGGGTACATAAGATGGTTTGTAGGGAAATTATATTATTAGACTCTAAAAAACTAAACTAAAATTAAACAAAATCTTCTAATTACATTAGTACCATATTTAAATGAAAATCTCTGCAATGTTCTATACTGACATATACTTTGGACTGGCTTCTGCCTGCATCTCTGTCCTCAAGTATTTTTTTTTAATTTTCCAAATTTTAATTTTTTGTATTAATTACAGTTTATTTAGTTTGTATCCCAGCTGTAGCCCCCTCCCTCATTCCCTACCAAACCCATCCTCCCTCCCTCATTTCCTCCATGTCCCTCTCTAAGTCCACTGATAGGGGAGGTCCTCCTCCCCTTCCATCTGACCCTAGTTTATCAGGCCTCATCAGGACTGGCTGAATTGTCTTCCTCTGTGGCCTAGCAAGGCTGCTCTTCCCTCAGAGCTAGGGGGAGATCAAAGAGCCAGCCACTGAGTTCATGTCTGAGACAGTGCCTGTTCCCTTTACTAGGGAACCCACTTGGATACTGAGCTGCCATGAGCTACTTCTGAGCAGGGGTTCTAGGTTATATTCATACATGGTCCTTGGTTGGAGAATCAGTCTCAGAAAAGAGCCTTGTACCCGGATATATTTCTTCCTTGTGGAGCTCCTGTCCTTTCCAGGTCTTACTATTTCCCTCTTTTTTCATAAGGTTCCCTGCAGTCTGCCCAAGGTTTGGTTATGAATCTCAGCCTCTGCTTTGATACACTGCTAGGGAGAGTCTTTCAGTAGCCCTCTATGGTAGGCTCCTGTCCTGTTTCTTGTTTTCTCCTACTTCCATTCTATTTGTCTTTCTAAATGAGGATTGATCATCTTAACTTGGGTCTCCTTCTTGTTTAGCTTCATTGGGCATATATCCAGAATATGCTCAAGCATACAAAATGGACATTTTGTTCAACCATGTTTGTAGGAGCTTTATTTGTAATAGACAGGACCTGGAAACAACCCAGATGTCCATCAACGAAGGAATGGATACAGAAACTGTGGTACATTTACACAATGGAATACTACTCAGCAATTAAAAACGAGGAAATCATGAAATGTATAGGCAAATGGTGGGATCTAGAAAAGATCATCCTGAGTGAGGTATCCCAGAAGCAAAAAGACACAGACAGTATATAGTCACTTATAAGTGGATACTAGACCTATAAAATAGGTTAAACATATTAAAATCTGTACACCTAAAGAAGCTAAACAAACACAGCCTTCTCTGGGTAAGTATCTCTTTGAGCAGCTCACTAGGAGGCAGTCTCACCTTCCAAGGAGCTCCTCCTCTGCTGTGCTCCAGCCAGCCAGCCTTAAGACCTCCCAGAGTGAACCTCAAATACCACTAGGCAGCTTTGTAAGGGTTCTGAAGCCCCTCCCTAGTTTTGGACCAAGCAAAAATAAAGCTTTTTGAAACAGAAAAAGAAGAAGAAGAAGAAGAAGAAGAAGAAGAAGAAGAAGAAGAAGAAGAAGAAGAAGAAGAAGAAGAAGAAGAAGAAGAAGAAGAAGAAGAAGAAGCAGCTAAACATGCCAACCTGTTATCTCTCTGCTTCAGACAGCTCTCCTTCCAATTTCCTGGAATACAGTATTCAGGTTTGTTAGAAAGTATCATAGCTGCTGACTCAGTAAAACAATAAGCATATGATAAATGGAGTACTATGTTGATGATTAACATGTATCTTAATTTTTCTATGTCAAAATAACCAGAAAAAAGGAGTGACAAGTGCAAAGGCTGGATGAATTCTTATGCGAGCTTCAGTCAATGTGTCACTCTATAAGGTCAGCAAAGTTTGGTCAGCTTGTTAGGCCCAATTAGGTGGATCCTAACTTCCTTAGGGGGCAAAGAGAACTCAGGAGACCAAGCTTCGATGCAATAGCAAGAGGTCATTTTATTTGATTCATCGCTATGGGACTGCCCCCCACAAAATCGGCGAGGGACAGCCAGGAGAGACAGAAGACTCAAGTTTTTAAAGGGAGAAGGGCAGGGATCTCAGGGGTTGTAGGCTTGGCAACACTGGATTGGGTAGTTGACTTTTAAAATGATTGGTTCATGTTAAAAGCCAAGTCCATCTGATCCTGCCCCAATGTAGGTGGGGGAGGTGTGACCTCTGGACTGGTTGCTAGGCAATGTTTTCTCTACTGGGGATCTGGACACTCCTCCAAGGTGGGGAGGAGACCTTTTGCATTCCTTTGCAAGGGGGTGGGGTCTTGTTTTCTCTTCTTTCTGCTTTCTGCAAAAGTGCTAGGAGAATTTACTTTAACATGGGGTATAGAATTTATAAAGCAACCTGTAAAGCTAGCCTGATCCTTTCAAGCTTTCTATTGAAAAGAGGGTTTGAATATCTTAGTGACCCCTTGGTATTTAAATGCAAAGTGAATATTAGTTTTTGAGAGTGACCAGTATAATTTGATTATATTGTTTTATCTGAATAAAAATGAGGAAATAAAATAAACAGAGAAGTCTTTTTATTTCTAAAGTAAATTTATAGAAGGTTTTAGTTGGCAAGTGAAAAGGCATTTTAGTGTCTCCTAGTCAGTTTTTTTCTGTTTGATTTTGTTGTTTGTTTGTTTTTACATGAACCATACCACCAGATAGCATAAAAATGGACTCTTGTGTGTGATTTTTCTCTGTGAGGTCTGGCCATGTAGAAGAAACTGCTGTGGAATTCTCTGTGTGGTCCACCATGGCCTTGAACTGACAAAGCTTGTGCTGCTGCCTCTCATTTGCTAGAAAAAGAATGTTCAACTGGCAATTGGTCAATGTTGGGATGTAGCTGTGAAGGAACCCAGAAATAATCAGTGAAACAGGACTTTATATCAGAAGCAGACACTTCATAATAGTCATTATGTTGGTCTTTATTTTTTACTTGATAATTAAATCCTGCTAATAGGTGACCCATTTTAGGAGCAAGAGGAAGGAAAAGAGACTTGGTGTTACTTTGACTTCTTTTACAAACAGCTAGTCATAGAACATTAATGTGGCACACTTTGTAAAAGGTTAGTGAGCAATGATTAGGACCTAAAACTTTATTTTGTTTTAAAGGTAGCTGGGACCTGGCAAGGGGACTTTTAAACAACAAAATTTATACTTATAAAAGTGCTCTTATCACCAAAACTGTTTTTGCTTTTGCCTGAAGTTGTTAACCATAAACATCAGTCACTAAGTCTTTCTAAACCAAGTGTTCTTATGTTGTGGTGACATTTGTTTGGTCTGCGGATGAGTGGTCGAGAATTTTGGCATCTTGTGAAATTATATACAAGATTTTAACATACTGAGAACAGAGATTTTCTTAGAGGAGAGTTTGTAACTTATTTTAGCTTCCCAAAATCTGCAATGTCTGTGTATTGTATCTGCATCAAATAGGTTTTTAACTTATCTACATTTTCAGTAGGCTTTAAAATTTATCAAACAAAATCCATTTTCACCACTGAGAAGGAACTTCAGTACATCCTTACCACAGTATTTAGTACAAAAGACATGCTCCTTCATGCTGAATAAATGAATATATGATTAAGAGAATAAACAAATAGGCTATACCATTTGCAAAAAATAATAGAAACAACTAATATGTATTAGCTGTATGTTCTCTCTAGTTTATAAATGAGGAATTATTTAGTAGATTTATTGAGTTGAGTCACACATGGTAATTTACCCATACATAGCTTGCATACTGACCCCAGTTTTTGTTAAATAGACAGAGTGATGTTCACCTGCCTACTTTAAGATACTCTCTTCAAACAGAAAGGTTCTTGCTTCCTTAAATGATTTCTAACTTTTCTTTGTTATAGTCACAGTATTTTTTGTCTTCCTTTGTGCCTGATTTTATTAAATGTCTACAGAGAAACATCTAGATACTGATACCAGCTGCCAGGAATGAAATTAATAGTAATATTTCAAGAATGAAATTTTGGCTGCACCATTATATTGGTTATGGCTCTTCAGTAGACCCATACCAACTTGAGAATAATCACCAAGAACCTCAAAATCTCATGGTTAATTCCTGCTTAAAATTCTTACTTCCAGCTCTAAGTGTCCTGTGCATTAAAGAGCCATGTTTTTCTATTTTTAAACAATTACAAATCGCCCTTGATGTGTGCTCTTTCATTCTAGTCTTAGTACATAGAATTTCTCCTTCTGGAGTAGCCTTCATCAAATTTCATCTGCCTAGTAAACCCTTGTTGCATTTTTTTTTTACCTCCTGGATCCATGCTTCTGAAATAATGACTTATGAGAACAAACTATTTTTACAAATACCTGGGCCATAGGGGTAGGCTCTTCTCTTACTAGCTCATAACATAAAATAACCCATCTATGCTAATCTTCATTTTGCCATGTGGCTGGTTACCTCTGCTCAGGAACTATGTATCTGCCCTCCTTACATCTTGCTGGATGAATATCCCCTGCCTAACTATCCCAGAATACTTTCTGTTTCCTGGATGTCCCACCTTCTATTTATTGCCTCAGCTATAGGCCATTTACTTTTCATTGACAGGTGATGCTTCTATACAGACCCAAGATATTCTCTCAACAAATTCTTTTTCAGATTCCATCTTAGATTTTAAGTCTTTGGGTTTTTCTGCCTTGCCCCTTCAGTAACTGGTACCATGGCAATTCTGCCAGTGTGGCTTACTTATCATTCTTCATTAAAATTTAATGATTACCAATAGGGACTCACTTCTGGTAGAGAGTATAATGCATAATAGTGAACAGGCATTCAATGTTGATAAACAAGTGAACAAAAGAACATCTGGATTGACAAAATAAACTAATGGACTATATCACTTCATGTTGCATCTAGGCTCTTGTTAAGATAGTTTGGCCATTCTGTTAGATTTTTTTTCTTGGCATGGGAGATGTATTGTGTTTTCTATAAGAAATACATATTAGACTTGATTAATGGATGTTCATTCTTCACAGTTTTTATAATCCATATGAGATAAAAATAACTTTAGCATATTGCATGCTAGATCATTTTATAGTTTTTGATAAATTTATTATATTTTTGAGAATTTCACACTTGAGTACAGTTTATTTACACTATTCTTACATTCCCTATTCCACTTCCAACTCCCCCATGTTTTCTGGTGCCTCTCTCATACTAGTTGTATAGTATAGTGTAGTATAGTTGTACAGTATAGTACAATACAGTACAGTACAGTACAGTATAGTATAGTTCATCTATACTTACTGTTGTCACATATATATGTATGGCATGTTTACACACTCTGCTGAGTCTACATGTCATTGCTTGTGTGTACTTGGATTTTCAGCTTGAGAAGTCTATATGGGAACATTTTGTTGAAGAAGACTGATTTTCTATTCTCCACAGCCATTGAGTCCTTAAAGCTCTTCAGCTGATGATGGGGCCTTGTCTGCTCTAGCTCATTATTTTAACATTATATTCTTGTTGTTTTGATTAATGACAATGCTTCTAAAATTTCCAAGATGTCTTCCTGAAGTTTTTTTTTTAAACTGTGTACTCTATCATTAGCCTGTTAATCGGATTTGCTGTTTATAACATTGGTTAAGCCATGTTACAAGTTGTCCATTACTCACATGTCTGGAATTTGATTCTCTCCTGTGTCATATATTTATGAAGAACAGAGTGAAAACACATGTGTTGTAATTATATCAAAATATTTACAGCATTCATTATTTTATTGATAATTTGCAAATTTAATGAGTGAGGAGACTAAGTGGAGTAATAATGTTCATTCTTGTGTTTATATTCTCAGTAAACATTTGCAAAACAACATCTGACATAAGGTTGTTTTGTGAATTATAAAAAAATGTTTGTGAATCTGATGAGAGAAGTTTATATTTATGCAGTAGAAACTGTTCAAAGAGTCAGGGTCATATCTAGACAGAGGGACATTTTCATGTAAGATCAGTTTTTCTGATGATGAAGTGGTTATATCACTTTTGTGCTTTGCTCTATTTCATACATCCAGGTAGATGAATAAGTTCCACCAGAGCCTTGATTATATATATGTATATGTATATATATATACATATATATATATGTGTGTATGTTTTACAAAACTTCAGACATACCTTTTCAGAGTGCTAATTGGAAATTGCATATAGAGAATTTCTGTATGTATTAAAATTAATTTAAAAAGCCCACATACCTTAAAGCTAAGCCACAGGCCATGTAGCTTGTGACTAACATACTTAGATAGGAAAGTCAGGAAAACAGATATGCACCACTCATTTAAAAAATGAGGGGAAAGAAATCGTATTCTAAAGGGTTACTTTCTCAAAGATTATTTTTACATTAGTCTAAGTTATTACTTTTGGAATAAATGTACCATTTTCTTTTTTTCTTTAAAGTTATTATTGGCACCAAACATTGTATAATAATAATTTTCACTTACTTTGCTTTTTTTTTTCTTTTCTTCTCATGTGTCCCAGGCTGGCCTTGAACTTCTGATTCACTTGCTCTGACATAGGACTTTTTACATACCTCTGACAACTGAGCTATAACCCTATCTTCTTTATTTACTTTAGTTTTCCCACTACTGTAACAAATTACCCAACAAAGTCAAGTTAAGGGAGGGTTAATTTTGGTTCATGGGTTTGGGGATATAGTCTGCTGACATGGGGAATGTGTGAGAGAGAAGCACTGTGAGCTCAGTAAGTTGTTGTACTTGTATTGAATTTCTTCCTGTTTTTTCACTCTAGGGCCTCAGACCTTTGTTTCTACCACCCACATTCAGTGTGGAAAGCCTCTTCAGTTACAGATCTTGGCAAACTCCCTTAAAGACAAACCCAGTGTACGCCTCCCAGGTGGTTCTGAATCCAGTGATGCTAGTCATGGAGATGAACCATCATGCTTAAAAATCGCTGAAAAGATATAGTGAGTAAAGCTTCTAGGATGTATTAAAGTGTCTGTCATAGTAGCGTGTGCTTTTTTTTT
>CM053766.1:66856330-66879367 GCA_028658305.1 Pachyuromys duprasi
CTCCCCTGGAATGGAGATTTGGCGCCTCCTTCTGTGCCAGGGGCTGTGCACCATGGTCTGAGATGATATTTGTGGCACACACAGTGGGTTTGGGTTTGTGTGCATCTGCTGTATGCAGGCCTATCTGAAATGGTGCCCGAGGCCTTCTCTGTCTGGCCTTTGGACAGACACCCGAACTGTGGTTTTTGCTGGTAGATGCGTGCAGGTTTTGCTCTCAGTGTGCGGTCTGGTCAAGATGGTCCCAGGATCCTCTCAGCAGTGGGTTGAGGCAGAACTCGGGTCCCTCCCAGACCCGCTGGTGGACTCACACACTGACTGAGTTTTTGCTGGTGGAAGCGTTGCGCTCAGAAGCGTTGGGCGCACACCCCTGCAGTGTGCGGACTGGTCAAAACAGTCCCCCAATCCACTCAGTCTGGGGTGGTTCTGGTGATCGGTCTGAGCCTGCAGCACACCGGCGGGTTGAAGCTGAACCCGGGTGCAGTGTGGGCTCACAGTGTGCAGTTCAGTGAAAAGGGCACCTGGTTCCTCCTGCGACTGCCCGCGAGACTGTGTGATCCAGTCTATAATGGCGGGTGCGGGCACCCAGTGTGGCTGCTCGTTCAGATCAGAGCTGTGTGCTTCTGGTCACTGGGAAAATTTTCCAGGTAATAACTGGGTGTCCCTAGGGTTTTCCCACTTGATTTTCTCACCATAGGAGTTCCGCTCACCTGGCACTCACAATGCTGGAGTTTTAGGTCCCAGAGTTCAGTCTTCTGGTCGCTGTGTTGTTTCTGCTCTCCTACTCCTCAGACACAGTGTTCTCTCGTGGCAGCCATCTTGGATCTCCCTTGCACAGTTATATCTTAAGAATATCTCTAGGTGAACAGCTCTAACAGGAATAAGTAACATTTATGAATACATGATATGCTTGTTCTCAGAGAGTACTGCCTTTTCATATAGATGTGGATGGGTAGATATATGTAATAAAAAGGAAGTTTCAGGGGCAGGAGAGATGGATCCATGTTTAAGAGGCCTTACTGTTCAGTCCTTAACACCTACACTGCAGTTTACAACTGTATGTAACTGCAGTTCTAGGTCATCCGATATCCACTTCTGGCCTCTGCAGACACCAGTTAAGCACATACATACTTGCATGTGCACATACACACATAAAGAAAGTATAGTTTGAATAAAAGTGACCTCCATAGGCTCATAGGGAGTTCCACTATTAGGAGCTGTGGTCTTGCAGGAGGAGGTGTGTCCTGGATGGACGAAGTGTGGACTGGAAACCATTTGATGATTTTAAAGCTCAAGCCAGCCTCAGTGTCTTGCTCTCTTCCTGCTGCCTGTTGATTCCAATGTAGAACTCTCAACTCCTTCTCCAGGACCATGTCTGCCTGTACACTGCCATGCTTCCCACCATATTGATAATGGACTAAACATCTGAGCTTGTAAGCCAGCTCCAATTAAATGTTTTCCTTTGTAAGGGTTGACATGGTCATGGTGTCTCACCATAGCAAAAGAACATTGATTAAGACAGCAAACATTCAAACACATGCAATAAAGATTAACTCTTTAAAAATCAAAGACAGCTTTGTATTTGTTAGACTTCTTTGGTATTTTGTTTCTTTACATACACACCAAATAATCCATGAGACATGTATCATATTCTGAATACTATTATAAGAATGAAGTTTAGTTTTAATGAACAAGCAGATGCTTTGAAGTGAACTGGACTATTATTTAATTACTTAAACCTCAACCCATCAATCAGTGTAGCGAATCTTGAGATTTACAGTGCTTTATGTTGTCCATAGTTAAAATGTGCCCTGATGTAAAAGACCTCATTTATTTTGTGGATTAAGGTTAATACTTGAAAAGACAATTAACTTTCAGTGTATATTTTCAGGGTCATGTAAGAGAGGACAGAGAGGCTCAAGAAAATGGGGATTTTTTTTTTCACTAGAACTCATCAAGAAAGACTTTGAAAGGCTCTTTTGTATATTTTCATTTGTACCTACAAGGTTGGTTGGAGAAATAAAGTCAAGTAAGGCCCCAAGTATTTCAGTTTGGTATACATTAACGGTCTACTTATATGGGGCCCAGCAGCAAACAAGACCCTAAGCATGCAACGGCAATTAGATACACTTGTTCTCCTAATTTTTTTAAACCAAGGGATGACGCAGGAGTATGAACACATAATTAAAATGTATAATGTTAACTCTATATACCCACTTGACTGAGCTCTGTTACTCATACTGATCCTCAAATATGAAACTGTGAGAGTGTTTCGTAGATATGATTACTATTTAAATTGGTAAACTATGACTCCAGTGGTCTGCTTCCCACATTGTAGGCTGGCCATTCGCTCAGTTGAGGTCAAGCTAGAGAAAGACTCACCTCCCTCAGCATGGTAGTCCTCCAGCAGATAGCTCTCAGGCTTTAACTGCACTAGTATCTTTTCCTAATGATCCATGCTCCAAATTTTAAACTTTGAGCCTTTGTAATGGCACAAGAAAACTCTTTAATATCCCTCTTCCCCCTCATCTCCCTCCCTTCCTTCCTCATACTTTTCTTTCTCCTGAGCACAGGCAGTTGGTTTTAATTTCAGGAGAGTTCTAAATAATATACAAAGCAAGCTTTAATAACAGAGTATACTCCATTTGTTTTAGTTTGAATGTGAAATGTCCCACATAGACAGGCTCACGTGTTTGAATACTTAGTCCTCAGCTGGTTCCATTGCTTGGTAAGAATATGTGAGGCTTTATAGTCATATATGTTTTTCTGCTTTCTGAGCATGGATGAGTATAACTAGGCAGAAGCCTGTTCCTGCCACCGTGGCCTCCCTACTACTGTGATGGATTTCCCTCATATGATGGACTCCATCTATCCCTCTGGAACTGTAAGACTAAACGTAATTACTTCTTTAAGTTGCTTTTGTCAGGGAATATCATCCAAGCAATGAGAAAGTAACTAAGACACTCTTCCTGTAGTCAATTTGGGCTTCCTCCTGATTGTAATGAGACTCTTTTGAGAAGCAGGGCCACATACAAAGAGCTTAAATGTCACATTAATGGAACTCTGTTTAAATTGCTACTGGTGTACCCTGATGTTTAAGCTATATTTTATAATTATAATTAATAATATTACTAAATTTAGAATAAACCCAATTATTCTTTCTATTCTTAATTAAGCTGGTTTTAGTGACAATATGTCTATGTATAAGTCTCATGAAAATTATGGATGTGGATATGGTTCAGTACATGGTTTGTTATGGTATATAGTTCTGAGGTGTCAGCAGCCTGAATTAGGTTTCAGTGTTATTTGAGAGTAGCACAAGGCTCTGCATCCCCTGTGCACACTTTGGGTAATCTTCTAATTTACAGTCTTTTCTAGTGAGCCTTTTAACCTTGCCTGCAGGAGATTTGTGATAAGCATTATTAACTCCTTAGTGGCAATGAGCGACACTGAAATGTAAGGAGGGAGGTAATCTGCCATATATCATGCAGTATCCTTGGAGACCATTTCACTGCAAAATGCAATTGTGGAAACCACAGCTGGAGTCTAAAAGTTCAGTCGTCCCAGAAAGTATTTATTCTCTGGAATAAATTATTGCAATGCATATTACATGTATAAAGGGATAGGGAGAAATAATCTGATGGAGAAAATACGGAAGTGTTTCAGTTTTCCTTCCTGAACTGAGAAAGGCAACCAGTGTGAGGTTATATTGACCAAGAACAGAATGAAACAGAAACTTTGTTGCTATACAACACTGGGAATTTAGCTCTGGTTCTATTTGGATGCAGTAATACAGGATCCAAGGAGATGAAAACTTAATGGCTACTTTACCCAGAAAATATAGATATGGAGCAAGGCGCAACAACCCAACTTTTTACTCTTTTTATCTATTTTCTTCCTTAACTGAAATATGCAATATCTATAAAAATGTTTTCTTTCACATTTCTGAAAACATGACTAATATATCGCATATTAGTATTTTAGTTTTTCTACATATTTCTCTGTATGATGCCTCCAAGATAACTTGAAAACTGTTTTCTTTCTGTCCCAGACTCTTTGTTTTAGATTCTTTCCTGCCAAATACACATTTTGCTTTTTGGAAAGTGATTCATGGAACTTAAGTCCTTGACACTTATCATACAGCTTCTTTGTGTGTGTGTGTGTGCGTGTGTGTGTGTGTGTGTGTGTGTGTTAGATCAGGCTGTCTTCACTTCCAGGACAGTAAAAATTTCAAACTCAAACATGAAGTAATGGTTCTACCCTGTGTGCTACTTTCGGCTATGTTTTACTGCCACAACTCAAGTAAATTAGGTAAAAACTCACTGGTAGAGTCTCTTGATGGAGTTGGCTACTGTTCTAACTGAATGGATGGCTACCTTTGATGCTGAGCCAATGGCAGGAATGAGGACTTGGGGATTTAATGACCAGAGTGTGCTTTTCCCTTAATAGTGTTCTCTCAGTGCAGAGGGAGTAAAATGGCTCCCAGACCTCCATCCTGTCTTTTCAAATATTGTATAATGAATAAGAGTAAAGGCTTTTGTCAAGCAAACCTAAGCTTTGCTTCTCACTCTTCTGTTTCATGTGACCTTGGGAAAGTGAATTAGCTTTGATAGACTGGTGATCATTTTAAAGTATAGTGTTGAGGCTGATTATATTGTACTTGTAATATTTTTAAATTTTTTCTTTATTATTATTATTATTTGTCACAATTTATTCACTTTATATCCTGGCTGTAGCCCCTTCCCTCATCTCCTCCCGGTCCCATCCTTCTCCCTCTTCCCCCTCTATGTCCCTGCCCTAGTCTACTGATAAGGGTGGTCCTCCTCCCTTACTATCTGACCCTACCCTATCAGGTCTCATCAGGACTGTCTGAATCCTCTTTCTCTGTGGCCAGTAAGGCCACCTCTCTGGGGGAGGTGATTAAAAAGCTAACCACTGAGTCCATGTCAGAGGGAGCCCCTGCTCCCCTTACTAGGGAACCCACTTGGACACTGAGCTGCCATGGCTACATCTGGGCAGGGGGTCTAGGGCCCCTCTATTCATGGTCCTTGGTTGATTCATCAGTCTCTGCATATTACATGTATATGGTTTATGTGAAGTATGTGAACTTTACGATTAGAATTCCATACTTAGGATATCTTATATATATACAAATAATCCAAAATCTGAAAATATATGAATGAAATACTTTCAGCTCAGTCATTTTAGGTCAAAGTCAACAATGAGAATAACTTTTGGTCACAAATGGCAAAAATATTGTCAAATAGTTTAATGAATTTTTAAAAATTTTAAATATTTTTTGAAAGGGGAAATAAAGAAAAGATAATGAAGCACCTTTCCTTCATCACAATCACTCTACTACTGCTTATATCATATTGCCCAAGCCCTTTATGCATGTTTGTGTCTGATCCAGAGACATAGAAATAGCTAAGGGGCTAGAGACATGGCTCAGTTAGTAAATATAAAAGTACAAGGGTCCAAGTACCTGATTTCTAGAACCCATGCAAAAGTTGGGCATGGTGGTACTACCCCACTAATCCTAATGTTTATGGGATCCAGGTGAGCAAGAGATCCCGTCTTAAAAAACATTGAAGTTAGGCTATGTCTACCTGGTGAGGCGGCCAGGCCACCTGAGCTCATGTTGATGTTTGTGGTCTGGGCTGCCTCCCTAAGTCTGTGGTCTTACTGCAGCTTGGAGCTCTGTTCGTTGTCTGTGCTGTTGTTAGAAACCATGGGAGGCCCATGGTCTGTGCTCCCATTGACTTTGAAGAACAAGGAGGCTGCTTTTGCTATGATGTCAATGACTGCAGATTCACAGTTGAGAGGTAGGGGGACATGAAAAGTTTCTATAACAGCCTCTTACAACTCCCCAGCCTTTCAAAAAGGTAACAGCTTAACAGCAAGCCACCAAATAGAACTCTTAAAAAAATTCAATGAGGTAGAGTCTTTCAGAGGCCCTCCAAGGTAGGACCCTGTCCTGTTACTTCTTTTTTCCTACATCCAATGTCCATCCCATTTGTCTTTCTAAGTGAGGATTGATCATCTTACCCCAGGTCCTCTTTCTTGATTATCTTCTTTAGGTGTATAGATTTCAGTATGTTTATCATATCTTATAGGTCTATATAAGTGAGTATATACCATGTGTGTCTTTCTCCTTCTAGGATACCTCACTCATGATGATCTTTTCTAGGTCCCACCATTTGCCTGCAAATTTAATGATTGACTCTACCTAGCCATGTACCAAAGCACATACTGAGACTCGTAAACCAAACCTTTGACAGAGTACACAGAATCATATGAGAGAAGGGGGAGTTAGCATGACCTGGAGAGGACAGAAACTTCACAAGGACCAAATATATCTGGGCACAGGGATCTTTTATGAGACTGTTCTCCAACTAAGGACAATGTATGGATATAACCTAGAACCCCTGCTCAGATACTGAGCCCATGGTAGCTCATTATCCAAGTGCGGTCCCTGGTAAGGGGAACAGGGACTATTTCTGACATGAACTCAATGGTTGGCTCTTTGACACCCTTCTCACCCCCCGCCAGGGAAGAGCAGCCCTGCTAGGCCACAGAGGAGTACTTTGCAGCCAGTCCTGAAGATACCTGATAAACTAGGATCAGATGAAAGGGGAGGAGGTCTTCCCCTATAAATGGACTTGGAAAGGGGCAGGAAGGAGATGAGGGAGGGAGGGTGGGATTGGGAAGGAATGAGGGAGCAGGATACAGCTGGGATACAAAGTTAATAAACTGTACCTAATATTAAAAAATAAAAAAAATGATTCAATGAGGAAACCAGGTTCTGTGGTTTTCGGCTGTAATCCTTGCAGAGGCAGGCAGATCTCTGTGAGATTTAAGATCAGCCTGGTGTATAAAGTGAGTCCAGGAAAGCCAAGTCTGCACAGAGAAATACTGTCTCAGAAACCATCCAACCAACCAACCAACAAACAAACAACGATGAGGATGCTGGAGTGTAGATCTCTACAAATGATGGCTTCTGGCTGGAGGGGAAGGGCTTGTTTCTATTTAAGGGGCCGGCCATTAAGAGTTTGACCATGCTCCAGTGAGTATAGATGACCCAAATTAGACTTTTAAAAATTCTTATTAAAAAAGCACAGGGGTGGGGGTGTGGACATGGAAGGAATGGGAAGTGAGTGTAATGAGGGTGCATGATATGAAATTACCAGAGAAACAATAAAAAAATTTTATGTTGGGAAACAACAGCAATTATCCCCCAAGCCCCCAACTGTAATATATCATATAGTCAAAAAAGAGAATTTTTTATGTCTGAGATGAATTAGTATATTTACTTCATATTCACATTTTGTGCTAAAGATAATAAATATTAGTGACCTATGAAAATGCAAAATAGTAATAATAATAATAATTGTACCGTTATAAGATATAATGCACCATATATATTCTATAATAATAGAAGGAATTTAGCATCCTCATATGTTGTACAATTATTTCTTTGTAAATGGTGAAATTTAATTGTCTATACATTTCATTAGAAATTGTGTAAAACGCCTGGGATATTGTGTACATGAAGGTTCTTAAACAATAAACACGTGTCTGCCTAAGAATACTATTATATCATGTAAATATATATGCATATAGAAAACTGAGCAGAAAGAATTGAACATGACCTACATTTTAATCATGAAAATTAATAAATCCATTAATAAGATGAATTACATCTAAGTGTCTGAAATAATATTCTTCCCAAATAATGCTGAGTGTCCGAAAAATATTCTTTCCAAATAATGCTGAGCAAAATAAACACAATATTATACAGGTTTTTTCATGTTTAAAGGTATGTAAAAACATATAATGCTCATACCAGTGAAAAGCTATCTTAAAATGCATACAAATAATTAATATTAAAGATGAAGCAATGATGAATATTTCTCATAACATAAACAGAATGATATTACAGAAGGTAACAAAGAATTCAAAACTTTATTTAGGATGCTTTATTTCCCAAGCTGAGCAGCAGGGAGAAAAGCTTTATTACATTTTCTTATGCCTGTGTTTGTGGCTGAGCAATATCATTATCAAGACCCGATAAATAACTTCAAGACAGTATGGTTAGCTATGGTAAAAGATGAAAGAAAGACCTACACAATTGTTTTGCTAACTTCTACTAGTTTACATTTAGATGGTACTTAAGAGATGAAATTAAGAGAAGGGAAAATATTGTTTCTTTTCCTGCTCAAGAGACCGATAATTGGTTCTACTTATCCTTAAAAAATTATCAACAAAAAGTATGCTTGGCAACCACAAGACCATTTAATAAAAATTCCTAACCTACTGTGTTTCTTCAAAGTAATAGTTAACAGTTGACACATACGTAAAACATCCACTTTCCGCTCTGGGATTGTGAAGGCTGGTTCTAAGTGTATAGAATTGTTGTTTGGTCATCATACTCAAGGGCACCAATCTCATTATTTAGTAGACATGAGCCAGGGAAGCTCAGTTAAGCACTGCATGACATATGGAGAGCATCACCAGCGTGGTGGCCGTGGAGATGATGGCAGGACTAAGGACTAATTTTGCCCTCATTTAAGAAGTGGGTGATACATAGCATATTTATCACCCGAGAACTTTTTCCTATCAGAATGATGGATATGGAAAGGATTTATAAATCCAAGGGAATGGGATTTTCTTTTACAAACTATGTCCAAATAAAATTTGTGGACTCATGTAGGATTTTTTTTTTACCTCAGCTTCTTGTACTGTCTTTGTAAATAAGGTTTCTAAGAAGCTAGTTTCCTTATACCCTCAATCCCAGCACTTGGAAGGAAGAGGCAGGTCCAATTTGCAAAGTGAATCGAGGACAGTCAAGGCTACGGAAAGAGAGAGACCCTGTCTCAAAAAACCAAATAATAAGTAAATAAATAAATTATCATTTGGAAAAACTGAAAATACAAAAACACTATAGATTTATTAAAATTATTTAGTCCTGATTTAAATAAAAACAACTGTCAATGACCCTCTGAATTTAGTGTCATTTTAGTCTCATTGAAATAATGATCTTGTGATACAGGCAGCTAGACCAAACATTTCAAAAACACTGTGTGAAACAAGCAGGCAATATTTGACTTGAAAACTTCAGCTCTAAAGACATATATGGAAGTGAGATCTTACTTTTGTAAGAATCTGTTATTGATGTCAAAGAACTTTAAATCTGCAGCCAGAACAATTTATATTCACTATGGCTGCTATTAGAGAGGCTGGTTCTTTAATTATGTATGCAAAGAAACAAATTGTTCTGTTCTTTATCTGAAATTATGCCAATGCAGCCTTAACAAGGATAAACTTCACACTGAAAAATTCTGCTTCTTCTTTAAGCTTGTATTTTTTAATATTGTCACACTATTCAAGCTGATGAAGATGAATCATGATCACATAGGAGTGCTTTGCCCAGGCTCTTGAGAGGGTAATAACTAGAAGCCATGATAGCAGCTCCCACAAACAAAACTAACAGGTTTTTCAGTTGGCAGATTATTAATGTTTCCCGAAGTTATACTGCTGAATAAACAAGTTTGCAGCATTATTATTTTGTGCTCAGTAGAATGTATTCTTCTTTTAAATAACAGGGACTAAAAACTGTCATTCAAAATTTGCTTTTTATAAAAAGAATGAACTTTGCGTGCCAGGAAAAACTCATACATTTCAGAGTTCAGATCTGTTTTGCTAAAGAAATTGAAAAAAAAATAGCCAAAGTGGTTTATAACAAATGTCAAATATTAGAAAATCAAAATTAGTTTGCACAGTGATCAGTAAATCCAAAGTCAATCCATAATACTGCACTTAAATTTAGTAGGTATCTGTTTTCGATTTTCTTTCAGCAAAGAAGTCATCAGTGACAATCACTTGATCACAGAACAAACTGACTTCTGAGGTTTTGTTTTCATTCTGTGAACTTCTTTCACATATCCCAAGCATCTGTTATGCTCAAGAAACTGCAGGGCAAAGACAGAGTTTACTATTTTCTTTTTCATTTCTTAGAGTCATTGATAGTATTTAGGTCTTAACTGCTCTTTTTCTTTACATGAGGTGAGCTCTTGCTATAAATTGTAAGAGTCTCAGCAAAACTTTGTCAGTCCATCAAGCAAATTGTTTGGCAAAATGAAACAAACCAGAATCATGTTTTTGGAGGTCTGAGCGAACAAGCTTAGCTTGAATGTGTTTGCACTCCACTGGTCTGTTTACTTCTCAAGTGTTTTCAGTTCAGTGGTTTTAGAATGCACTGAAGCGGTATGTGGAAGTTAAACTGGCTGCTTTTCTATGTTCCCACTCTTATTATCCATGGCCATTTTACTGACATTTGTTCTGCAGTAACTTAAGGGTTTTCCTACTTCTCATTTAAAAACAAATATACTTTGAGTTTTTAATTTGTATTAGACTGATATTAACTTAGGGGAGAAACATTTTTTTATGATAGGAGTTCTAACAAACATGTGTTTCCAAGTATTCAGTGCTTTGTTGTATGCTTCAATAAGATTATATGTTTTCCACTTTCAAAAATTGATGTTCATATTTTTAACTGCTGACTCACATTACACTATATGTAAATTTTCATTTCTAATTGGTATCTCATTTTGATAGAAATGTTTACTGTATATCAAATCTTCATTCTCTTATTAAATGTTGTAGTTTTCCACGACTCTAGGGCTATATATGAAGACAGGATTTTTACCAGGCAAACTAACTTAAGTTTTCATAATGAAGAAAAGTGGATGTTTCAACAATTTGGTTGATAACTTTCCATGCTTTCAAGAGTTGCATGAAACTGAGTATTAGGTATAGAAACTAGGTGGCAGTTCACATCTGCAGTCCTGGCACTTTAGGCCAAACAGGAGGATTGGTGTGTACGGTCAAGGGCATCCAGTCACAGCCCATCTCAATAAGATTTAAAAAGATGTGTGTGTGTGTGTGTGTGTGTGTTTGTGTGTGTGTGTGTCTGTGTGTGTGTGTGAGGGAATCATGCTTGGTACTAAAAATCTAGCTAACTATCTGGGCTACTGCAGTCATAGAACTTGGAAGATTGCTTATAACCACCAATTTACTGAACTGTCATAAATGTGAACTGCATTCAAAATATTTACCCTCATACCCTGTCTTACTTAGGGTTACTATTGCTGTGATGAAACACCATGACCAAAAAACAAGTTGGGGTGGTAACACACTTCCACATTGTAGTCCTTCATTGATGGAACCCAGGACAGAAACTCAAGAGGGTTGTAGTCTAGAGGCAGGAGCTGATACAGAGTCCATGGAGGGGTGCTGCTTCACTGGCTTGCTCATCATGGCTTGCTCAGCCTCCTTTCCTATAGAAACCACAACAACCAGTGTGGATACAGCAGCATCCACAATGAGTCGGGCCTTCCCATCAATGTCCTACAGCCTTGCCTACAGCTTGATCTTAAAGAAGCATTTTCTCAAGTCTCCTTCCTCTCTGATGACTCTAGCTTGTGTCAAGTTAACATAAAACTAACCAGTCCATACATAATTAGATAAATATTGGTCTCATTCTCATCAAAGAAATGTTTCTCTTGTAACAGACAGAGATCATTATTGAAAAGCCAGAACCCATTGAAATGCAGAGAACAAGTGATTGCATGGTGCCTAGTCTCAATTGATTCCATATACAACACAATTCTTGCACCTAAGGCTTAGAGATCAAAGAACAGGGAGTGAAAAAGTGCAGGAGCCAGGGGAACATGATGTCTGCTGGGAGATTATGCCTTCTAGAAATGTCAGGAAAGCTATACCCAGGAGATCTCAACAACACGGCTGCCTATAAAGAGACCTGCACAAGGGTGATACTGGTAAATATTTTAACACGGAAAGGGAAAATCTCATAAGGCCTCCCTCAACCCTAGAAAAACAAAACAAAGCAAAAAGCACATGCACCCAAAGAATGTTAAGTGTGAGAAAAATATTCTACCTCAGAGGAGAGTGCCACAATTCATTATTCAATATCAAGTGGTCAGCCCTGAATTAATATACACTCAAGTAACATTATACAACCTGAGAAAATTGTGTACACACACTCTCTCTCTCTCTCACACACACACTCAAACACATGCAAACCATACAAGTACACATGCATGTGAGTGTGTGTGCTTAGTACAATTAAAGTAAAAGAGGCCAAAACCCATGAGTTTGAGAGAAAGTGGTGAGCATTACATGTATTGGGGGGGGGAACACATTGGAGGGAGGAATAAAATGGTGAAGCTTAGGTAACAAAATATATCTTATAAAATTTCAAAATAATTAAGAACACATATGAAATAAAATAAAAAGAAAATCAAGTCAAAACATAGGAGTATGACAACCAAAGTACAGATTATGGTTTCCATGATATATCAATTTGCATATGCTAAGGAGTTATTTACTTAAAAACTTCTATAAGAACTCTCTGAAGTATGGAAGTATAAAGTTCTTCAGCTGGACTGTGGGTGGTAACAAACGGAGGTCCTTCTGTTCTGGGTCTGTTTTGAGATAGAAAAACATAAATTTGAAGTAAGGATGAGATTGAAAGAAGTAAATTTTAGGCTTTTTCTACTGTAGGCTTTATTTATCTTATATACTTAAAAAATGATAGGTTAGAGTCAGAGGGAAAGGGAGGAGGACCTTCCCTATCAATGGACTAGGAGAGGGGTATGGGAAGAGATGAGGGAGGGAGGGTGGGATTGGGAGGAGATGAGGGTTACAGGTGGGATACAAAGTGAATAAACTATAATTAATATAAAAATTAAAATATGTATTTGTGTTTTTCTATGTAAGCACATAAGAGCTCATGTGTGTGAGTGAAAATGACGGTAGAATCCACAGGGACCAAAGAGGGTGTTACATCCCCGAGAGCTAGCTGTGGTTGCAGGCAGTGGTGAGGCACAAAGTATAAGTGCTGGGAACTGAACTCAGGTCCTTTTCAAAAACTTACAGTTCTTAACTGCAGACCCATTTCTTCAGCCTCTCATATTTTTATTTCTTTTAACAAACTAGAAGCAAGTAACATGTTATTCTGTACTCAACTTATTTCTTTTTTATTTTAATTTTATATTTTATATTAATTACAGTTTATTTACTTTGTATGCCAATTGTAGCTCCCTCCCTCATTCTCCTCCAATCTCATCCTCCCTCATCTCCTCCTATGCCCCTCACCAAGACCACTGATAGGGGAGGTGCTCCTCCTCTTCCATCTGACATTAGCTTATCAGTTCTCATAAGAACTGGCTGCATTGTCCTCATAAGGCTGCTTCCCCCTCAAGGGTAGGTGATCAAAGAACCAGCTACTGAGTTCATGTCAGACATAGTCTTATTTTCCCTTACTAGTGAACCACTTGGAGATTGAGCTGCCATTGGCTACATCTGTGCAGGGGTTCTAGGTTATCTCCATGCATGGTCCATGGTTGGAGTATCAGTCTCTGAAAAGACCCCTGTGCCCAGATTTTTTGGTTCTGTTGCTCTTCTAGTGGAGCTCCTGTCCCTCTAGTTCTTTCTATCTCTTCTTTCTTTCATAAAATTCCCTGAACTCTGCCCACAGTTTGGTTATGAACCTCAGCATCTGCTTTGATAGACTGCTGGGTAGAGTCTTTCAGAGGCCCTCTGTGGTAAGCTCCTGACCTATTTCCTGTTTTCTCCATCTTCTGATTTCTGTCCTATTTGCCTTTCTGAGTGAGGATTGAGCATTTACCCAGGGTCCTCTTTCTTGTTTAGCTTTTTTAGGTATACAGATTTTAGTAAGTTTATCCTATATTATATGTGTAATATCTATTTATAACTGAGTATATACTATGTGTGTCTTTCTGCTTCTGGGGTATCTCACTCAGGATGATCTTTTCTAGATCCCACCATTTGCCTGCGAATTTCATAATTTCCCTGTTTTTAATTGCTGAGTAATATTCCATTGTGTAAATATACCACAATTTCTACATCCATTCCTCAGTTGAGGGTCATTTGGGTTGTTTCCAGGTTCTGGCTATTGTAAATAAAGCTGCCACAAAAAATGACTGAGCAAATGTCCTTGTTGTATACTTGAGCGTCTTTTGGATATATGCCTAGGAGTGGTATAGCTAGATCTTAAGGAAGTACTATTCCTAATTGTCTAAGAAAGTGCCAGATTGATTGTACAAGTTTACATTCCCACTAGCAATGGAAGAGGGTTCCCCTTTCTCCACATCAGTTATATAATTATATGGCTAGAATGCTTGGTTATTATCTGGCTAAATCCCTCTTGGTATTCATTAGTTAACAAATAGATTCAGCAAAGGACATATTGAATGTCTCAGAGCTAATTTGAGGTAGGCCCAGGAGTACAGCACTCAGTCCAATATATTTTCCCTTCTCTTATTGTCTTATGCATAAGTATACCTCCATATAGATGGACAAATTTATAAGTAATGGATTACTCTTTTTATTTGAGTAGAAGCTACAGGAGTATTTTTGAAGGAAAGTGGGATCTAAAGAGAAATAAAATGAGGAAAATTGTACTTGACTTTTAATGAGGAAAGTACGAGCTAGGAGGGAATGAGACACCATTTCAGATATACATAGAATATATGTGAAATAAATGAGGACAAAATCAGGACAGACATGTCCATCTCTTAGTGTGTAAGAAAAGAGATGATGGAGAACACATAGATTGGCATGCAAAATGGGTGCTTAGCATTGCTTTCATTAGAAACCTAGGATGAATTAAGAACTCAAAGAAAAAAATTGGGGCCAGTTTGTCAAATCTGACTATTAGGAGTAAAAAACTAGACAATTTTATTTGTAGTTCAATGTATTATACTTCCTAAACTGAGATGCAGAATAGCAGATATTGTTAATCTTAGAAAGAACTTAGATGTTATGTTAGTTTCCTAACAGACAGGCGCACGCGCGCGCGCGCGCGCGCGCACACACACACACACACACACACACACACACACACACACACCCCTCAAGGCCCGTGAAAGGTTAAAGTGAACTAATGTCTGAGGTACTTAAGAAACAGTAAGGAGCCACGAAGATTTTAAACTGTTATTGTAAATAACTGAGTTTGGAGTAGTTGTTGCTTCTATGGTTTTTACCAGTAGTAGAAAAATGGCGCAGGCAGGTTTTTTATAGTTTGGCTTCCTAAAGGCAACTCTTCTACATAGCACAGATTTTGGCAGGAAAAATAAGGCTTTTCTCTGAAATACACAATATTAGTTTTTAGTGGATATTTTACGATATTCGCAAGTAAAATATCTCCATGTTGTGGGAACACAATTTAAAATCAATAGTTAAATTTAATATAATAATATTTATTTTTCAGCAGCAGCCTCATTATTACCTACCACAAACAAAGGAGAAGATAGTTGAAGTCTGTTCTTGGTCCTCTATTAGGAGTGGGCATTGTGCTTGCAAAATGTTTTATGAAATGAGAGAGTTAAATTTTGCAGTTGAAGCAAATCTTCCTGTGTTCATATGTTGCTCTCATGATTTGTTTTGTTGCTTCTGGTTTGGTTATTGATAACTTCACTTATTTGTATTTCATAATCCAGGGTATCCATATATCTATTGTATAAACTTAGAACGATGTATATATAACATCTACAAATTTTATGTTTCTCATTTAACAGACACTCAATAAGAGGGAAACATTAGGATATTATTCATACTGATAAGAAAAAATTCTGTGAATTCATATGACTATAAACAAAGAACTGGCATACTATTTTCTCTATTTATCTGAAGTACTGCTCCATGTGAGTGAACGTTTCTATATCCATAAATCCATAAATTTAGAGCACAGACTTATAAAAGATGGTAAACTTTTTATAGTATTAAAAGTTTATGATTTTTTTCATAAATTCTTCAGATATTAGGTTTTCTGACCTTCCAAGATTCTTAGGAATATATGAAAATACATATGTTCTTGTTCTACTGTCAGAGGATAAAAAACAAAGCAACTTATGTGTGATTAGATGGGAGTGCTCAGTCAAAGGCCAGGGTGCTATTACTCCACTATACAAATGTAAAATTACTGTGAAAAAATGTTGCAGAGGCGGGAAGAATCTGGGAGGAGTTGGGGGAAGGAAATATAATCACAATATATTGTATGCTATTTTAAAAAAATGTTGCTAATCATTAGAGAATGTAGATAATTATATGACAAGTAAATATAGCTATAATGAATGCTGTTCATTTTAGAATATTTCAATTTATATTTTATTTTTTAAATGACCACTATTTTAAAATTAACCACTTCTTTTTGTACACACAGGCATAACATAAAATATAGTTAAGAAAAATACGACCTGAAATTTTTAAATATCTGTCATTGAATGTTGTGTTATTAATTCAGTGAACAATTCAAACATTGATTCATCTATTCATTCAAATATATTTACTATATATGGATGTTTGCTCCACAATTTCTAAAGTTCATTTGTTTTATAATATTGACTACTTGAATTAAAAAAAATCTGTCACCATCTATTTGTGTCTGGATCATTTTCATCATCATTTAATATATGTAAATTTTAATCTCCAATGAATTTTAATTAAGATAACATCTTGAGTCTTGACTGATGTATTTTTTCGATCACTGGAGCCTAGAGTAACAGAGTTTTTATGGTAGGATGACGATAAAATATGGATCAAAATCTATAAAATTTAGATAATTTTTTTCTAAAGGAGAATTAACAAATCTCAAAAGCATGGTATTTAAATGCTCTGATATATTACAGTTTCCTAATAAATTTTACTAGCAATTGTTCTTTCATAATTTAATGTATATTTAATCTTTTCATGTAAAATGCATACATTTAAAATTATATGCAATAGTTCCTGAAAATAGATCTTATGCATATTTTATGGTCTTTTTCTATGTCTACTTTAAAATTTTGGTATGATGTTGAATGCTTAGGATTTTGTAGTACTCTGAGAACTTCTACTGATAAATTATTCTGCTATCAAGGTCATTCATTACAGGTTGGTTTTCATCTCTTCCCCTTTACCCTCCCCCCCCCATGCAAAGGTCTGCTATGTATCACTCATTTTGATTAATTCTTATTAAACAGACTCCTCTGTCATTAGGCGGTAAGTCCCAGACATACTTTTACCCTGAAAAAAAAATAGACAGGCTTATTGTGATGACTATGAAAATAACCATGAAAAATGTTTCAGCTTTTTAAATATTATGGAGTTGTCTTAAGTTTTCTAGGAGACAGGGCCATGAAAGGACTGAGAGAATGATGGAATTTTAAAGGTCTGATTAATTGAAATTCTCTTCAGAGTCAGCAGGGCTGGGTGTCACTCATCGATCTCATTTGATATAAGGAATGTGGGACTTCAAGGTTAGGCGAAGGTGAGGTGCGGATTTCAAGGGAGCTGTGCTATTCTTTGTTCTCTTCTGAATGGATATCATTAACCTACAACAGCCAGGAGAAGAGGAAAAAGGCCTTAAAGTGACTATCAAATCTTGCCTTTGAGTCATACTTTGAGTTCAGCCTTTTTGTTAAAACATCTTTAAAATTTATTTTTTGGTTATTATAGTTTATTCATTTTGTATCCCAGCTATAGCTCCTTCCCTCATCCCCTCCTAATTCCACCCTTCCTCCCTCTTCTTCTCCCATGCCCTTCCCTCAGTACACTGATAAGGGAGGTCCTCCTCCCCTTCCATCTGACCCTACTCTATCAGGTCTCATTAGGACTGGCTTCATTATCTTCCTCTGTAGCCTGGTACAGCTGCACTCCCCGCAGGGGGAGGTGATCAAAGAACCAGCCACTAAGTTCCTGTCAGAGATATCCCCTGTTCCCCTTACTAGGATACCCACTTGGAGACTGAGCCTCCATGAGCTAAGTCTAGGCAAGGCGTCTAGGTTATCTCCTTGCATGGTCTGTGTTTGGAGTTACCTGTTTTTGCAAAGAACCCTGGGCTCAGATTTATTGGTTCTGTTGCTCTCCTTGTGGAGCTCCTGTCTCTTCCACGTCTTTTTATCTTCCCCTTCCTTCACAAGATTTTCTGCACTCTGCCCAAAGTTTGGCTGAGTCTCAGTATAGACTTCGATACTCTGCTGAGTAGAGTCTTTCAGAGGCCCTCTGTGGAAGGCTCCTGTCCTGTTCCCTGATTTCTCCTTCTTGTGATGTCCATTTGGTTTGCCTTTCTGAATTCCTCATTCCTGATCGCTTTACTCAGGATCCTCCTTCTTATGTAGCTTCATTAGGAGTATAGATTTTAGTATGTTTATACTACTATATGACTAACATCCATTTATAAGTGAGTATTTACTATGAGTGTCTTTCTGCCTCTGGGTCATCTCACTCAGGATAATCTTTTCCAGTTCCCACTATTTGTCTGCAAATTTCATGGTTTCCTTGTTTTTAATTGCTGACTAGTATTCCATTGTGTAAATGTACCACAATTTCTGTGTCCCTTGCTCAGTTGAGGGACATCTGGTTTGTTTCCAGGTTCTTGCTATTACGAATAAAGCTGCTACAAAATGGTTGAGCAAATGTCCTTGTGTTCTTGAGCATATTTTGAATATATGTCTAGGAGTGGTATAGCTGGATCTTGAGGAAACACTATTCCTGATTTTTTTAAGAAAGCTCCAAATTGATTTCCAAAGTAAGTGGTTGTACAAGTCTACATTCCCACCAGCAATTGAGGAAGGTTCCCCTTTCTCCATATCTCCTCCAGCATGTGTAGTCACTTGAGTTTTTGATCTTAGACACTCTGATGGGTGTCAGGTGAATTCTCAGGGTGTTTTGGATTTGCGTCTCCCTGATGACTAAGGACATTGAGGATTTCTTTAAGTGTTTCTCTGCCATTCAATATTCCCTTATTGAGAATTCTCTGTTTAGCTCTGTACTCCACGTTTTAATTAGATTACTTGATTTGTTGGTGTTTAACTTTTTGAGTTCTTTATATGTTCTGGATATTAGCCCTCTCTCAGATATAGGGTTGGTGAAGATCCTTTCCAAGTTTGTAGGCTGTCTTTTTGTTCTGACCACAGTGCCCTTTGCTTTACAAAAGCTTTTAAGTTTCATGAGGTAACATTTATTGATTGTTGATCTTAGAGTCTGTGCTATTGGTGTTCTGTTCAGGAAGTTTTCTCCTGTGCAAATGTGTTCACCGCTCTTCCCCATTATTTCTTCTAACAGGTTTAGTGTGTCTGGTTTTATGTTGAGGTCTTTGAGCCACTTGGACTTTAGTTTTGTGCAGGGTGATAAATATGGTTCTATTTGCATTTTTCTACATGTAGAATGTGGTTAGACCAGCAACATTTGTTGAAGGTGCTGTCTTTTTTCCATTGAATGGTTTTGGCTTCTTTCTCAAAAGTCAAGTATCTGTAGGTGTGTGGGTTTATTTCTGGGTCTTCTATTCGGTTCCATTTATCCACCATTCTATTTCTATGCCAGTGCCATGCAGCTTTTATTATTGTTGCTCTGTAGTACAGCTTGAGATCAGGGACGATACTGCCAGACGATCTGTTGTACAGGGCAATTTTAGAAATTCTGGTTTTTTTCTTTTTCCATATGAAATTGAGAATTGTTCTTTCAAGTTTTGTAAAAAATTGCTTTGATATTTTGATAACAAAGATGGAAAGATCTCCTATGCTCAGAGATGGGTGGGATTAACATAGCAAAAATGCCTATTCCCTCAAAAGCAATCTACAGATTCAATGCCATTCCCATCAAAATACTAATCTTCTTATTTTAAAGAATGTTTTAATGCTAATTAAGCTATCAAATGAGTAGACAAAAAACTCTTTAAGTTTTTAAAAACTCTTTAAGGTTTTAAAAAAAACCTTAAAGTTCATGATGATTTTATTAGACAGGAAATATAAATATTTGATAATAGTTTGATCCTTCCATATAGCAAACTAGAAGTTAATATACTTGTTGGTACATTGGTAGGTGTAGAAAAAACAATTTTCTCTGCTAAGTATTTAAAAATATCAGAAACAAAGGCAGAGGACTTGTGTCTTATAAACGTATTTAGGGGTAAGTGATATGGCTCAGTCATTATGACTATTTTCTCCTTTTAACAGAGGACCCAGGTGCTCTTCCTAGCGCCCAAACAATGGCATGTGAACATCCATAACTCTAGTTCTAGGTGATTTTTAAAACATTTTCTGACCTCTGTATGTATCAGGAACAGATTATCTAATATATACATGAAAACAAAACACTGATATACAGAATAAATAAATAAAATTATTCTAAAACTATCTTGAGAAATGTTTTTGGCTTAACTTCCAGCTGATATATTATTCCATATGTGAATTTAACCTACCAGCTCAGTCATAAGTATTTTTAAATACCTCCTCTCAGGGATACTGGCCACTTATCATTTGCTCTTAGGATGCAGTGGGGTTAAAGCGAATGAGGGATAGAAGAGTTCAGTTGGAGAGTGAAGGCATAGGTTCTCCTATGTTACAGTTTTATGTTGAAAGACATAAGAAACTGCTGGAAACTTTTGAACAGCTAACATGATGAAATTGATTGAGTCACATTCCAAAATCTGCTGTGTATGGAGTGGATGTTAGAGCAGCAATAATAGATAGTCATATAGACCCACGCTGCTTCTAAAGAGAAAGGACTCAATTCTTCAGATGTGCTTGGCTCCCCGTTTTCAGTTGATTGAGGGAGTGTTTTAGTTTTTCTTTTCTTTTTTTCACTTTAAAAAATTAATTTATATTTTTTTATAAATTACAGTTTATTCACAGTATTCCACTCTGTGGTCCCCTCAATTATCCCTTCCCAATGCCACCCTCCCTTCCTCATTTCCTCCCATTCCCCTCCCCAACTCCACTGATAGAAGAGGTCCTCCTCCCCTTCCCTCTGATCAAGTCTCATCTGGTTGCATTGTGGCCTGGTAAGGCTGATCACCTGGGGGTGATCAAAGAGCCAGCCAATGAGTTCATATCGGAGACACTTCCTGTTTCTATAGGAAACCTATTCTATAGGGAACTCATTTGGACACTGAGCTGCCCTGGGCTACATCTGTTCAGGGGTTCTTCGGTTTCTAGGTTATCTCCATACATGGTCCTTGGTTGGAGTATCAGTCTCAGAAAAGACCCCTGTGCCCTGAATTTTTTGATCTGTTGCTCTCTTTGTGGAGCTTCTGTCCCCTCCAAGTAGGGTGGACAGTAACCCCTGCCCAATCCTCTTTTCTGCTGATTTTCGTGGGTTATTTTCCCTGATACACTTTTTGCATCCCAAACTCTGCTTTCTGGAAACCCCAAACCAAAAGAAAACAAAAGGGGGGGTGAAGTAAGCAGTTAACTCAAACAAGAGATACTGCTGCTTTTGACTAATGTTACTGCTCAGTGATTCTAGAGGAATGGTTGTAGATATACTGTGAATTTAATGTGTGAATTCGGAAAGATTACAGACAAGGTTGACTTCACATTTTTGTTATGAGGAATTGGAAGCATGTTGAGAATGTTAGAAGGAAAGAAGAAGAAGAAAAAGAAGAGCATGAGGAGGAGGAGGAGGAGAAAGAGGATGAAGAGGAAAATATATTAGTGCTACTTCTACCCCTAGGAGTTGTCAGAGTACTCGTAGTAGATAGTCTGGAAGAATCTAAGAAAAACAAATAAAAGCTCAGTTGTGACATAGTAATTACTACATTAATTTGTCAATGTTACATTGAATTGACCAGTGTAAATTTTAGTGAGTGTTCAGTGATAGAATATGCATGCTGTTGTTGGCTGTGATAGAGGTAACTTTAGTGAGGCAGTAAAGATTGAGTTGCATGAATTCAATAACATCCTAATACATGTTGGTTCAAAATGTGAATTGAATATCCAATATGAGTATTTATTATATTTAATAATCAGAAATACTGGTGATAAAATGGCCACTAGTTGTCTACCCTGGTGTCTAGAGTCTAAACTTTCTATTTTTATTCGTTATGCTTAATCTTTGAAAATTTCATACATGCACATAATGAATTCTTCTCACTCTTTACCCCACCACCACTCTCTCATCCTTATTTTAAAAAGCCTCTCCCTATAAATCTATTTTTGCATTCATTATTATTCAGTGGAAAGATAAGAAATGCTGATTGATGAAGATTCAATAGTCAGTTTGCAACATTGAGCTAAACAATAGCTATTATTATATAAAAATAAATAGGCATTTATTTGAAAAACGGGAACCTTTCTGGCCATGGATTTCTGATGACATTTATATATTTTTAAAAGGGTTAGAATTACTTTGTTGGTTATGTGCAAAATTATTGGACATCTGGTACATAAAAGTTTGGTACTTTAATCCAATTATTGTCCTTGATAATATTGTCATTATACCTACTTTGCAGATAAAAAATCGAAGCATCTACAGAAGTGAGGATCATTCATTGGCCAATGTCTTGTTTGCAGAAGAAAGCAGTCATAAAGTATTCAGGAACACAATAACTCATATATTACTGAAGTCCAGCTTCTGTCTAGTTTTGTTGCATCTCAGATCTTTAAAGAGGTCTTAATCTGCACCTTCCCCCCATTTTTTGTCTTTTATTTCTTTTGTTGACAATTTCATCAGCAAGTCTCTTCTCCAACATCCTGAACAACTTCTTAAACATTTTTCATATTCACTTCTAGAGCTTCTGACTTGCCTTCATCCCTCTTTTTTTAAATGTAATTTATTTATTTTTATATTAATCACAGGTTAGGTACTTTGCATCCCAGGTGTAGCCCTCTCCCTCATTCCCTCCCACTCTCCCCATCCCTCCCTCATCTCCTCCCTGCCCCCTCCAAGTCCACCAACTGGCAGGACCTCCTCCCCTTCCATCCTACCCCAGTTCATCTTGTCTCCTCAGGGCTGGCTGCAATGTCTTCCCCCGGGATCTAGCCAGGCTGTTACTCCCTGGTATGTATGGGGGAGGGTCAAAGAGCCAGCCATCCAGTTCATGAGAGAAACAGTCCCTGTTCCTCTTACTATGGTCTTCAGTTGGGCCACATCTGAGCGGGGGTTCTAGGCCATATCCATACCTGGTCCTTGGTTGGAGAAACTGTCTCATAAAAGACAACTGTGCCCTGATCTATT
>CM053766.1:66879867-66900722 GCA_028658305.1 Pachyuromys duprasi
TTTAGTCTTTTCATGGCATCCTTGATTTCTTGGATGTTTTGTGTTTGGGACTTTTCTGATTTTATTTTTGTTTTGAGTGAGGAATCCATTTCAGCCAGCATATCTTTAGCTCCTGAGATTCTCTCTTCCATCTCTTGTATTCTATTGGTGATGCTTACCTTTGTGGTTCCTGATCTTTTCTCTAAGTTCTCCTGTTCCAGGTTATTCTCTGTTTCTGTCTTCTTTATAGATTCTAAATCTGTTTTCATGCTTTGTATTGTTTCCTTCATCTGATTGACTGTGGCTCCAATTTTTTTGTTTGTTTCCTCTCTGTATATCTTTGATTGTTCCTTTACGTGGGCAGTTATATTCTTCTGAATTTCTTTGAGGGCCTTGTTCATTTCCTCTTTTTCTCCCTCTTTTTTTTCCTCTAATATCTGCATAATCATAGCTTTAACATGATTTTCCTGTGTCTCTGCTGAATTAAAATCTCCATTGCTTTTGGGTGTTTCTGGTGGGGCTATGGTGTCCTGATTTTTTTGGGGTGAGTTCTTATGTCTACCTTTAGCCATTTGTTTATATATAATCAAGGAGCTGTTTGTGCTTTAAGGTTGAACTTCAAACTGGAATTGTCAATCTCTTGTGTCAGGAGTATTCTTCAAGAAGATCATGGAGTTCCAGTGGTTTGTTAGTTTGTATTATTGCCTCAGTTGAACTCTGTTGTGGGATCTGTGTGCCCAGCTTCGTGCTCTGTGCTAGAAGCTGTAAGCACCACAGGCTGATCACCTCTCTGGTCTGGAGGTTTGGCTCCTCACTCTGTGCCAGAGGCTGAGTGTCCCAGTTTGAGATGTCATCTGGGGGCGCTGCTCTGGTCTGGAAGCTCCAAGCTCCGACCTGGCTTGCTGCTAAGGGATCTCTTCTGTACTGGAGATTTTGTGCCTCCTTCTGGTCCATGGCCTGTGCACCATGGTCTGAGATGGTATTTGGGGGCACCTCAGTCTGGACCTGATACTGTGTGTCCTTGTCTGGGGTGGAGGCTAGTGGCTCCATGGGGAGTGTGCCCGCCTGATGCAGCCCTGTCTGGGGAATGGCTTCTGGGGCCTTCTCAGTCTGGCCCGTGGGCACACACACATGGACTGAGGTGGCTGCCGGCGGAGCCGAGAGGTGTGCGCCCACCATATGCAGCCTGGTCTGAAATGGTGCTTGGGGCCTTGTCATCTGGTCTGGAGACTGTGTGACCCAGACTGGAATGGTGGCTGTTGGCACCCAGGAAGGTTGCTCGTTCAGATTACGGTTGTGCGCTGCTGGTCTCCCGGAATTTTTCCAGGGAATAACTGGATGTCCCTAGGATTTTACCACTTGATTTCCTCACAGTAGGAATTCTGCTCACCTGGCAATCACAAATGCTGGTGTTTTAGGTTCCAGTGTTCAGTCTCCTGATCGCTGCATTGTTACTGCTGTCCTACTGCTCAGACACAGTGTCCTCTCATGACAGCCATCTTGGATCTCCCCTGAAGGTATTTGAAATGACATAGTAATTAACTTTGAGAATTTGGATTTTTTTTTGTATTCTCCATATTATTAAATATATTCCACAATGATTGTACTTTTCATTATGCCTGAGAAAGTTCCCGTGGCTGTTTGGCCCTATGATTTGGTATGTTAATTTTGTGGTAAGATGGTATCCCTCCATGTTTCTGTACTGCATTTTTTGTTTTAATATTAGGACAACTCTCTCTCTCTCTCTCTCTCACACACACACACACATCATTTCCAAGGTTAACAAGTTTTTTTTGTTCATTAGCATAATTATTAGTATTATTAATTGTTGTTGCTACTGCTGTATGCTTATTATTATCGTTTTTGGAGGATTACTCTCACTCTATAGCCTAGGCTGGCCTAGAACTCACTATGTAGTTACTGTTAGCCTCAAACTTAGAATAGTCCTCTGTCAAAGCTTCTTGAATGAAGGGGTTACCTGTGTGTGCCTCCAGGCCTGCCCCTCAGTTGTTATGATTATAGTTGACAACCAGCAATTCTCAGAGTCTATAATTTCTTCTTCATTCATTTGAAGTCATTTTGATGTTTGGAAAGCTTCTCTTCACCTCTCCCTCCTCCTCTTTCCTTTGCTATATCTTTTCTTTCCCTTGCTTTTATCCTTCTTCCGAGCAACAAATCTGTATGAGTTCCTGCTTTATTCAGTTGGATGTTATCAATGCCTACCATTAAGCATTTTGAAATGACTGTAGGTTTGATCATTGAGGTACCCCTTTAGACTAACTACTACATCTATTTGCCATAGTCTTTCTTTGTGTTTTTCCTTAATTTCTGAGTTGTACATTATACACGGGCTTTATGTGTATAAGCATATGTGTGTCTCTTTGTGTGTGTGTGTGTGTGTGTGTGTGTGTGTGTGTATGAAAGAGAGAGAGCGGAAGAGGGAGAGAAGGGGGAAGATAGAGATTGGTTTTCTTGCTTGGTCCTATACCTATAATTGACAATCGAATACAAAGAGCTCTGCTGTGTCTTAGTGATACTTTCTCTTACACGGTAGTATTGCTGTTCTTGGAGTTCTCAGTGCCTGGAGCTAGAGGTTCTACAGTTATATTTGTGTCTCTGCAGCAGTTCATCTGGGTTTGTCTTTCTTTAGTTATGAGCTATTTTTTTTCCTTTTGGTGACAGAGGTGGCTTTTGATAACCCTCTTGGAAGTTGGAAGCCTACCTTGCTTCAGCCCTGCTAGGCTTTTTGTTTGTTTGTTTTCTTCTTCTGGCTGAGACTATCTAATGGTTTGCTGATTATACTTTAAAAAGAAAGATGAAAAGAAGAAAGAAAGTTATTTATTATAAAATATAAAATAAGAGTGAATATACAGATTATAAAAACCAGGATAAGCGTGGAAGAAGAGGCTCAGAGTGTTTAAGTATCAGAAGAGATAGGGGACACCAACAAAACAAACCCTCTAAATCACTATGAGCAAAGCTCATATGGACACACAGAGCCTAAAGCAGCAAGCACAAGCCCTGCACAGGTCTGCACCAGGTCCTCTGCATTTATATTATGGCTTTCAGTTAGGGTTTTTATGGGATTCCTGAGTATGCAAATGAGTGCATCTCTGAATCGCATACCTTCTCTTTAGCTCCTGTCCTTTTTGGGTTTGTCTTGTCTAACTTCAGTGTGATGCCTTTTTTTTCTTATTAAATATTGCTTTGTTATATTTAAAGAATGGATAAATTAATGGCTGCAAATCTAGCCACTAGAATAAAGATTAGCAGCTGACTGTCATTTATACCTGCTGGGAGAGGAAAATCGGTTTTCTCCAGTGGAGGGGCACTGGGCATATCAACCTCTCCAGGGCAGGCCTCATGTTCAGGTGTAGTCAACTAACATAGAGCAGACTCCACAGTGTTTGTGCATGTATTCTTATTTGTTTACATTTTGGTGTTTCTTTTCCTGTTTTTGTTTTTATTTTGGAGTATTGTTTTATTTTGTTTTTCAGGTATGAGGGTTTTGTTGTTGTATTGGGTTTCTGTTTATTTTCTGAGAAAGAACTTAAAGTGGGATGGAAGTTCTGGGTTAGGAGAAGAATATGATCAAAATATATTTAAAATTAAAATTCTTTAAAATAATGAAGATAGAAAAGGGGAAAACTGGGGTAAGAACATAAATTTAATAATTTTCAATAAAATATTTTTATACCAAACAATAACACCATAGCTTTTTTCTGTTTTTCTTATTATCATTTATTACAATTTATTAAATTTGTATCCTAGCTGTATCCCTCTCCATTGTCTCCTCCCAATCCCACCTTCCCTCCCTCTTCTCCCCCTATCCCCCTTCCCTAGTCCACTGATAGGGAAGGACCTCCTCCTCTTCTATCTGACCCTAGCCTATAAGGTCTCATCAGGACTGGCTGCATTGTTTTCCTTTGTGGCCTGGCAAGGCTGCCCCACCCCCCTAGGGGGAGGTGATCAGAGAGCCTGACCGTACCTTATTAATAAAGTACAACACCAAATAGAATTGTTTAGGCTTATATGTGTACCTTCATCTGCTTTACCCCTTACAGTCTAACATTATTTTCTAAATGGAAATGGTCATATGTTTGGACTCTATTTTTGTAAGTTTTTCAATCTTCAAAGGGAAAAGGAACGAATACAGGGATTTCTTGATTTCATTTGGCTAACTGCTGAGGGATATGCTGTCCAAATTTTCTAAATGACCATGTTTTAATTAAAAAAATATGAGAAAATTAAAAATAAACTCCTCAAGCAGGAAAGAATCTTTACTCTCCCAAATAGTTTGCAAACCTTGAAGAAAGTTAAAAACAAAAATGCTCTGTGTTTTTTGTTTTGTTTTGGTTTTTTTGTCTTAAAGGTTGTGCTTCAAAATAAAATGAGTTGACAAACCCAAAACTTGATTTGATACTGAACCATAGCATTGCAAACACAGATTTCTAAAGACAAATATGTCAAGAGCTAGCAGAAGCCAAAGCATGGGAAATGTTCTCCTAAAGAAAAATGAGTGGGGGCACCTAAGTGTATTTCAGCAAGTATTGCTGATTAGATAATCCATGAGAGGTGGGCTGGCTTGCTTCATGATGAGAGACCACAACTTGGGAATGTGTATCTTTCATTAGGGATTGTGAATCTGCAGGATCTCCCACACCTGGAAACACACCACTTTTGACTTACAGAAGCATTTCCTTTTCAGGCTTTCTATCACCAGTTCTAAGTCCTTAGTCTGGTTCTTATTTTAAAAGAAGCTAGGTTTTAAATACATAGTGAGACCCCCTCTGTTCTCCAAGGTTTCTGTTCCTGACTTCCCCTCAGCCATTATGGAGACGTATCACAGACCCATCCTGGTGCTGGCTGGTAGGTGCCAAGTTTTCTGATTGAAAATATTTTATGTAATCATGGAAGCTGTTTTCAAGGCATCTACTATGTGAAATTCATAACTGTCATCTAAAATTCTTTTTTTATTTGGCTATTTTAAAAACATCCTTAGTTACAAGTGGCAGAAAGTAATTCCATATAAGAAAGACTAATGTGAATAACCAGTTCAAATAAAACATAAAAAACAAAACTGAGGTCATGAAATCAGCAGGATATGAGGCTAGCTCAGCTGTAGAAAACACTACTAGGATTAGGATGGCATTAGGATGCATAATAGAGCTGTTTGTACCAAGAGGACTATATTAGTTCAAGTCTGATTAGGGTTCCTATCATCATAAAGGGTTTCTAAGCATCCAGGCTGACAAAGAATCTTAGGTTTCCTGAGTCACTCATGTTTTAGTTACTCATATTTTGTCCCAGGAAACTAGTCTCTAACAAACAAGAATTGGCAGCTGTCCTTTTAGTAACATTTGGCTAAAATCCTATCTTTGTTAAGAATCTCTCTCTCTCTCTCTATATATATATGCATTTAGAGAGAGACACTTATACATAATTATATATTCATATATATATATATATATATATATATATATATATATATACTCCCCACTTATAGCAGAATTATTCTTCACAGCTCTAGACAGCACTGGAACATCTTCTGACTATGGCATTTGAATTGCTCAGTCTGAGGTTACTTCACTGTGTCTTGCTGTTGGCTGATGTCTTTGCCAATTATTTTGAAGAGTGAAGAGTATTCCCTCCATATCACGTTACTGCATTTTTTAATCTCTTAAGTGTACTCTGCTATTAATCCTTTCTGAATGAATCAACTGTATCAGAGAAAACTCATACTGTTCCTGTGAGAAGTAGTGGATCAAAAACTGAATGCCCGGGACTCATGCCTCAAAACATCATCTAGCAGCTGGAGAGATGGTTCTAGGGGAAAAGCACTCTATATATTAGTGTAAGAACATGAGTTTGAATCTCCAGAACCCACAGAAAGCCAGAAGCATTCGTGCATGTCTGTAATCCTCCCTTGTCTATGTTGAGATGAAAGCCTGAGATAGGTGAACCCCTAAAAGCTTTCAGATCAATTAGCTGGATTCATACCGTGGTGAACACGAGATCCTGCCTTAAACATAGTCAAAAGCAAGAGACCCCACAGCTAAGGCTTTCTTCTCATCTTTCTATGTGCACTGTGGCATGTAAGTACTTGCACTCATTCACACACACAAACACACACACACACACACACACACACAAATATGACACATAAGCACATGCAGTATTTTTTACAGAATCTTTATCTGATTGTCTCGAACAGTTCACTGACATTCTTTTAAGCAGCATTATCTCTTAGAGAGAAAAGAATTCCCAAGAAAGCAGGAAATACTTCCTGTGACGGCTGATGTTTAGGAGCAATTTTTCACAAAGCCTAGGTTTTCTGTAGATACTATCTCAGTTTATTTGGTGTGGGTCATGGCCATTACTACATAAAAGCAAACAACAAACAAACAAAAATTAAAAAACCCAAAACAAAAATCCTCTACTACATGTTCTTTTGTGTAACTAGGATGGAGAGCTTAGTGGTACAGTCCATTGGTTAGTATCTTTATAATACTGGAGATATAGTCAATTGAAAGTAATATGATCCTTCATAAATCGAGGAAGGTTTGGGTCACCAGATAGGTGTTTAAATTAATTTGTGAAACTTTAGTGAAAACTGAGTCAAAATATGCATAAATAGATATCAGGACTCCTATGAACATAGTCCAAAGATTAAATATTCAAAATCAAGCTTATCAAATGCCTTATCTTGATAAATTCAAATTTTTATTTTAAAATGTCTTACTAAAAAGCAAGAATTAGTAGCTTCAATATTCTAGGCTCAAATTACAGATGCAAGTATAAATATGGGTATGTAACTAAGGACTTCATTCTGCTAAATATATTTGATTGCATCAAACTTTTATTTTCTGATGAATTGTGATCTGTTTTTCATATCTACACTGGGACTGTATTTGTTTCAGCTCTTGTCACGTTTTATCAAATCTGTGACTGTGATCACACCCTGTTATAAAAAGGCCACAGGGACAGAACAATGTGCTTCCAAAGCACAGTGCTGCTCCATTAAATCAGGCATTGTTCTCAATCAGTCACCATGTGGCTCCAAGTGTGTGAAGGTAAAACATATCCATAATTTTGATTTCTATGAATCGCATCCCGATTACAATCTCTTCTCAGGTATGAGAAGAGTTTTGTAAAGCAAGGATATTTAAAGTCTAGACAGCTGGCAGCTGGGAGAAAAACAAAAATCCCGAGCAGATGTGCATGTGATATATAGGTACAAATATATAATACAAGATAAATTGCCAGAGTGGTAGCTGAAGTAACCTTGGGATTTCAAAATGGTCTCCTCAGTCCCGGCAGGGCATCCTGGAATGCTCCTAAGGCTGGACTTGATTTGCAGCTTAGGTACTGTGGTTGTCAAGTTGAGTACTTAAGTGTAGTGAGCTGAGCGGTAGGAAAAGGAAAGTGATTTCTGACAGCATAATTGATGACCCCAAATCCCTTTTGATTGAATTATGTCATAGTTAAAGATAGGGCTATTATACTCTATTGAAACAATTAACCACCTTACACTAAATTATCTGCATGACTATTGATGGATAACAGCTCTTAGTTGTGGAAGGAAAAAAGTCGCATTAAAATTCTGAATGTTTTGAAATAGCTACATTGAATTCTGAGATAGAAAAAGGTGTATATCCAAAGTGAATAAAATGTAATTAATAAAAATGAAAATAAAAATGGAAAAAGGTACACATACTTTGCTAGACAGTATAATATATATGTATGTGTATGTATATGTATATCACAAACTCATAATGAAAAACACAAACTCAGTATTAAAGCAGATGTGGTAGTTTACTATAACATCAATGGGGTCGAATAGTTGTTAAATTGGTCTCACACACCAGCACATTTATTTAAAGGAAAAAGGTTGGTAGAGGAAAGCATATCTCTTGGGAGTATAGGCTAGCCCATCTGTCAGAGGGAAAATTGAAGCCCTGTTTCCATTAGTGGTGGTCATTGATCATGCAGTGAAGTTTTCTGTAGACAAATTGGATAGATTGTGTCATATTCTACTATCTTATCTTATGTGTTCAGGCCTCAGACCTTCTCTAGGAAAGGCAATTTGCTGCTTAGGATTTGATCAGTGCTGTTAAATGTGATCCTGTGAGAGGAACTCTGCAGACATCAGTTGGAGAAAATGTAGTTGGAAACAGTGGATAAACACTGTGTGTTAGCTCTGGAGTCCAGTCAATCAGCAGAGGACCCTTAAGACCAGATCCAGGGGCAGTTTCAATTCTAAAGGTAAATGAATTTTATTTATTTGATGTATTAGGAGAACAGGAAAAAAACTATAAATAAATTAACGTAAAAAATCAATGAAGAAAGATGTGATTTGGGGTGAAGGGATGCTTTGAGAGAGCCATTACTACATTTAATGGAAACATCTCAAATCACCTAATGTCTTTTTCAGATACAATTATGCTTGCGGAGAGTACCTAAAAGCATTATTAATTGTGAATACTAAAAATGTATACACATACACAAATATATCTGGATCTATTTCTATGTCTTAAATCTCATATGTTTAATATTAATCATCTTTATGTTTAGATAGTAACATCCTGTGGGATTGGAGACATAAAAACATAATAAATTCTATTTGCAAGAATTATTTGTCTCTTGCGTGGTCATACATATATTTTTATTAATCAAATTTGTTCTTTGTTCTTTGATAATTTCATATATGTATAATTTGTTAAAATTGCTTTCACCATTTGCTCATCCCATCTCTCTTCTTTCCACCTCCTCTCTTCATTAATAACCTCTTTCCCATATTGAAATGTTGTTTTATGTGTGACCCACAGAACTGGTCCACCTGCCTGATTATAGCTTTGGAACTACTATCCTGTAGAGACTGCAATAGGCACACTCACAGTAAAAGTCAGTGGCTTCCCCTCCCAGAATATATTAGTAGCCAGTAGTTCAGTAAAAGAGATAGGGCCCAAAAGCCCTCCTCTTTCCATGAATATTGGGAGATGTCTTTCTTGGCTATACAATGCAGTTTCTAGAGAGCAGTAGGGTACTAAGAAAAAAGCCCCAATCCCAAGTATGGGGTGCTACCCTAGGAGTTGTTGTTCAGAGGACCTCCCTCAGAGGTCCAGCACATAATTCATGTTTCCATCTTTCTGTTTGATTGTCCACCAGAACTAGATTATAAGAATCTATTCCCAAAGAAACCACATACCTTGGTTTTAAAAAATTGAAAAATCAGGCTGGAAGTGGGCTGAAGCTATTTTGAACTGGATAACTTTCAATGTGCTGGAAGGTGCTGCAGAAGCTTCTGCAGGACTTCAGTGGGCTTAATCAGCTGCAGACTCTGTGAACTATATAACAACATGCCACAGAAGATATATGTGTGCAATAGCGGCATGATAATCCAACTTCTCTTAGAATGGATTTAAGGCCTGGTACTATGAACTCAGTCAGTATAATTATTAATACAGAATTATTATTTAACATCTACAAAGTAGATATTGTTGACTATGAGAAAAGACAAAGAGCTCATTGATGATATAGATCATTTTATCTATTTTCATGTCTTCTGGTGTAATATTTCAATTCTATGGAGACATTTAATGAACACTTATTTATTGATGATATGTAATTTTCATGTGGGTGTTATGTATAAAATAGCTTAAAGGAGTTTCAAGTATTCAAAAAATATAAATTATTAATGTCTACATTAGATGAAACCATCAATTTATTTCTTATGCTGTAGGCAATATCCCTGAGCTATTCATAAACTAGAAAGAAGATGTCATTCTTTGGGAGCAGTACACAAATTCTTTCTTTTCTTCCTCACTACCAGTGTTCAAAGATAATATTAAGTACTTAACAAATATTAGCTTTTATTTGCCCTTACTAGTTATCTCAAAATATTTGTCAAGCATTCATTACTCATAGCCTACTTGTAATGTAATTGCCACACTATGTAATAGGAGGAGCAGTATTTTTCCTGAACACAATATTATTACTAAGTGTTGACTCTTACTGGAAATAGGCTCTGCTGTAGGTATCTAAAATGACCACCTTGCATCAAATCATGCCTGAGTGTAAAGAATGAATGGGGCTAGGAGGATTGAATAATGACAGGGAAACAGAGTAGAAAGCGAGGTCAGGGGAGCCTTGGAAAGAGAAGTTACAGCATCTTTCATGATTGTTGGCAAGATGTTTGCTCTCTTTTCCTCCTGCCTCTATAGGATGGGATGGAACAGTTTTGTTTCCTTCTGCAACGAATGTTTCTAGTCTTTATATATAAATATATAGATTTAAACATTTTGCTGATAAAATCTCAGTGATTGCTTTTATTATTAATAACACTCAGCATTCCTCTACACACCTTGGTAAATCACAATGGGTGTGAAAAAGTATGTGTTTGTATTAAAATACAATTGTAATTTACAATTACTTGAATTCAGCTTTGACCTGGTGGATCAATATAGGAGGCTTCATATTATATAAAACCATGTGATTGTTTTCACAAATGTTATGGTATAGAAACAGATTGTTTTCTCATTATATTCTACATGGTCTTCAATACCTGTATTGCATATAAAGAACACCAACTTTCAAAATGGTCATGTTACTTAAAATATGAATATTGTCAGTATTCTTTTTAATTTTTTTATTATTATCATTTATAACAATTTATTCAATTTGTATCCCAGCTGTGTCCCCCTCCCTGGTCTCCTCCCAATCCTATGCTCCCTCCCTCTTCTTCCCCTATACATACCCTTCCTTGGTCCACTGATAGGTGAGGCGCCCCCCCCCCACCTTTTATTTTACCCTAGCCTATCAGTTCTCATCTCTTCCTTTGTGGCCTGGCAAGGCTTCATCCCCCAAGGGGAGGTGATCAGAAAGTCTGTCACTGAATTCATGCCAGAAACAGCCCCTGCTCACCTTACTAGGGATCCCACTTGGAGACTGAGTGTATGGGCTACATAAGAGTCAGGGTTTTAGGTCTTCCCCATGAATTGTCTTTGGTTGGGGTATCAGTCTCTTCAAGGCCCCCAGTCCTTTTTTTTTTTTTGGCTCTGTTGATCTCCTTTTGGAGCTCCTGTTCCCTCCAGGTCTTTCTATCTCCCCCTTCTTTCATAAGGTTCCCTGCACTCTGCCTAAAGTTTGGCTATGAGTCTCAGCCTCTATTTCGATACCTCAATCTTTCAGAGGTCATGTGTGTAGGTCCCTGTCCTGTTCCCTGTCTTCTTCTGCTTCCAATATCTATTGTATTTGTCCTTCTAAATGAGGATTGAGCATCTTCCCTAGGGTCTTCCTTGTTCAGCTTCTTTAGGAGTATAGATTTAGTTATGTTTATCCTATGTTATATGGCTAATACCCACAGTATTCTTGTCATTGGCATTTTAAATTAATCTTTAAAAAGCTTTTTTTTATTGTTTGTATATGTATGTGTTGTGGTAGTATGAGTGAGTGTGTGTGTGCGAGTACATGTATGTGAAGGCATATACATGACATAATGCTCATGTGGAGGTTAAAGTACAGATTTTTTTTTTTTCTGTTTTGAGACAGGTCTCTATGTGTAGCCTCGACTGTCCTTAGAACTCACTCTGCAGACCAGGCTGGCCTGTAACTCACAGAGATCCTCCTGCCTCTGCCTCCTGAGTGCTGAGATCAAAGGTGTAAGCCACCACTGCCCAGTTTAGAGTACTGATATTTTAGGAGTTTCTTACTGTCTTCCACCTTTTGGGGGCACAGATGTCTCTATACTCAGTATATCTGGCATTGTATTACATAAACAAGTTTCTGGCTGGCCTGTTCTCACCTTGACTGTCCATGTCACCACAGTAGAGCTGGGATTACCGATGCCTGTCACTGCTGCTGTAGCTGGCATCTGTTATGTAAATTCTAGAAGTGAACTTTGGTTGTAAGACTTGCACAGGAAGTGTTTTTGCTTTTGTTTTTTAAAATCATTTAAACAAGCTTCCTGGCTCCACATTTACTTTTAAAGTAAGCTTCTTTTCTTCCTTATTTCGGTATATGTGTGATAAGCCTATATTTGAAAAAAAAATGAAGCTTCGAACAATCCATACATTTTCATATCCACTTTGGCAGAAACTTTTCCTAACAAGAAGAAAAATATCTCCTGATGATATAACTTCTATTGTTCTTAATTTTCATAACTAACTATAAACTATAGTGATAAATTTATGTATCTTTATAATTTATTCTATTTATAGGGTTACATTTTTGTGAAACAGACAGAGGAATTCTTCAAATCTCTTTACAAGGCCTAAACTCTTTCTATCCAATCACAAAAAATTACATTTTTTCACATTAACTTACATTTAAAGTTTTCTTTAGCTCATAAACTTCTCTTCCTCAATCTACTGGCTTTTAGATAAAACCTTATTTCCTAACACATCTTTTTTAACATTGAAAAATGCCAGAATATTATGGTCGATGTCTCTGTTAAGCTCAAGGATGTATTTTAAGATGGAAATAAAATTTTAGTGCTTATTGGGAATGACTTCCCTACAGTTTTAATCAAATCTGACTCAAAGAATAGCATCCTTGGTGATTAGCTAATAGGGTTAAGTAGAGTGGCAGGCCATCTGCAGGAAGTGTGGTAGGAATTTCATTTATATTTTCATCCTGCTACTCAGGCTCACCATGGATGGTATTCTGAAAGGAGACAAAGAGCCAGAGACTTAAAAGTTTTTCACGATCAATCCAACCAAAGAAAGACATTCATTGAAATATTTAAAAACAAAATCTTTCCCCTTATATGCTAGTGTTCTAAATACTGTGACTCCCATAGAAATGAGACTTGAGACAGCAGAGCATTATTGCTATCATTTCTATTATAGAAATGCCAAATCTGAAGATGTATTCACACAGTCTATTCCAATAGCATTTCACCGAATGAACAAAGACAAGCCTGTCATAGCATTTCTCTGTGGGAGAACTTTCCTCTGCTCCAACAAATGTATCACATTTTGAAAGGCTAGATCCTGAGGACAGAATAAAGCAATAAAACATGACTAGGAAGAGCTTTTTCTCATGCTGTTATTAACATCCATCAAAACCCAGAGTCCTTTAAAATACTACTTTCAACTGACTCCTTCCCATCAGGCAAGATTACTTATGACTTCATTCATGGAAACAGGGGTTTGGTTTCCTTCCCATAAGTGGCAACATGTTTTTGCTAGCTCTACCAACAACTTAGTCTCCTTTACTTCTGATATGAAATGCAGTTTCTGTCAGTGACATTATTTAGAGGTTTAAGGCAAGAGAAGAAATCTTAAAGTAGACAGGAGTTAAACGTATTTAATCCACTGTGTATATTTTGCCATCCCAATAGAGTCAGATGTAAGTATTTCTCTCACTCAGCCTTCCTTCACGTCTTGAAAGGAGCTATGAAGTATGTTTATGCTGAACTTTTGAACTGTCTGAACTGATTCTATCTGATGAAATATTGCCTTGAAAATGCTTTTTTAAAAACTAGTGACATGACAGCTAAAAGCCGTTGTGGTCTGTATCATTCGGCTTGGGTGATATTCTTCTGAGACTTAGTTTACTAAGCATTGTTCTGACTTCTCTGACAATGGATAAGCTGCCTGCTGGATAATTAATATTTTCAGAGTCACTCTAAGCCTCTGTGGAGAGTTTCTCCCATATACCGCTGGATATATCCCTAGTACAAAGCAGCTCTGATTTAATTCATTGTCCATTCCAGATTTGTTTTTCTTTTACTAGCCTGCCCTTTATGCAAGACATCATATAAATAAAATTACTGTTTCTGGCTTGAATCATCACTAGACGTGAGTTAGTAGTTGTATGAAAGGCTAATTTAAACAACAGGCAGGGCCATGGCCTTGTACAAAAGACAGTAAGGAACCCCATCCACAGCCGCCGTTGGCAGTGATGTTATGTGCAATTAGAATGAATCATATTCACATCATATGTAAAATATATCATATTAAGGTAAACTAAGACTGTGCTCTCATAGATTCAAGAATGAAAGCATGCTTCGAAGGTCATTAACTATCGTCTAGTTGTCTGAGGGCTACAATTAAAAAGTCCTTGAGCATCTTCTGCCAAGTTCTTAAAGTTATTCAGACAAGCAGGCACCTCAGTCCCCCCTCTGTAAGTCATTACCAGGTTTGCCAGCCTTTCTAGACAGATCTGCTTGCTATTTAGCCCAGCCTTGAAAATAGTCTCTGGCCCAAGTATAGTAGTCCCAGAAACAGATAGGCAGGATGTCTAATTTTAAAAATGGTGTGGGAATAAGGCCCTTTCATTTTTTTCTCTGTCTAGTGTCAAGAATTTTCTCTTGGTAATCATTCTTTTGCAAACATCCCCAGCATATTAAACCGGTGCGACAGACTATAACTACAATATGGTACTTTGTCTGGCCCCAACACACGCTCCCAGTAAAAATGTGTTTCCCCAAAAGAGTGCACAATTAAGAAGAGCCAACCTTTAACAGGGATCCACCTACTCTTCATTTGCAGAAAATAGCCATAGGGTTATGAGAACATATAGTGCTATGAGTAGTGATGTAAGATCCTCTATGATACAAAAGTCTTATTATTCCAGTAGATTCAAAAGAGGGCAGTAACTTCTCTAAGTTAGTACCTGAGAGGTGGCAAAACTTAGAGCTGAACTTAGGTATTTGATGCCAAGGTACATTTAACATTAACAAAGCCAATATTACTGTAAATTTTTTATTGCTATTTATTTTGAGTACTTTACACAAGTGTATATTATATTCAGATTGTGTTCACCTTGAATTAATTCCTTTTGTTTTTTTCTCTATCCTCATCCAGCTAACTACCTTTGCATTTAGTCCTCTTAAAAGTCATATCATTTGGTGATTGCAGATTTACATATTTCCAAGTTTGGGGAGCAAAACACTCAAGCAAGTGGATAAGCAGACAAACAAAAATGAGATGAGCACGAAGTAGACAGGACCACAGTAAATGAAGAGAAGTTATTCCCTACATATTTCTAGTGGAGACTCTCTTAAGCAGCCAAAAATGTTTTAAAAATTAAAATTTTGCAGTACACCCATTAAAAACTCTCTTAAAGTATGTGTCAGAACTGAGAGCAGGTTAAGAAAGTTGGGATGAGAATGCCAATCACATTCGTCAACAAGAAGTTGAAATGTTTTTGTGCTAATCAGACCAATAAAAGCATTATTCTTGTATTTCTTTAACCAGAATATCCTAATCACTAAGAAAAATCTGTAAAATAGTATTATGGGAGTTTAAAAATATTATGGAAAACTATCAGGTAGGAGAATTCTGAGTAGTAATTCGGGCAAACAGTAACTCCTCATTTACTTTATTTATATATGCAGAACTACACAATTTATATGTGTGAGATACTCTAAGATTCAAACAGTAATAAAATGTTTTTGGTTCGAGAAGAACCCCAACAGGAAGTAACTCATTTTAAAATAAGGTTTTCAAAATATCTATTAGTTAATTTTTATTGCTTACTAAAACTTACTTTTTTCTTTTTTTATTATTATCATTTATCACAATTTGTATCCTGGCTGTGGCCCCTCCCTCATCTCCTCCCAATCCCATTCTTTCTCCCTCCTCTCCCCCTAAGCCCCTCCCATAGTCCACTGATAGGGGAGGTCTTCTTTCCCTTCTGTTTTTCCATAGCCTATCAGGTCTCATCAGGACTAGTTGCACTGTCTTCTTCTGTGGCCTGATAAGGCTGCACTCCTCAGGAAGAGGTGATCAGAGAGACTTACAATGAGTTCATGCCAGAAACAGCCCCTGCTCACCTTACTAGGGAACCCAGTTGGAGACTGAATCTATGAGCTACATATGTATGGTTTTGGCATCATTGTAAAAAATCAGGTGTCCATAAGTGTGTGGATTTATTTCTGGGTCTTATATTAGGTTCCATTGATACACCATTCTGTTTCTATGCCAGTACTATGCAGTTTTTATTACTGTTGCTCTATAGAAATTTTTTAAAAATTTACTCAGTTACCAAGCAATCTAGGCCCAGGGGTCTTTTCTGAGACTAATACTGCAACCAAGAGCCATTCATGGATATAACCTAGACCCCTTGCTCACATGTAGCCCATGGCAGCTCAGTATCCCGGTTGGTATCCTAGTAAGGGGAACAGGGACTGTCTCTGACGTGAAGTTGGTTGTTGCTCTTTGATGCAGGAACAGCCTTACCAGGACACAGAGGAAGACAATGCAGCCAGTCTTGATGAGACCTGGTAGGCTAGGGTCAGAGTGAAGGGGAGGAGTCATTGATTTTATCCAGTGTCTTCACATGAGCTTTACTTATTTGACATGGTTTTCTGCTCTGTTCTCTTCTTTCCTGAGAGCAAATTCTCCTTCATCTTACATCCAACATCCCACTTTGAACTTCTACTTATTCTATATGCTAGGCTTCCAAACAAAGAGTAAAGTCAAAATATTTATTTATGTTCACTGACAGGGGAAGTCTTACCCTAGCTTATCAAGTCTCATTAGGACTGGCTGCAATGTCCTCCTCTGTGGCCTGGCAAGGCTGCTCCTCCCTCAGGGGGAGGGTCGGGTCAAAGAGCCAGCCACTGAGTTCAAGTCAGAGACAGTCCCTATTTCCCTTATTAGGTTACCCACTTGGATACTGAGCTGCCATGGGCTACAGCTGAGCAGGAGTTCTAGGTTATATCCATACATGTTCCTTGGTTGGGGAATTAGTCTCATATAAGACCCTTGTGCCCTAATATATTTGGTCCTTGTGGAGCTCCTGTCCCCTCCAGGTCTTACTAACTCCCCTTTCTTTCACATGATTTCCTGCACTCTGCCCAAAATTTGGTTATGAGTCTCAGCATCTGTTTTGATACTCTGCTAGGTAGAATCTTTCAGCGGCCCTCAGAGGTGCATGGGAGGAGATGAGGCAGGGAGGGTGGGATTGGGAGGGATTGAGAGAGGGGGTTACAGCTGGGATGCAAAGCGAATAAAATGTAATCAATTAAAAAATAAAAATTTAATTAAAATATTTATTTATGTATTTTGTATGTCTGAGTGTTTTTCTTGAATGTGTGTATGTTCTTTATGTGCATGTTTGGTACATGTGGAGGACATAAAATAGAATATTATATACCCTGGAACTGGAGTTACAGATGGTTGTGAAATTCCATGCTGGTGCTGGGAACTGAACCTGGGTCCTTTGGAAAAGCTTTAAGTTCTCTTAACCATCAAAATGTTTCCATCCTCCCAATCAAATAATAAAAACATCCAACAGCAGTATATTTATAGCAGGTAATTCTTTGCTCTTTCTATGTGTATGCCTTGTTAAATATGCACTTAAAGTTAGTACAATGATGACACAGCATGCGTCAAATTAATATTATGGTGAGTCACAATATGCTAGAATGATTTAGATTCTAGTCTTTGGAGATTTATCAACTCAGTCTTTCTCAACCCTGTCTCACAAATGTTGATCTGGGTCGATTCAGAAATTATTTAGGTATGTGCACTCTGTATGCAGTGTATCTAAAGCTCTGGGAGAAGAATACCTGATTAGTTAGGTTGCTATACATTTATATCCCACAGAGAAATAGAAAGAGTCAGACGATCCAGTGTGATTATTCTTTCAAACTAGCCCTGTAGATAAACAAATTATAGTTTTTAAGTCAAGGAGGACCTGTGTGTTACATGTGCCCACTATGCCGTCCTAGGAAAATATCATCTAAAATTTAGAAAACCCAGTCACCCTCCAGGGTTCCTGGAGGAAGTCACATGAACATTGACTGTCTCTGATATAATGGAAGTGTGATTGAGCCACCCTTATGTAAAAACCCTCCTATCTATGTGAAGGATTGAAGAATAGCATGTATAGGCTTGCTTTGTTTTTAGTCAAAGGATGTGTTAGATGCAGGATGAATTGGGGGTAGCTGTATTTACTCTCTTAGAACCCAGCAGCTGAGGGTTCGTCAGAGTGACAGGGCACTAACCCAGCAAGTTCAAAACTCGAAATCCACTCCTGACCACTGGAAAACACATTCCTAAACCTTTGGGCATTTTGATATTATGTTGTCTTCATGGCTATGATTTCTGCTTCTTTTATCTGATTCTAGGTGTTACCATGGACTCATTGTTTTCATGCTCTGATAGCTTGGTTCGTATTTATCATACAGCTGTGTGACTTTCACCAAGATAACTTGATTTATAACTTCAAATTCCTCTAAAGCAGAGCACGTTAAAGCAGTTTACTTTTCATATGATTACAAAGTACATAAAAAGAAACTCAAATTTACCCTTATAACCCATTAGTAACTCCAACAGTTTGTGCATTTTAAGCAGATTTAAGTTTCACATAACTTATATTTCAAAAAGTACATAATAATTTCAGAGAATATTGCTAAAGACAAAAAATTTCATGTTTATTGACCTTGGAATTACCGGGTGCTAATTTAATTGCATTTTGATAACTATCTTTATTTAAGACTGCATCATACTTTCAACATGGCCTTCTCATATAAAAGAAGCAACTATCTGTTTACAACAAAAGGGCTTTGGTGGCATGAGCTGTGCTAAGAGTTCCTGGAAATGTGATTATTTTGTCTACCTCTCACAGGGAGCAATTGATATCTACTGCCTCTGATGCTTTGATGAGTGGACAGAGGAAGGGATGGAATGGGAACCAGGAACGGTTATGAGAACAAGATGTATTGCTATGTTTGTGGCAAAGGCTGATTAAGCATATGAGTCTCAAGAAGATAGAATATAAATCAGGATATTTTGACATCATAATATAGGAGGTCTTTTAATGGAACTGATTTCATAGCCTTGGTGAGTTATAAAAAGTCTATTTGAAAAACTACAATAATAATTAGACATCTGCCAAGTTTGGGGGTTGGCATTGCTGCAGGATTGCAAACTTTTCAGAAATCTGCTTATTTATTTATTTTATTTTTTAAGGCATTACTCAGTTAACCACAAAAGTCTTTTTTTAAAAAATCAAGAGATTATACATGAACTCTTTAAACCAAATGTATGAACATGCTGAGAGAGAAGGGAGGATGAGGCATAGTTCCGTACTGACAATTCTAAGTAAAGAAGTTCTGAGGTTTCTATTCTCCCAAGTAATAATTTTAAAATGAGTAGATTGCTGTGTAAGTACTTTAGAGGTCCTTGTGACAATCTCACCAACAACTTTGTGAAAAATCAAAGTAGAATCTGAGGATCACAGGAATAGCCTTTAAGCAACTATCAAACATAAAAAGGAGTATATTCTCTCAAGTCACACACTGTCTGCATTACACTAAATATAATGTGCTTTGATCTAAAAATTCTGATTTTGTCTGTCAGCAGAATTGATTTATCCATTGCTTTTCGAAAATGAGATATAATTTTTTTCACATATATTACCAAGTGAACTCATAAATTTGAAGCCAGTGCAGGTTCTTTATTTCTTTTGGTCACTCACAAGTAAATATGACTTAACTTTGACACCATGTTTTGCTTTGTTCCCACAGATGAGCACTGAAGCCAGTGACAAATATGATTTTGTGCTAGCTTAAGAAAATTTTATATATTTAAAAGTACTATTTTTTCTCCAAATAGTGAAGTAAGTACATACAACTAAACATCTAAAGTTCCTTTGAGAATGACCAAGAAAATGTGAGCTTAAAAATCTCTTCTCAGTCAGTGGTTATGGGTTCAAGAGCACAGTAGTTTACACCTTTTATGTAAAAGTTCGCACCTTTCTCCATTTATAATATTAATGAGCTTGGATGGCATCTATCTATCTATTAATCATCTATAACTCATTGCATTCATATGTGTGTGTGTTTGTTCATGCAGTTGTTTGTTTGTTGTTTTTGTTTTGCGTATTAAATATGCTAACTCCTTCCTTAGAAGTTAGCCATCGTTTTAAATAGATATAAAAAGTAGGGTTATTTCCATTAATACACCCCTAAAACATGAACAATTCATCAATATCAAGACAGTTGAATAAGAATGCAAATAATAATAACTATGAAAGTGGGTAAATTTGTTGTATGAAGCCAGCTTGGCTGGCTTAGTATTTATTGATAGGTCTCAGAATTAGGCCTACATATTTTAAGAAACTATATTCATTGGTATAATGAATCTGAGCAATATTAGCTTGGAAAAATAATCATTTCTCTAGGTTTTTTTAGATCTCATTTGTCTTAACAATATCTTCCTCTATTAAGCATGCCAGGTTCGAGTGGATCATAAAGGGACAGCATTCTATAATATTAGTGTATTTAGTCTTTGTGTTTGAGAGAGTGTTAGCATAATTTTTAATTTTTTAAACTTTTGTAACTTAAGGTCCATATTAATCATGTTGTGTGCTTCTTATAAAGGCTTGGGAAATTCGACTAAAGGTAAGCTATGTATTAATATTTTTGAAGCTTTCATGATAGAAAAATATGGAGCACAAAGAGCTCCCTGATTATATACAAACAAATGCCCAGAAATCGGCGAAAGAACTCACCCAACAAAAATCAGGACACCATGGCCCCACCAGAAACACCCAAAAGCAGCGGAGATTTTAATTCAGCAGAGACACAGGAAAATTATCTTAAAGCGTTGATTATGCAGATATTGGAGGAACAAGAGGAGAGACAAAAAGAGGAAATGAACAAGGCCCTCAAAGAAATGAAGAAGAAATTAACCGCCCGCATAGAGGAAAAATCAAAGAAAGACAGAGAGGAAACAACCAAAATAGGAGACACAGTCAATCAGTTGAAGGAAACAGTACAAAGCATGAAAACGGAATTAGAATCTATAAAGAAGACACAAAGGGAGAAGAACCTGGAACTGGAGAACTTAGAGAAAAGATCAGGAACCACAAAGGTAAGCATCACCAATAGAATACAAGAGATGGAAGAGAGAATCTCG
>CM053766.1:66901222-66921963 GCA_028658305.1 Pachyuromys duprasi
GAGCTGAAATCAATCAATTAGAAACGAATAAAACTATTCAAAGAATCAATGAAACCAAGAGCTGGTTCTTTGAGAAAATCAACAAGATAGACAAGCCCCTAGCCAAACTAACAAAAAGGCAGAGAGAAACGGTCCAAATCAGCAAAATCAGAAACGAAAAGGGGGACAGAACTACAGACACTGAGGAAATCCAAACAATCATTAGGTCTTACTACCAAAGCCTTTATGCCACAAAATTTGAAAATCTCAATGAAATGGACAGTTTTCTTGAGAGATTCCACCTACTTAAATTAAGCGAAGATCAGATACGAAGATTGAATAGACCTATATCCCCCAAGGAAATATAAGAAGTCATCAACAGCCTTCCTATGAAAAAAAGCCCTGTGCCAGGTGGTTATAGTGCAGAATTCTACCAAACCTTCAAAGATAGAAAAATAGGGTGGACATTGCTGTATACTTAAGGCCTAAACCCCAACAAAATTGCACTAATAGGCCTATTTTCGGGTAAGAAACAGAGTTTTCTTAGTTGTGGGTAGCTATCTCTTCCCTACATTTTAATTATCAATGGAATTAAACAAGTTTATTACAAGGCAATTCTACAAGGTGGGCTAATGGTGGAAGTGTTTCCTGAGCTCCATGAGAATACTCGTCTCTGAAGCTTAGACATTACACAGCCCCAGATTTGTCTTCAAATGTAGGCCTCAAACTCGTTTCATTTGCGTTCATGTCTGCCAATGCCACAGCTGGGCTCAGAGTGATCCTGACTTCTCATTGACTCTGGAAGGGGCATTTTCTCAACGATTCCGAGAAAATGCTTTCCCTTGCTGTACTGATCTAATACAGTAAAATAGGGCTCTTTGTTCTTAAAGAAGCTTTTTATCTTTTATCTAAGGCTTTTATCCTCCATCTTGAGTGAATAATGCATTAAAAGATAGAGTTGCCAGCATCCTCTCTCATTTCATTCCTATGATCCACAGTACAAAAATACGCACTTAGGGAAAAAGCTAAGATGTCTTAACTTTGAATTAATTTATAGAAGGCTAATTGTATTTATATTTCTAGATATCCAAATGCCTGTAAATTTGAGTACTCTTAGGAAATTGGTAGAGTGGATTTTAATGAATTTATTCCAAATGTTTTTTGCATTGATACTAGTGAAAGCAAAGGCCTTCTCTTCATAGAGTAAGTGAAATGTACTACAAGTTTATCTGTTACTGATCTGATTGTCATTTTTTTTTTAAATCACAAGAAGACTATTGTACTCTTGGTTCTGTGTTCAATTCTGTTTTGCTCTTATATGTTTCATCTAGGCCTCTGAGGTATAGCATGAGTATATAATTATATGAAGACTAGTAAGTAATATAAGCACTTTCTTTTCAGTCAACTGACAAAGGACATCTCTAGGTTGAAATTTTGTTGTTGTTGCTTCAATGTAATAACATATTGCATGGAAGGTAGAATTAATTTCATGTATCCATCAATAATGCCTGGAGGTTAATTATTTGCAAACTAAGAATTTACTAATGAGATGCTAATTTGATTTTCACTCTGGATCTACTATTTACAAATAGGTCTGCAAAAGGTTTCCCTTTCCTTAGGGCTAGTAAAGAAATTGAACTTTTTCTTAATAAAAAGTTTATTTTTATTCATTTATTTGTTTATTTATTTAATCTGAGACAGGCTTTCACGTATTTCGGTTTTTGTTGAATTCACTATGTTGCCAAGGCTGGCTTTGAACTTCTGATCTTTCTGCTTTCACCTCATGGATGGAGTTGTTTTATGCTTTCGATGGCAGAAGACACAGAAAGAAGCACCCTAGTCTTTTGTTCCTTTTTATCTTCCATAATGAGAACACAATAAGGAAATGTGAATTGTCACCATACACCAACTTGACCAACATTGTACCTCACATTGGACTTACTAGATACCCAAAGATGAGCAATAAATTTCTTTTATTTATAAATTACCAAGTTGTTGGTATTTTGGTATAGTAGCAAGAATAGATAAGACTACTTTGCAAATAGAGGTAGTTATTTTTCTTAAAAGTTTGATGTCCCCTATTTTATAGCTTAGTATAAATAGTGAGGATATATAATTATTTCCTATATAAGTACTTGAAACATAGATAAATATTTTGTTCAGTTAGTGTTGGTTTTGTGAAGACCCACAGTAGAGTAAAAGAGAACCTGTGCTTTTTTGTGAATCAACTCCAAAAAAAAGGTAAAAATTCTTTAAGTAGACTAAGTCACTGAGTTAGCAAACATAATGCCCACTAGCGAGAGTCATTCCTGCTGTTAAACTAGAAAGGTTAAAGAGATGATTTGTGATTCTCACTTGAAATCATAAAGTCACTAAGTTACTAGAATAAGTTCCCTCTCTTTTCCTTTCTTTCTTTCGTTCTTTCTGAGACAAGGTTTCTCTGTGTAGCCTTGGCTGTCCTATTCTGGAACTCTGTAGACCTGGCTGGTATCTAACTCAACTCAAAGAGATCTGCTTGTCTCTGCATCCCAAGTGTTGGGATTGAAGGCATGTGCCACCACCTCACAGCTCTAGTTTAAGTTTCTAACCTAGAATTCTTAACACTTTTTGAACAGTTCAGTTTTTTTTCTTTTTTTAAGTTTATTTTTTTTATTACAACTTATTCACTTTGAAAAAATTCAGCCATTGAGTTCATGTCCAAAATAGTCCCTGTTCCCCTTACTAGTATACCCACTTGGGTATTGCACTACCATTTGCTACATACAAGCAGGGGTTCTAGGTTATAACCATATACGGTCCTTGGTTGGAGAGACAGTCTTATAAAAGACCACTGTGCCCTGATATATTTTGTTCTTGTGGAGCTCCTGACCTCTGCAGGTCATACTAACTCCCCCTTCTTTCATATGATTCCCTGCACTCTGCGAAAGGGTTGGTTATGTTTCTTAATATTTGCTTTGATACCCTGCTAGGAAGAGTTTTTTTTGAGGCCCTCTGTGGTAGGCTCTTGTCTTGCTACTTATTTACTCCTACATCCAATGTCCATCCCATTTGAATTTCTAAATGAGGATTAATCCTCTTACCCCAGGTCTTCTTTCTTGTTTATCTTCTTTAGTGTATAGATTTCAGTATGTTTATTCTATCTTATAGGTCTATATAAGTGAGTATCTACCATGTGCATCTTTCTGCTTTTGGGATACCTCACTTAGGATGATCACTTCCAGGTCCCACCATTTGCCTGCAAATTTCATGATTTCCTCCTTTTTAATTGCTGAGTACTATTCCATTGTGTAAAAGTACCACAATTTCTGTATCCATTCCTCAACTGGGGGGCATCTGGGTTGTTTCCAGGTTGTAGCTATTACGAGTAAACAGCTACGAACATAGTTGAGCAAATGTCCTTGTTGTGCACTTGAATATCTTTTGGATATATGCCTAGGAGTAGTATAGCTGGGTCTTGAGGAATCACTATTCTGTTGAGCATTTCTTTAAGTGTTTTTCTGCCATTCTACAATCCTCTACAGAGAGTTCTCTGTTTAGCTCCATACCCCATTTTTTAAATTGGAATACTTGATTTGTTGCTTTTTAACTTTTTGAGTTCTTTATATATACTGGATATTAGCCCTCTGTCAGATGTAGGATTGGTAAAGATCATTTCCCAGTTTGTAGGCTATCATTTTGCTTTGATGACAGTGTCTTTTGCTTTTCAGAAGCTTTTCCTTTTTTATTTTTCCAGAGCTGAGGACCGAACCCAGGGCCTTGCGCTTGCTAGACAAGCACTCTACCACTGAGCTAAATTCCCAACGCCTAATCATTTCTTAAAAATGAGGAAATTTTCACGCAAATGGTGAGACCTGGAAATGATCATGCTTAGTGAGGTATCCCAAAAGCAGAAACACATGGTATATACTCACTTATATAGACCTATAGAATTGGATGGACATGCTGAAATCTATACACTTAGGGAAGATAAGCAAGAAGGAGGACCCAGGGTAGGATGATCAATCATCAGTTAGATGGACAAAGGGGATAGGCATTGAATGTAGGAGAAAACAAGCAACAGGACAAGAGCGTACCACAGAGGGCCTTTGAAAGACTCGAACTAGCAATGTATGAAAGCAGATATTAAGACTCACAACCAAGCCATTGCCAGAGTGCAGGGAATCATGAAAAAAGGGGGAGTTAGTAAGACTTGGTGAGGATAAGAGCTCCACAAAGACCAAATAGATCAGGGCACAGGGGTCTTCTATGAGACTGTTTTTCCAACCAAGGACCATGTATGGATACAAACTATAACCCCGGCTCGGATGTGGCCCATGTTAGCTCAGTACCCAACTGGGTACCCTAGTAAGGGGAACAGGGACTATTTCTGTCATGAACACAATGGCTGGCTTGTTGACCATCCCCCCGCCCCCAGAGGATGAGCCTCCTAACTAGATCCCAGAAGAGGACATTGCAGCCAGCCCTGAAGAGACATGATAAGCTAGGGTCAGATGGAAGTAGGGAGGTCCTCCCCCATCAGTTGACTTGGAGGGGAGCAGGGAAAAGATGAGGGAGGGATGGGGAGAGTGGGAGGGAATGAGAGAGGGGGCTACAGCTTGGATACAAAGTATATAATCTGGGATTAATATAAAAATAAATAAATTACTGACAAAATAAAAAAAAAGAAATGACACTGAGGTTTTGAAAGAAACTCAAAGTAACACACTGATAAATTATTTGGTTTTCTCATCTCTACCAGGGCATCCATTTAACGTTAAGCCTTTAACAACATAAGACACAATACATAATAATTTTACTGGGTTTCAATAATCAATTTTCATTTCATTTTTAGCTTTGGGTAACTTCCTTGCAGCAAATTTAAGTTACAAAGGTGCAAAACTAAAAAGGAAGTTTTTATTGTTATTTTAATCACAACTATTTAGTCTTAAATCAAGGCCTTGTGCATGCTGGACAAACACACTATGTCCATAACCCCATTTTCACATTTTAATTTAAAGCAGGGTCTCACTATGCTGCTCACATTTGTTGGGAACTCACTCTGTAGTTGACTCAGCACTTCTGAGATTCTCCTGCTTCAGCTGTGTGAGCAGCCTCAGCACTCATATCAACAACACTTACTGATTGGTCTGGTATATCCTTGTAAAACAGTTTGGAATCAATCTTATTTACCAGGTAATCTTATATTTGTTTGGCTTCTATGATATTGAAAAACAGACTTAAAAACATAATTCATTGCTATGTAGAGAATATATTTAAAATTCAAAGCCATGAAATACATTGTACAATTCAAGTATGGAAGACAATTAAGCCAGTCCTGATGAGACCTGATAGGTTAGGGTCAGATGGAAGGGGAGGAAGACCTCCCTTAGCAGTGGAATGGGAAAGGGGCATGGGAGGAGAGGAGGGAGGAAGGGTGAGATTGGGAAGGGATGAGGGAGGGCATACAGCTGGATACAAAATGAATAAATTGTAATTAATAAAAATAAATTAATTTAAAAAAGTAAATTGAAGAAAGACTTATTTTTCAGAGATTAAAATAACAATTTATAAAACATCTTTAATAAACATGCTGAGTTTAACTTCTGCTTTTCTTGATAATGATATTTATCAAAGTAATTATCAGAAGATAATAAGAAGTGCTATTTTTATAGTTTTTGAGAAAGCAGTTTTATAGAGAAAAATAAGTATAACATACAATGGAACAATACTCAGAATTGAAACCATTTTTGATAATAAATGTCTATGTAACAACTAGTATGACATGAAATAAAATTTTTTTCCAAAAAGTTCTGCTAAAAATAGTTTCAGCCAAAACCTATGAATCACAAATAATGAGGAAGTAGAAAAGATGAAAGGCTTAACCATTTTGTATTTGAGACAGAGAAATTATACAGTAAACATCAAAGAGACTGAAGTGTGCTTTCAGAATGGGAATTTTCCAGTTCATACTGCTGATTATACTTCAAGATTCAGCCACAAAGTGTTTATGCTAATTTAAATCATATTCATAACTTACAAGCTATCTTCTTTAAGATTTTAAAGTTAGCTATAGAGAGAAAAAGGAGAACTTGAGAGTTTTCATTGCATCAAGAAATAATTGTGTACTTAAAAGGCAGCACGAAAAAGTGTTTAAACATTATTTATATGAACTTTTTGTTCTTTCCATTAGAAGGCTAAGACATTTAAGTGGTATGTGTTGAATCCATCATAATGTAGTTCTCCACGTCTTCCTACATAGCACAATTTGGATGAGACATAGTCAGAGATATGACCTGAGCTAAGAAAGCTCATAGTGAAAGCCATGATGCTTACCTGCTTCAGGTCTTCCTGGTTTTTGGATTTGCAGCTTTTTCCCCTTTTCTATTTCCTCTTGACTCTTGCCCACATGTCTGTGCCTTATGCTATACAATACTTAGAGGCCAAGAATGTATTCTTTAGCAACATGCTTCCTCTATGATAATAACTCATTTTCCACGTGGATCCACATCCTATAACAGACTTTTGTATCAGGAAGCTATGAGAAAAGGGGCCTAGCTTGTTAGTGTTCATAAGAGACAATGGTGTGCTGACAAATATTGAACAGTTTGCTCTTTAAATGTCAAAGTTCATATCAGTAGCACTTGCTGATTTGTCTGGTATAATTTTACAAATCATGGTCTCAGTTTTATACATTACTTAATGCATACCTGGGAAGAAATATGCCATAACCTATCCATACAGTATTTCCATTCTACAGATAAAATGAATATAAATAAAGTCAAAATGATAAAGAGTGATAAAATGAATTGAAGTTTTAATAAATGGCAGTATATACAAACATCACTAAATTTATTATTATTATATTTATTTTGTATTAATTAAAATTTAAATTTGCATAGTTTAGGTTTTAATAATCATTTTTATTTTAAAAAAGAAGGTGACAGAGGTCCTGAAAAATTTACAACTTACTTTCACAAGCTCTGGCAATCTGACTCAATCATGTTCTAGAAAAAGGCAATTACAAATGAGGTTAGTCTGTGCCCTTAATCTAGGAGAAAAGTATTGAGAATTTGGGCCACAAATCCAGCAGAAGCTTAGAATAAAGGACTGTCCAGAAGAAAATGCAAAGGAAATAGGCAATTGAGAAAACCTGAAGTGTTCTCTTTAAAAGAATGACTTTATTTCTTAAGTAATTATAAACTTCCAGATTCTGGCTATCATGAGTAGAGCTGCTATGAACATGATTGAGGAAATCTCCATATTCAATGGTGGGGCATCTTTTGGGTATATGTCTATGAGTGGTATATATTGGCCTTGAGGTAGCACTATTTTTAATTTTCTGAGAAAGTGCCAGATTGATTTCCAAAGTGATTGTACAATGTTACATTCCCACCATCAATGTAGGAGGGTTTCCCCTTTCTCTCTCCAGCATGCACCATCCCTTGAGTTTTTGATTTTAGCCATTCTGATGGGTTTGAAGTGAAATCTCAGACTTGTTTTATTTGCATTTCCTGAATGATTAAGGATGTTGAGCATTTTTAAAAGTGTTTCTCTGTCATGCAATATTCTGTTTATCTCTGTACCTGATTTTTAAAAATTGTATTACTTAATTTTAATTGTATTGCTTAATTTGTTGTTTCATTCTTTATATATTCTGGATATTAGCCCTCTGTCAGATGTAGGGTCAGTGAAAATTGTTTCCCAGTCTGTAGACTGTTGTTTTGTTCTGATGACAGTGACCTTTACATTACAGAAGTTTTTCAGTTTTATGGGGTCCCATTTATTAATAGTTTATCTTAGATCCTGTGTTGTTTGTGTTCTGTTCAGGAAGCTGTCTCCTGTGCCAATGAGGTCAAGGCTCTTCTCCACTTTTCTTCTAACACTGAAAGAACAATTTTCAATTTAATATGGAACAACAAAACAAAACAAAACAAATCAGGAAAGCTAAAACAATCCTGTATAAGAAAAGATCTTCTAGAGGTATCTCTATCCCTGACTTCAAGCTGTACTATAGAGCAAAAGTAATAAAAACAGCATGATACTGGCATAGAAACAGTGGATTCAATTGGTGGACCATGGAATTGACCTGAAGACCCAGAAATAAACTCATAAAAGTATTTAAACTTAATTTTTGACAAAGAAGCTAAAACCGTAAAATGGGAGGGGGGGGGAAGACAGCATCTTTAACAAATGGTGCTGGTCTAACAGGATGTCTACATGTAGAAAAATGCAAATAGATCCATATTTATCATCCTGCATAAAGTTAAAGTCCAAGTGGATCAAAAGCCTCAACACAAAACCAGAGAAGTCTCTTTTCAAATGTCCTTAACTTCCTATAGATCTAGGTAAAATGATATAATACTGAAGATATTCTTTCTATTACTCAAACTTCTGTCATTGTGAAAAATTCATGAAAGAAAGACTATGATAAATGGGTTTGTGGTTTCAGGAGGATTTAGCATGTCATCAGCTGGTTTCACTGCCATGATTTTGAAAAGATGAGGCGGAAGAATATTGCTTGATAGAGGAAAGCTGACCATATCACAGCATGGAAGGCAGAAAGCAGAATAGGATTGTGTAGGGAGAGACACCGGAGTCCCAGAGACAAGGTATACTTCAAAATGGTCCTCCCAGTGACCTATATCCTTTAAGCAGACCCATCCAGCTATGAACCCATCAGGAGATCAGTCATATCGTGAAGTTAGAACTTTCTATAAACAGTCACCTCTTACACCTGGGAAGCAGCATCCAATATATGAGCTTTTGTAGATGACAATCCATAGCAAATAATGGAAGGGAACAAAACTGATTACATTAGCTACAGTGGGAGTCATTACTAAATGTAGACCAGTCTTTCGAAGAATGCATATATGTGTGTATCTGTGTCTTTTAAAAAGTATTCTTTAACAATTTCACACATTCACAGAAAACATTAGGATACTACACATTCCTGATACTCTCTTGTATATCCTCTTACTCCTCATGAATTCGTGGAGTCCCCTTCTTACTCAGAATACCAGAACATACACATATGTATGTGTGTGCGAGTGTGTATGTATGTGTGTGTGTGTGTGTATTCTGAATGTAAGAGAAATTTGTATGGAGTTTTAAAAATGAATAAAACAGGGTAAGAAACAAAGTTAAACTTTCTATAATGATAGTGTTTTATCTATTTTGAATTTTATTTTTCTATCTGGTAAACCGACTTCTTCCTAATGTGATGGTGTGTCATCCAAGAATATTGCAGCTGCTGGAACTTGTTATTTAAGAGGGCAGAATTGATGTCCAGAGACACAGGGAGACCTGGCTTCATAAGCACAATTTCAATCTCCTTTTTCCTCTTTATTCTTTAAGATATATATTTCTGTTCCTCAGGTTAAAATGGGCTTAATTAAATGTAATGGCTTCTAATCTATAATCTGTGTGGCATCACATTCTCTTTCCTAGGAAAGAACTGATTTTTCAGTTGGTTTTTGAGGTTTAAGAGGGCTTAGAAAGAACTCTGAGTTACAAAGCTCTTTATTGACTCACACTTCAAAAACAAAGGAAAAATAAAATGTGATTTCTTTTAAGATCCTATTGTAGGAGAGTCCCGGGGGCCAGCTACACTGTGAGGTCATCTGTCTTCTTTCAGAGAGATGTTCTGCATGTTTCTTGATAGAACAAATAAGTGACAACATGTATTCTGTCAATGTATGGGTCAAATAAGCTTGGTGGCATAAATTTCAATACTTTGAAATCTACATCTCTTGCTGAACTCTTTGGAAATCTAATATTACTCAATAAACCCTTTCCACTACACAAATTTACTTCCAAGGAGGCTGTGGAATGGCTGTAGAGAATAGAAATGTCCGTAAGAGATGTCACAGTCCATTTTGTACTGCTGTAAGAGATTGCCTAAAGCTGAGGAATTTATAAAGGACAGGTATTTATTCCTTAGGTTCAGAAGGCTTGAGATGTTTAAGATCAAAGATTTAGTGTCCATCCAGTGATGGATTCCCTGTTGCTTCACATCCTAAAAGGAGAGAAAACTGAAGGGAAGAATGAACAAGATGGGGAGGTCATAGCCTCAAATCATTTTCATTGGCATTTCTCTATTCATTTGGGTGCCACCCTTGTGATCTAAATACTTCCCATTAGGCCCTACTTTATTGGAACTTAAATGAAACTTAAGCTTCTGATACTTGCTTTCTGGGGAACACATTTAGCTTATGTTATAGCATATAGCAAAGGACATCAATTTGACCGCCTTCTATTCTTGAGTGTAAATTTCTGTTGGGTACAAACCAAGAGTCAACCTGTTTGAATGGGACAGTTAGTAGGGCTACAGAACAAGAAAGTCTTATGCAACTGAAATTATACTAGTTTTATGTTAAGAATAGTACCAGTTATTTAACAAATAGTAGTGTGAAGTAAATGCCTTAACTACTTGTAGAGACCCAATGTCTATTTTTCTTCTTAAGGCTGTGGTTTGCAGTTAATATTGCCATGGGATTGTTCTCACTATTGCATAACTTTCTGATGAGTATGGAACAAAGGAAGGTTGCCAATAATGTCATGATTATTTTATTTGAAAGGCTGATGTACAAGAGTTTGTAAATTGTCCTCTTAAAAGTCCTCATTAGAGGTCCTTGCTTACTTTAAACAGAAATTTTAGGCAGGGTAGGTAATATGGCATGTAGCCTCCAAGGCAGGCTTCTATGTTATCTTCTTTTTGACACTCATTTTTCTGTATAACCTTCTTTCATTTACTTCCATTCCATATAGACTGGACATATTAACTTGCATAAGTTGTATAGAGTATGACAAAAATGGTGCAAAGTCACACTGGAGCCTAGTATCTTTGTGCTTTCCATTCTACTTAACCTCTTATTTGCTGAAATAGCAGACAGACACCTTGATACTTTGTGGAAACACATCGGGAGAAACAGTGTGACCTCTGAGTAACAGCATCAAGTAATAGATAGCTACCAAGAACTGCATAGCTAAGCTTGGAAGATGCACCCCTAGACAAGGCTTGAGGTGACTATACCTTCATCTGACACTTTGATTACAGCCCATAAATGCAATCAAAAGAACCTGCTACATCCAGATCTTTTACCCAAGGAAACCAAGAGATACTCATTTTTTTTGAAAGTCACTCAATTATGATGTATTTGGTTACACGGAAAACGTTAACTAATATAGACTCAATCTATTTCTATTTTCTGAATGCCACCCTTGCCCAATATTCATTCTACAGTCACACACTGGCTTAAATTAATGTCATAAGAATGACAATATCCATCAGGGGACAAGTGAGGACAGCGTAATAAAGGGCATACTTAGAGAGGGGTTGACAGGGACATAAGAATCAACAATGGATGATGAAATTCTCAGAAAATAGCCATAATAAAAACTGCAAACAACTTGGCCTGCCGCATTCAGAGCATGTTACTGGTGCCAAGAAGAACAGAGGCTGAGAGAAGGGGATCATCCTTCCACTGGGATCTACTTAGCTTCCAAAGTAGCTCATGGGAAGTTAGAGAATGATATTAATGCAATGATTTTCCGCTTACTCACCATGTGTTTTTATGGGAACACATATTTGTGTATGTCTATGTGGAAATTATAGAAGACATTTCAATAAATATCTTTTACTGCTTTCTAACCTATTTTCTTGTGATAGTGTCTTTTTACAGTAATTGAATGCTGGATTTCCGCTAGACTGGCTAACAATCCCCTAATATCCACCTGTCTCTTTCTCTAAACTATGGGATTATGTGCCAAAGGTAATGCCTGGCTCATCCAGTTACTGGAGATGTGAACTTAAGTTCTCATGCTTTGGGGATAAACACTTTACTTAGCAATCTACTCATTCTCTCAGCCTATCTTTAGATAGTCTATCTCTAGATTTATTGTCCAAACCCTAATTTAGCAACCCAAAGGCAAGTAAGCCTGAAGTTTATGGAGTCTTGTGGAGCAGTAAGGAAGTGGAAGGTAATGGGTTTCCACTGTTAAAGTTATTTTTATAAAACTGTGTTTGTTTCTGTTTATCTCTTAAAACTGCTATCACACAAATATTGAAGACTCTATTACATTATTTTATCAAGTCTCACAGCACAAGAACTGAGCAGTTATTAATCTATTCTTAGCCCTCTAAGCTACTTTGGCTTTCTCCCAGTGTGCATCCCAGAGATACTTGTACTTTTGAATTTCCTGCTCCAGTTCCTCTCTCCTGATATTTCTTGGACCTCTGCCTAAGGCTCAATCCCTTATTTCCTTTTCTAACGCCACATTCCCTGGCTGGTAGGAAGTCCAGCCTTATTCTCTCCTCTGCTCAGTGTAAGCTGCTTTATTGTCATACCAGGGGACAATTGGAGAGTAGTGTTTATATAACATCAAGACAGAAGATTCTCAGAACAGGGATTGCAACTGGAAATGGGGGGTATAAGAAGAAGTCAGCTTTGAATTACACCATAAGCTTATGCCTACATTCCATAGATGTAAAAAGAGACTAGACCACACAGGGAATATTCAAAGATAGAGATCCAATGTAATACGGTGAAGTGTGGGTGTGATGCATTTGGGGACAGTTGGATGTTACTTTTTAGCAAAAATATAAAGCCTCTTTATACTAGATGCAAATTATTCCACTATTTCCATCATCTGTTCTCTATTACAGATTTGTGGCCAACCCAAACTATATAAGAACAAACCATTTTTAGATCCAGCTCACAGCAGTTTTGGATGAACTTGATTTTATGCTCTTTGGAAGATTTCAGTTTCTTGAAGAATCATGTAGGATATGGTATTGATGTTCCTATACATATAGGGTCTCTGAATGACTAAATGGAGAAAAATGTGTATAAATTAAAACATACTCATAATTTCTAAAGGAAGATGAAAAACAATAATTTTTAAGATACACATATTTGATGCTTTTTTCTCTTTCAGTGCAGTCAGTGTTAACTATTTCATGGGTACAGGAAGTAGGTTTAGTAATACAGTTTCCTCCTTATCACAGACACCACTGACTACTATGACTTAAGCACATCTGACTTTAATTCTAACTTTACTAGTGTTAGCTAAGTCGGATTAAGAATCTGAGGAAGTAGTAGAAACTTTCCATCTAAAAATCAACATTTCCAAGGTGGGAGCTTATTTTTCCAAAACAGGTAAAACATTATCTTCAATCTCCCATCTCCCAATCTTCTTAGAATTTTGTTCTACCACTTTTCCCACTGAGAAGTAATGCATGTAATGTTCCTTCTTAAAGCAAGAATGCTTATCACTAACTACAATAAAGTGATGCTTTGAGGCTTCAAGGCTGCACATTAATGGCGATGCAATTTCTACTTCATTGCCTCATAGCAGTCCTGCAGCAATTGCAGGCTCTGAGGAGCTGGTCCACAGAGGCTCCTCCTGTGAACAGCCTTTAGGAAAACCAAGAAGACAAAGCCCATGGCTGGAAATGATGCATGTAATCCTGTCAACCTATGTTCAATCCAGGATCCTATGGAAGGTGGAAGGAGAGAACAGCCTGTACTAGGTTTTTCCCTGATCTCCACACACTCTCTGTGGCATGCATACAGACTGAGACTAATAAAAAAGGTTTTTTTTTTTTTCCTTTAAGAAAAATATCAGGCCTCATAGGGAAGAGCTAGGAGTTCAAAGGACAGAGCCAACACTAACAGCAACAACAGTGATGACAATGACAAACATGACTATTACTACTACAACTCTGAAGACTACAACTAGAACACTACTATTACGAGGATCATGACAACTACGTCTGCCACACACCCAGGCAGCGGGACTTTCTTTTTCTCAAGAAACATGCTGGTTTTATCATTGCTATATAGCTATACTTCCTGTGTGTTTCCTCACTTCATTCTCTTGGTAGTGTTTACAGCAGGAATCCTAGGGGTATCCTGTTGTATGTTTGTTTTTAGGGGAAGTGATTTTTGTTCACAAGTTTTCAGACTGAGTACTGACATAGAACTGAGACATGCGTGGAAGTCCTGCTACTTAGAGTCCTAGCTGCACTAGACCTAATTTCAAAGAAGAGATGCTTGGCTTGAGGCAAATATTAGTTGGATTAAACTTGAGAAGTTTACATATGAATGATAAATAGATTATTGGCCACAGAGTGAAGGCAGTAGAACATCATTACTTTTCTTAAAATATCTCCAAATGTATCTTTTTGTCACATTCTTCCCCCCTAAGGTGTCTTCCACACATTGTCCCCTGATGGACACAGATCTGATATCTCTCCTTGTATGTGGATACACCTGTCAATAAAATGTCTTCTTAGTCACATTGTAAAAGGCGGGGGAAAAAAATCTGTGTTGTTTTGGAGATTGTTGCATTTGAGTGCAAATTTTGTAGCAAAATTGCCTTACCTGAGGTCTGTATCTATTACCTGAGTTTCATAGCTGGTTTTGGAACCAAAATGTTTTGTTACTTCTAGTGTTTGAATTTTCCTAAATGAAATACCAGACTGCAGAGCAATATATATATATATATAAAGATTAAACTAAAAGAAGATGAGGTTCCACTGCTGGCTTCGGGCTGACTAATTTGCATACCTGCCCAGCAAAATCAATGAACACATTAGGCTGGTTATTTGCACTGCTAAGTTTATGATATTTGTTTTGTAAATATTGTAAGATGAACATGCTGTTTTCATTCATTGACTATTCCATAATAGCTTACATTTTGAATTATTTGAAGCTCAGACCTTAGAAATGCCAGCGGCTTCATAATTCTTTGGTCATCATTTGAAGTCAGTCTCTAATTTTGGGTTATTGGATGGTTTGCTATTGAGATTATCACCTTGACTAGATCCTTTGCTCTTATTGCTTCATTGGCCACCTGTTTTGAGCAACTGTCTATTTGTTGTTTTTTAATCACTGTGGGTGGTATCAACCATGGGCTGCTGGTCCTGGGTTGTGTAAGAAGGGCAGGCTGAACAACAATGAGGAATAAATTAGTGAATTGTATTCCTCCATGGAGTCTGCTACAGATCCTGCCTCCAAATTCCTGCCTGCTTGAGTTTCTGTCCTGACTTCTTTTCATGAGGAATATAAACTATAAGGTGAAATTAAGCCTGTTCTCCCCAAGATTCTTGTTGTGTTGGTATCCATCACAGCAATAAAAGTTAACCTAAAGCATTGTTGGATTGCTATATACCTGCTTGTCTTGAGTTTGTAAGGCATATAATATAGTAAAACACTGTTTACTAAATTGTTATATCAATTATATCCATGTATAATACATACATTTCTATTTTTTTCAAGAGAAAATAGGAATATTATAGGGGAGCAGAAATATTCAGTAGAAGATAATATATTAATGACCCTTGCGTTTAGTTTACAAATATGCAACATTCTGCTTGAAAGAATAAGGTTGACCTTCAACAAGAAATCATTTATACAAATAATACGATGTATTTCTTAGGTGCCCCCCATAAGCTGTTCTATGTGTGGAACACCATAGTAATCAGCCCATCAAACCTGATAGAGGACAATAGGTTTGGAGATCCTACATGAGTGGGTTTTTCCCTCTTCTCTTAGAAACACATTTAAAAAAATAGCTACCAGAAATGCAACAGTAAACAAATTCTATTTTAACAAATGTTGAAAAATAATTGTTTTAAGGTATATAAAGTAGCAAATGCAATGAAAAACAATGATGCTAACATTTCACAAAGAGAGGTATGTACTATTGTATCAATGCATTCCTGTGTCATTAGCAATAATTTTATGACTTACTTTGTTTTTCCTACTAGAGTATGAGAAGATTCATACTCTAGTAGGAATGTCCCTGTTGATGAGGATAAATTGCCATTTATCTGCTTTGTTTTGAGCTCTGTGTTCTTTGAGAAAATGGCACTACATGAGCGCAAAGTCTTGTAAGATATTCTGTTATGGAAAAAGCTGAAGTTGCTATTTCAAAACTCCTGGTTAAATGTCAACTGTTAATTATTTTCAGGAACACTGCATAGAATTTAGTGTGTTCAAAGAAACAGCAGATAACTAGAAACGCAAACCTCAGTAGTGTCCATCATTCTATTAGCTTTATTTCCTCCCACTCCACATTCTAATCAATGTGCAATATCTGAGCATAATAAGACATGCTTCATTTCATCTCCGTCTCTAGTGGAAGATTCTCTTTGAGTCAAAGCTAATTTAATTCACATATTTAGAAGTTCTGTTGCAATTGTACAGGATGTCTCTGTTTGCAAGAATACTGAAAAGGAGAAAAGAAGAGAAAAAAAAAAACCTCCCAGCAAAATAGAAGCAAAGTACATCATTTTGCAGAGGAACACAAGCATAATGGCAGCTGTGACTCACAAGTATCAGAAACTCATTTCCAAGTAGCTCAAGTTAATGAGACTACGCCCTGAAAGGCCTGAAAGATCAGAAACACTGGAAGAACCCAAATACCTCATTTTAAGTCAGGACTGAGTTGAAAAATCAAAAATGTCATTAAAATAGTGTATGTTTCTACGGTGTGCGTGCATGTGTGTATTTGTGTGTGTATGTAGAGTTTTGTGTATCGGCTTCTTTGGGTAGGTTTGTATGAAGCCAGAAGTAGACATAAGGTCTCTTGATGTGTTATCTCCTACCTTTTTTTTTTTTTTTGAGACAAAGATGTCTCTGGCTAGGTTGTCTCACCAGGAGACTCTGGGCGCCTGGCCCTGAACTTTTACTTGGATTTGTGTATGCAAACTCATGTCCTAAGGCTTGTGAGGCAAGCACTGTATGCACTGAGCCATCTCTTCAGCTCTCCCAACCCCTGCTAGCAGCTAGCATATATTTTATTTCAACTTCTGAGTTCTAAAGTGTTGAGGCCTTAATTCTGATAATGTTATACATTGCTTGCTGCTGATAAAGAAAAGAACTTCTTGAAACACAATATATGTTGTATTCTTTACATTCTGTTACCTTGATAGGGTGTTTTCCCTCATAAATCAACTAAATTAGTTTCCAAGTTTGCTTGTATCTCCCATGCTGCTACACTGTGCCTGTATTTCTTGTACTTGACCTTTGCTATCATTTTCACAGCTGATAAATGCCAGCTTTCCAAAATGTTCTGTCCCTTCTTGTTTTCAGGGAGCCTCATTCTCTTCTTTTAGGTTTTACTTGTTTCTTCTTGGCCTGTTTTTTTTTTTTTTTGTGTGTGTGTGTGTGTGTGATATACATAGTGCTGAAGTGAGTCAAATGAGATTCTTGAGTTATGTGGTTCTTCAGTCTCTATGTATGGAGGTGAAGAATGACATGCCTAAGATTATATTATAGGACAACTGACTCCTATGCTGGATGAATCATTGTTCAAAATTTTTCTTTCTGATCAAAGCTAAGTCCTTTAAAAAATTGAGTATCATGGAGCTGAAGGTACAGTCAGTCCAGTGACTTGTGAGTAACCTAATCTTACTCAGAACTACTTGACTGATCTTGAAGATGGAGTCTTCTCTACAAGACATTTCAAATGAAACCACGGGCTTGAATAGCACTTTGACTACAAACTTATAGAAAATTATGAATTAGAGGCACCCAGAGTCTTGGTCATCAGGTCTATCAAAGAATTACTCTTACTATTTAGTCAACCTTATTTGAAGGAAGTTGGCCATGTACAATAGCTAGGAAATAGATAGATAGTCTCTGTAGGTCTTGCACATTAGGATATAACTAAAAATGTCAAAAAATTTAAAAAATATATGTATAGAAATTGTGCAGATTTTTTTTCATTGATCACTAAATAAAACAGTAGCAGCTCTTTTGCCTACAGGGATATCTTAGTCACTAATATAGGTGATAAGAGTTGAGGGAAAGTGCACAGTAATGTGTGGAAAAATTCCAAGCTCTTTTATGCAAGGTACTCCATTACCCATGGATTCTCACACGAGCAAGAAGTTCTAGGACAGCATGGGCACTGTGTGCACGTCACTAAATGATTGTAGAATGACTCTAAATATTAGCTACAAGACAAGAAGTTGTGAATCTTGACTCAGTTACCATGTTCCCTCAAACTGTAACACTTACTGATTGATTTCTTTTATTTTGTATAAGTTCTCATGTCTAAAATATTTTAGTTTTTTCTTGCCAATGACATAAGCACCCACATGTACATAAAAATGTTATCCTTTACTTTCCCCCTAGTTATTTTTCATCAATCAAATCAGGAAGTTTCTTTGTTACTTTGTTTCTTTCTTTTTCCTCTCTCTCTTTTGAGTCTCCTTTCAATACTTTTAATGTTGAAATTTTTCTCCACCTCTTTCTCCTTGCCCTTCCCACTTGGGCAAACTCATGGGATAGAGCTGATTGGCATCAGCTTGTACATACTGATGCTTAAATTTCTGAAAATTTGTAAAGTGTTTGCTGAATACTTGGTTGCTGAACTTATAGAAGTTGTGGGGAGAGATTTCATACTGTCAAATTTAAGAAATATACAAATCTTTTCCTCCTTTCCTCTAGTTAGTTTTTAAGTCCTTACCAGAATACCACTGGCTCCAGTAGACTCCCAGCTAGCTTTCCCTGCATCTGTGTTTGAGTTGTGTCCCCAGCTTACTTTGCTTCAATCACAATAGTCATGGTAATGATTCTGAAAAGAGTCAGATTATGTGATCTCACTACTCTAAACAATCCATTGTCTTCCCATTATACTTTTGTGGTAGCATTGCTCAGCTTGCCCTGTGGTTTCTAGCTCATCCCTTGTTGTCCTTATGTGTTCCAGCTTTTCTTCTTTTCATCCATATTTTGTGCCCATGTTTTTCTTTCGAATGCCTGCCTGATGATCACAGGATCTGGGCCAGGGATAGAAGCAACAGTCAAACAAAGTGCTCAACCAACCTCTGCAATTGCTTTCAGATCTCTTTTCTATATCACATCTAGTGGTTCTGTGAACGCTCGCAGATGCAACTTGGAATGCAAACCAAACTTGTGACTGGCTTATACACTGCCCTTCAGTCGCCTGTTCATGTCACTTGTATGACCTTGGAGTAGACCTCCTTTACCTGGTCCTGTACTACTGCCACACTGCTTTTCAAAGACATTAAAAATTCAGAGAGAATTTTATAGCTTTTATGTAGATGCTCTGTCTTCCTGATGCGATCACCTCTTTTTCCTTGAGTCTCAATCAAAGGCCCATCTTACAAGAAGTGTTTACAAGGAAGATGACCCAATTTTCCATCTGAGCTAAAGCCTATTGCAGTTTCTTATTGTAAAATACTGCTTATGCTAGGCTATTTTTCTTTTATTTATTTATTATATTTTCTCAGTAATATCTACTCACTTTTGAAACAGATTTTTCTGGCAGGGCCAAAAGTAGATGTTTAGTATGTATTTTTCAGTGTACATTAGTAAAATTTACAATGTTGTTTTTTTGCTATATAAGACTCAATGGAGCTAATTTTTATAATCAGAGCTTCTCTCAAGAAAGCACAAGGACATGAATATAGGCCCAAATGAAGTTTGAGAGGGAACTGTTTGAGGAAAGTTAAAAGAAAAGGCAAAATTGTGTTACAATGAGTTGATTATCTGAGATTCCTTTCAGTATCTTAAATATTGGTAAGCTGTAAGAATTGGTTGAAGATAACTTCTTCCTTTAGAGTGGGCTCAGTTTTGCAATCATATTAATTTAGAAGCAAAACAAAATTTAGAGATACTAGAATCCAGTGTCAGAGGGAATCCCCTGGGTCTGATCTTCAGAGGAGAAAATTTTCCATGGCAATTACAAATAGCAGAGTGCTGGAGATAATTTCATCTACTCCCTTGTGGCAGAAACCTAAGTTAATATTTTCATGTCAGAAGTCAAGAAAACGCATCAGCTTAAAAGAGTGTTGACTTTGCATCCATATTTAGAGCCCTATTTTCTCTGTCACTAACTATGGCTTCTTAAATATTAACTTCTTTGTATTCTTAGGGCTTAGGTTGGACTTTAGGACCAATATTATTACCCACTACTTTATACATTAATTGCCATTATTAAGAAAGTCAAGATAGGGGGCGATCCAAGATGGCTGCCACTAGAGAACACTGTGTCTGAGGAGTAGGAGAGCAGAAACAACACAGCGACCAGGAGACTGAACTCTGGGACCTAAAACGCCAGCATTGTGAGTGCCAGGTGAGCGGAACTCCTATGGTGAGAAAATCAAGTGGGAAAACCCTAGGGACACCCAGTTATTACCTGGAGAAATTTCACAGTGACCAGCAGCTCACAGCCCTGATCTGGACAAGCGGCTGTGCTGGGTGCCCGCACCCACCATTATAGACTGGATTGCACAGTCTTGCGGGCAGTCTCGGGAGGAACCGGGAGCTGTTTTCACTGAACTGCGCCCTAGGAGCACACACTGCACCCGGGTTCTGCTTCGACCCACGGGTGTGCTGCGGGTTCGGACCTATCATCGGAACCACACCAGACTGAGTGGATTGGGGGACCGTTTTGACCAGTACATACATTGCCGGGGCGCGAGCCCAACGCTTCCGCCAGCAAAATCTCAGTCAGTGTGTGAGTCTGCGGGCGGATCTGGGAGGTTCCCGAGTTCTGCATCAACCCATGGGTGTGCGGTGGGTGCGAACCGATCGCGGGAACCACCACAGACTGAGTGGACTGGGGGACCATTTTGACCAGTCCCCACACTGCAGGGGCGCGGGCCGAACCCTTCCACCAGCAAAAACTCAGTCAGTGTGTGAGTCTGCCCGAAGATCTGGGAAGAACCCGAGTTCTGTCTCAACCCATGGCTGAAAGGATCCTGGGACCATCTTGACCAGATCGCACACTGAGGGCAAAAGCTGCAC
>CM053766.1:66922463-66946607 GCA_028658305.1 Pachyuromys duprasi
GGGAGGGTAGGAGGGAATGGGGGAGGGGGCTACGCCTGGGATTCAAAGTACCTAACCTGTGATTGTGATAAAAATAAATAAATTAAAAAAATTGAAAAAAAAGAAAGTCAAGATAGTGTTTAACACATAATAATATTTTACAGAGCTAGTAATTATTAAGATCTGCTGTAACACATACCTTTTTCTCCATACAGAATACATGTATCTTAAAATTAGATGTTCCTGATAAACCTATTTATTTCATCTAGTTCTTTTTTCTACAAATTCAAGAAAATTGTGTATTAAATTATGGGTTTTAGTTTTTTTATATTAGAATTCTTATTTATAAGTAGTTTTGGGTTTTTTAATTCATAAACCATTACTTTTATCTTTTGAAAATTTTTAGTTTAATTATCATTTATGATTTTTTCAAAAGCAAGTGGTTTTTATTTTGAGAATTTTTACATGTGTTATATTATTTATAATTTACACCATTTACAATGCAAATATTATATATTTATAATATATTTACACCACACCTCCCCTCTCTAATTCTTTCTATGACCCTAAGACTTCCTTTAAATTCTTGACCTCTCCTTTAACTATTACTACACATGCACATGCACACACACACACACACAGAAAGAGAGATACACAGAGATAGAGAGACCACAGAGGGGGACTTTCAAATTCCATTCAGTGTTTCTTTGTGTATACATTTTTAAGACTGACCACCTGGGACTGGAAATATAGTACCAGGTGTTTGTTACTGGAGAACACTGGTGTCCCTCAGCAATCACTAATTATCTGTAGCTCATCATTTATTGATGAGACCCTGTGAGATTTCCTCCATCTACACTGCCATGTCAAATGGTGTAGTCATTAGTATGGTTCTTTTAGTCAAACATCGTGTTGGGAATTTTTTGAGTACAGCTTCCCATCATATATAGAAGGATACAGTGCCTTGCCTCCATAGTGTCTGCTCAAGTCTTTTAAAAAATATTGTTATTATTATTATTTTACAATTTACTCATTTTATATCCTGATTGTAGCCCACTCCCTCAACTTCCCACTTTCCCTCCCTCATCCCCCTATTCCTTTCCCTTGCTCCACAGAAATGGGGACTTCTCCAACCCTATCATCTGTGCCTAGTTTACCAAGACTCATCAAGACTGCCCGAATCCCCTTTCTTAGTGGCCTGCTAAGGTCACTTCACCAGGGGGAAGTGAGCAAAGAACAGGCAACCAAGTTCTTGACAGAGGCAGCCCCTGCTTCCCTTACTCAGGGACCCACATGGAGACTGAGCTGCCTATGACATCTAGGTCCTCTCCATGCATGATCCTTAGTTGGTATATAAGTCTCTGCAGGAGCCCCTTGGCTCAGATTTTTTTGGTTTTGCAGGTCTCCTTGTGGAACTTCTGTCCCCTCTGGGTCTTTCTATACCCTGCCCCCTTCTTCCATAAGACTCCCTGAACTCTGCCTAAAGTCTGGCTGTGAGTCTTAGCATCTGCTTGGATCCCCTGTTAGGTGGAGCCTTTCAGGGGACCCTCCACAGAACCGCTTAGCTATTAAAAACAAGGAAATCATGAAATTTGCAAGTAAATGGATGGAACTAGAAAAGATCATCTAGCTCCTGGGAGGATGTGGGTGTGACTCTTGCTGAGATTGCTAAAGGGCAAGGGAGAGGGCATGAAAACTGAAGTGACCACCACCTACCCAGGCAACACTTGTGGAAGGAGGGGATCAATAATTCATCCATAAAATCTGTGAACCAAAAATTACCCTGCTTACAAGAAGTGTAGGGATAATGAGGGAACAAAGATAGAGGGAAAGGCCAAGCAATAATTGGCCCAACCTGAGACCTACTCCACAGTAGAGAGCCAGCCCCTGACACTAATAACGATACTCTGCTATCCTTTCACACAGGAGCCTATTTTGTCATTTGGGAGGTTCCAGCCCACAGCAGCTCTAGACAGATGCTGAGACTTGCAGCCAAGCATAAGGCAGAACTCTGAGGGTCCTGCAGAAGTGTTAGGGAAAGATGGAAGCACCTGGAGGAGAAAGGAACCTCATACAAAGACCATCAGGAAAAATAAACCCAGTGTCATGGGGAATTTTAGAGACTGAGATATCAGCTAGGACCTAGGCCTCCTGTATACATGTAGCTGACAGGAGACTTGGTCTCCATAAGGGGCTCCTGGTGAGTGGAGGGGGATATGTTTCTAACATGGATGTTATTGCCTGCCTTTGGAATACTTCCTCCTGTCAGGGCTGCCTTGCCTGGCCTCATGGGATGAAGATGTGCACAGTCCTGATGTGAGTTGGTGTGTTGGGGAGGGTTGATACGGGGGTGGGGGAAGGCAGGCTTCCCTTTTCTGGTGAGAAAGGGAGAAGGGAAGGGAGAAGGAAGGGAAATGGGGGGACAAAACTGGGAGGTGCACCCTTGGGATATAAAGTGGATATACTAATATAAATTAAATTTAAAAAATCATCCTCAGTGAGGTAATCCAGAAGCAGAAAGACACGCATGGCATATACTCACTTATAAGCAGATATTAGCTGTATAATACAGGATAAACATACTAAAATCTACAGACCTATAGAGGCTAAAGAAGAAAGAGGACCCTAGGGGGGGATGCTTAAATCACATTCAGAACAGCAAAGAGGATAAGACACCAGAAACCCTGAAAGAGACAGAACAGGATGGGAGTCTGCTCATGTCCTAATACCACCCCTCTGAGTAGGAAACTTTAGTTGCCTTTTGGATAAAGGCTGTACCTCCCAAGAGTTTGCGGTTTTAATCTCAGACTTTCTGGTAGCCAACACAGCATCCTCCCACACTATGAAAGCTTGCTAGTAAAGAAGAAGCTTCTAAGTCAGTAGCATTCCGATTTCTCCATGTTCTTTGACTTGAGTGTGTGGTGTGTTTAGCAATAGGATTTTAACATCGAGTTTTAAAAACTCGATGGTTAGGAGCAATGGCAATTCTTTGTATATTCTGTGTATTAATCTTTGCCATCCACATGATAGACAATTGTTTTCTTCCATTCCCTGCAGTGACTTTTCATCTTGTTGGCTACTGCTTCTTTGACTCACAGACATTTCTAATTTTGATATTGTTTAGTTCTTTTCTTGTGATTCCTTGAGCTTTTTAGTGTGATAGCTAAGAAATTATCTCAAATTTCTTGTTACTTTTCCTCCTAATGTTTTTTTCAGTTTAGCTCTTGTATTGAGATCCATTTTCATCTCTATAGGAACCTTCTGAGGAGCAGTTTTCTTCATTTATTTTGAGAATGCTTCTTTCTAGTATACAGAATCAAGAAATATTTTCTGTGTCGATTTTGTATTCAATCATTCTATAGATCATATTAATAATATGCTTTTCTCAGTTTTATTCATGATAAATTTTGCTTATTTTTTAAGTAAAATATTCCCAAATTAATTTTATCATTAGTAATATTACTATACTATATTACTATAGTATACTATGCTATAATTATAGTATATTATAGTATACTATAATAATACTATAAAATATATGCAATATTAATATTAATATTTTATATTTTAATTTTAAAACTATTTATATTGTTTTAATAGAAAAGTTATAATTACATAATTTTTCCCTGCCCTTTCCTTCTTCCAGCCTCTCTCACATTTCAGCACTTGTGCTCTCTGAAATTCATGGCCTCATTTTCTTTAATTGTCACATTAAAATATGCACACATACACACACACTCACACACATAACATATATATATGTTATATATATATACAATTGTATATATATACTGTTTATATATATGTATATATATATATATATTCAACTTACTTGGTGTGTATTTTGTTGTTTGTATGTTTATGATCTCAGGGTAGATCACTTTGTGTTGGAATAACTATTAAGGGTTTCTTCCCTGGTGAAGACCATTTCTTCTGCTTTTAGCATTCCTCAAGTGCTTGTAGCTTGGTCTAGGGATGAGACGCTTAGAATTTTCCTTTCCAGTTTGGTGTTTTCATTGGTCTTATTTAGGCAGTCATGTTGGTGAGCCTTCATGAGTGCAGCCTCTCTGACACTTGTAGGAGACAAAAATCCCACTGCAAACTTTCTGTTCCTTTTACTTTCATATTCTTTTTGTTCCCTCTTCTGAAATTACCCTAATACTTCCCAAACAGTTCTACCACAATAATGAACATGACACATTACAGATGTTAGAAGTCCAGTTTCTACCAGAATTCAAAACATAGAACAGCACAGTGACAATTGATGAATTCTCCTTGTCAAATTATTACTTACCTAACAAACAGGTTAACTGTAGAATTATGCAAATAATATTAGATATTTAATGCAAGAAAATCATCACCAACCCATTTTAAAATGTCTGTAATACAAACTCTTTTATTATGGTGTACATCTATGATAAATTTTGTTTGTTAAAGAAGCCTTTTCCTGGTTTTATTATACTTTGTTTTTCTTTGCTAGCTGTAATTTGTGTTATTTTGATCAAAGTCCTTGGTCCTTTGTCTTCATTAGAAAAAAGTGGTCACTTTATTTGTAAGTAGGATAGTTTGAAAGTCAAATACAAATGGAGAAAGAGTTTATTTTTTCAAATCTTTTTATTAACCCCTTTTCCCTTGCTCAGGCAAAAGCCTACCCAGCCTGCCCTCCTTTTCCAAATGCCATTCATGTATAATGAATATGTGATGCTTTCTATTCACTCCTTTCACATCGGAGCACTAGAGAGCCAGTGATGAATTAAGGTCTTCACTTCTTATCCTTTAAGACGATTACTAGGAAGCTCCAGGAAAGAACTTCACTGAGAGCTACAGCATTCAGCTGAATGGAGATAATTTTATCCTGGAATGAGTCCTTGTTAACCTAGTTCAAATCTTGGAACCTAAAAATTTTAAGCACGAAAATCCCAGAGAACATGAAGCTTAAAATACATAATACAAAGCTTTGACTAGAGAAACATACTGTTGAGAATATAACCGCTTCTCTTTTACCGCTCAAAAACCAGCAAAAGTATCACAGGAAAAGCAACTGGGACTATCCACTGCACATTTTAAAGAAAAGGCTTTTCTGTTTCCAATGTTAAATCTGGATAGAATGAACAAGGCAGACAGTTTGGTGGAAGTGTCAGGGAAAGCGAGGTGTCAGAGCTAGCACACAGAACTCTCACTGGTAGTCTTGATGTAATCTGATCAAGGAGTTTTGTTGAGAAGATCAGAGATCCAGCATGTCTGACGGAAACATTTCAGAGTCTCTTTCGATGACCCCTGAAGGAATGTAGAAATGGCCGAGAGGTGCATGTATAGAGAAAAGACCCAGAATTGTGTTTGTTTCTGGTAATTGAAGGTTGTAGAGCTACAGCCCACATTTTTATTGTGTCAGAGGACAACCCAACATAGAGGGTGATCAGAACAACTCAGCAGGGTTGAAACAGTCCTATTTTAAATGTAAAAACATAGTCTACACAAATGGATGACGCTGAGACCCACATACAAATGTAACTCTTCCAGGCTTTATAGAAACAGCTCTATGACATCAAATCACAATCGCTGTGGAAAACAACCTTTCATAATGTAGGAATTTGCACAAATACATAAAAGCATTTTTAATTTTGTATGTACTTCTTTCTTGTTTCCAGTGTGTGAAAAAAAAATCTAATATACTCTCCTAACCATTTAAACTCCTTGGCTCTACTTACCTCACATCTAGCTTCCTGGTGCAGCCTCCTCAAGCCATACCTTTCTGAGATACGCTCTTGCTCCAACACTGCTTTTACCCTGACTTGGAGGCTCTGCCAACCTCAGCGATGGTGGCTGACCAGCCTTGGTGTGGAAATGTCTGGGTGAATGCTTCTAGTTGTTATTTGGATTTTGTTTTTATAGTATATTTTCTTCTTTTGTGGCAACAAAATTACAAAGAGCTTTTTCATGAGTCTAGATGCCATCTGACCATAATATAAGGAGTAGGAGGACTCTAAATTGTTTAATATTCAACCTAAAGAAACTGAGTTTTAGTTAATTAATTAATTTGAGACAGGGTTTTGCTATCTAGCCCTGGTTGATTGACACTCATTGTAGATCATAGGTGAACTCAAATTTACACTATTCCAATACCACTTGAGTGCTGAGATTACAAGAATGTGCTATCAATCCTAAAAGTTAAATGAGACTAAGTTTTTGCAGTTACAGGATAAGATTATATTCTCTCAAGCCATGTAGAAATGAAAATTTATAAGCCAATATTCATTTTTAATCGAGTTGTATAAAAAGTACTGCCCCCCAAATCAATGTTCTGGATGAGCTATTAATTATATTGGATGACATTGTCAATCATTTTTAGGCATCATTTTCTCTGAAACCTATTTGATTCAGCATTTGTTCTTAATTCCTCCATCACACATCTGAAATTTATTAAGACATCATTTTCTTGGTGTCACACGTATGAAAGTGAAGTAACCATGACCCCTCAGATTTACAGTCTCAGTAAGAACTCTATTCTTCCTCTACTCATGTATGTCATGTATGTAATTTTTATCGGCGTGGCAAACTCTAGACCTCATGATTGGTAAAAGAGATTTGGTTGAGGTTAGACTTCACATGCAAGTGGATAACGATAGCTCGTCATTTGAATTACTTCTTTATCTCGTGATGATGCCTCTATCGGTACTAATGAAAAAGATATATAAAACTTGGGGAACCCTCGTTCGCCTGAGGAGCTCAGCACTCGTGTTGCCAGCCAGTTCAGATTGCAATCTTTCTGAAAATGAACGAAAGTAATTTAAGCAGTTATTTCTCGAACCTACTTTACTTAATCAACAGTAGCAGTTTAAGATAATTAGGAAGAGATATGCAATTTACATGAAAGCTGCTAAAGCAAAGGTTTTTTTTTTTTTTAAGTGCAGTTTATATCTTAAAGAGCAATGAAACATTGCAATGGGAGATGTGAGACTGTGTTTTCTTCTGTCCTGGCATTGTGGGTGGCCTTTCTCTTAAAATGCTTCCCTTTCCTTCAGGCATGTCATCCAGTTTTTAAGCATACTTCACCTGTTTGAGTGCCGAACTTGGGTCAGCCATCTGTTAGATCTTCAGGAATCCAAATGTTGAGGCTTTGAATTAACATCTGTTCTGATGGAGCTTAGAGATTTACAGCAGACAGGAAAATAGTATTTCTTCTTAGATCTTAATTTCAAAGTTTCTCCGATGTCCTTGGATCTATTTCTTCTAACAGTTGTTAAAATGAGCATACAAAGTGAAGTGTTTTGTGTTGGTACATTAATACTTACTTGGTTCTTACTCATCTTTGTCTCTAATAGTCCTTCCCCACTTCTATACTCTCTCCTTGCTGGTCCCTCCTTGTTTTCATGTCACATAAATTTCATTTTTCTCTTATCCCATTTCATTGAGCTCTCCTCCCCACTTTCAGTCCCCCCCCCTTCTCTCTGTCACTCACTTGCTCTCGCTCTCTTGCATAGACTCATGAACACAGAGGTTTATATATTTAAAGCCAGCTTCCTTGTATGGGAGAAAATGCAATTTTGTCTTTCTGAGTCTGGCCTATTCTGCTTAATAGAATAATTTTCAGTTTCATCCCCCTTTCCTGAAAATTCTTCATCTCACTGATCTTTGATGATTTTTTTCCTGCTTTTATAAAGAGGTATTGGTGTATAAGTTCTGCTTTATTGTTAGCATATATAAATAGCAGTAGATTACTTCATATTGTTCTACTGCACAGTAGCATTGCTGCTTTCACTTTTTAAAACTGTAGATCATCTTGATATACAGTAGGAATAAAGCATTTCATCTGTGAATAAATAGATTATGTCTTCCATTCTGATGCATATGTCTTTTATTATTTTCATTATCCTTCAGTGTCAGCTAGAGAAATTTAGCAGTATAATAGTGAATAAAAGAGAGAGTTTTGGCATTTTCAGTTATTTATTATAGGATTAAGAACATTTTATAGTTATTATTTTTGTAGGTATTACTTACCAGATTAAGAAGAATTTGTTTTCTTTCTATGCTTGGAACGGTCCTGACATTTTAGGAAGAAAAGTCTATAATCTTGTGTTTACAAAATGCTATGCTGAAGTACTGCTGTATTTACAAAATTCTTGGATGTCCTAGAGGAGCAGGATTCAGGGCTCAAACCCTGAACTGTTTATTCCAGAAACACATTGCAGTGGGGATCAGGAAAGTTTTTCTGTTGTGCTTTAAGGAAGGTCTCCAGAGCCTTCCTTTCTAGAACCAGCATCAAGATAAAGGCTGTTGTCTCACAATTCCCCCCCCCCCAAATATCCCAGTAGTACTTCTTCAGTGTGAAACAGCAGAGTCTGTAGTAGAGAAGAATGTGGAAGGAAGTTGTAATATTTGCTTGGCAAACTTCAGAGTCTCTGCAGAGGATCCAAACCAGCAGTCCATTTTTACTTTTTAGTATTCATCCATATATGCTTTACATGCTCTAAATCTGAAGGACTGCAAAACAGAAACAGAATGTTTGATAGATGCTGCCACTTTCTCTAACAGCAGTGATGGTGCATGCACCCTTTTCTGCAGAGTTCCTTACTCACATTTTCTGCCTTTAGGTGGGTAATAGTCTTTATTTGGGTAGCGCACAAATTGCCCTGCCTTGATATCTTTCTTCTCTTAGTATTTCATTCAATGAGTTTTGATAATATTCATCCTTCAACCCCTATGTTTCTTTATTTCCTACCCAACATTGCTCTTCTAGTAAAGTATTCTCTCTCCCCTCTGTCTCCCTCTCTGTCTCTTTCTGTCTTCCTCTCTCTGTCTCTCTCTCTCTGTGTTCATCATGGACTTGACTTCCAATAAAATTTGTCATATAAAGTGTAATTTATTTAAAACACATAAATTTTTGTGTTGGTTAGTTTTATGTCATCTTGACACTAGTTAGAGTCCTTTGGGAAGAGGGACTCTCAATTGAAAAATTAAAGGCCCAAAATATTGGTTTATAAGCAAGTCTGTAGGGCAATCTTTTGATTAATAATAGTTGGGAGGGCCCATCTTACTGAAGCAGGCCACTCACTCTTGGGTATATGGTTCTATATAAAAACGGTCTGAGCAAGCCATGGGGAATCAAGACAATAAGAACTAAGCATTTTGCATTAGTTCCTGTTGCCAGACTCCTGACTTTAGTTCTTGCCCTGACTTCCCTCAGAGATTGAAGATGACCCAAGTGTTGTAAACTGAAATAAGCAATTTTTTTTTGTAATTTTCTCTCTCCAAGTTGGTTTAGGTCATGGTGTTTTATCTCAGTTAGAGAAACCCTAAGTGAGACCATTGAGTTTGACATATTTTGTTTATTGGAAGCAAATTACAAAACCTATTTACTCTAAAGATTAAACACTGGGAGGTGGAGGTCACTGAGGTCATCCCAAGGTTTGACATGGGCCTTCTATTGAACTTTCCATAACCAGTGATCAATGCAGTTCATCTGTGGCTAGAGCTCATTACATAAGAATAATAGGAGGTTCTTGCTTGCTGAAATGCCCAATGAGTATATGAGAAGAGGATTAGACATGCACCACTTTCTGTATAGACTTGAAAACTAAACTTATTTTTGCTGCCTTATTTATAGAACCTTGGGAACACTGGGGTAGTGAAATTATATCTGTATATAAGAAGACAAAGATTTCAGCTCACAGACTATCATGTGTTTGATTTAGATAACAATTTACCTGAATGTGGTTTTGTTTTCATCTACAAATTGAAGAGTGCAAGCTGTGAAGATTCGGAAGACCCTGGTGTTCTAAAAGTACGTGATTAAAATGTTTTCTATAGCAATTATAAAGAGCTGGTGAAACATCCAGGTGATTGTTGCTAAGCCAGATTACCTGAGTTCCATCCCCAGGATCCATGAAGTAGAAGAGTGGAAGAAGAAAAGTGACCTTTACAAGCTGTCATCTGATATCCACATCTGCTGTGGCACTTGAGGCCTAAATAAATAAATAAATAATAAATGTGGTGGAACATTGAAAAGCAGCCACAAATGGCACTGTAAATTTTATTTCACATGAAGTATTTTTCCACTGAAAGTTTTTAGTAATAGTAAGAAGAAATGGACAGAAAACATTCAGTATTTGGTGACTTTTGTTTTATGTATAGGAGACAGGAAAAATTTTTCCACATTTGGAGATAATTCAATTACAGACAACTGAGAGCAAGCAAAATCTTATATTTTTTTCTCTCAAGCTTTTACTGACTTAATATTTGACCTGTTTATACTTGTTCCCAATGTAATCCATATGCTGGGATCATGTACTTGAAATAAATAAATTGATTTGTAAGAATTGTTTGAAGTCTTACAACTCTTTGAATTCTGTTTAATCAACTAAAATTTTATTCCCTTTAGATAACAATATATATATGTACATATATATATATATATATAAATTCCTAAATTGAATCAATATAACATAGCTCTAATCACTTGGCTAGGGAAATAATCTCCTGTCATGGTTCCTTGTAGACTAGTAAATTCTCTTATTTCCTTTGCTTGCTTACCAGAATAGGGCTTTCTTTTTGTAATCCACTCTGTAATGCTAGCTATAAAAACTTTTCCCTGATTAATGTACAATGAGAGTGTTGTCAACTTGTTAAGGAGTTTAAAGACTTTTCTCTAGTATAATAGACTCCTATTAAAGATAAGGAATGGAAATTCAGAGAGAGTAGATGAGACCCTAGGAAAAGTAGCACCCAGGATCTGCCTTTTTACCATGATTTTGTGACTATTGCCTGTTCTTACAATGAAGGGATTCCTGGCCATTGATATATCCCTTCTCTATATGACCTTTTTTTCATATTTAATAGAAAGCAAGAGATTCCAATACAAAGGAATTTCTATTTTCAAGTATATGTATGTTTTAAAATAGATGTTCATACTGATGTCATATGATAATATTAATATTTTATTACACCAGACAAAATCATATAGTCACAAATCTGAAAGGGCAAATCAAGCATGGTTTTTTTGAGACAGGGTCTCACAAGGTTGTTCTGGCTGGACTGGAATTTGCTATGTAGATAAGGCTGACTTTAACACAGAGGTTTGTCTGCATGTAAAGCTCTCCACAGCTACTGGGATTAAAGGTATGAACCACTAAGCTTTATGCAAACCCAGTTTTGTGCAGCACCTTCCTTAAAAAATGCTTGAATATTACTTTCTTGTCAATAGAAGTGGTGGAGATATGCTTTTTATGTCTGATAATACAGTTTGTCCTTAGAACAGTTTTGAATTCTATCTATTATGAGCTGAGAAAGGAAAAAGATCATTACAGGTCTCCAGAGTCCAGGCAAAGCTTAACCTTCTGTGAGAAGCTTCACTAAGAAAAGAAAAGTCACACTAAGCATGAATGTTGGCCTCTACCTTCCTTAATGTTTGAGAAACACCTAAGAATTTCTACTCATCGATGGGAGGAAGTTTCTCTAACTGGTTACAAACATAGACAAAAAAGAAGACTGAAGAGAAAGAGAGAGAAGCCAAAGAAAAATTTAACTACAGTGGAAAAGATTGGAAGGAGTAGTCATAAAAATTTTAAAAATAAGTAAGAACATAGCCCATTGCCACTCATAATGAGTTCTTTCTTGTAACATCTTTGTAAAGCAGCAAATAGAGCCAGAGGGGGCACAGAATGCTTTTTACGTGGTCCAGTCTTTTAAATAAGCAACCCATCTGACAATGAGAATTAACGTTTTAAGAGAGCAAAGGTTTCTCAATTTATTGGTAGTTAGAATTGGTTGATCCAAGGATGTTATTTCTCTGGAGATCTGTATTTGAAACTGTCCCTTTCGATCTCATGAAAGGGGCTGTCAGCCCAGAGAAAGTACTTTGTGGTTATTATTAGAAACAAGGAAAGAACAGAAGTAGTTATTCTTTTAACTTAAGTTTTTCATACAGTGTAGTTTGATTATGTTTTTTCCTCCCCTAATTTCTACCAGATCCACACACCTGCCTATCCATGAAAATTTTGTTCTTTTTCTCTTGCCTTAAGAAATAAAAACAAACAAAAACAAAGGAGCAAAACCACATACATCTTCACTCACATACTCCACAAAAATAGAAATCAAAATAAACAAGCAAAACACCAATAAGATAAAAATGCAAAAATGAAGCAATATTAGACAAGTCAACACCCCCCCAAACAAAACAAACAAACAAACAAACAAACAAACAAACAAACCACCACGTAGTTCAGTTTGTGTAGGCCGACTATTCCTGGCCATGGGGACTGCTCTGAAGTGTACTTAAAGTACCTGGTAGGGTTCCAGGGTATCAGATAGCTTCTTTGCTAGGGATATGACTTTGTTCTCACTTCCTCCTCTCTATGCTGAGTCCCCATTGGGATTGAACCTGTGTGTGAGCCACTATAGTCTCTGAGAGTTCATATGTGCCTCAGTCCTCTTGAACCTAGAAAATACTTTACTTGTAGTCATCCATCAACTGTGACTCCTACAATCTTTCCACCTCCTCTTGCAAATAGACCTCTGAGCCTGTAGAGGAGAGCTTTGATGAAGATATATTTATGACTGAGTCCTTCAAAGTCTTTTGTTTTCTGCCCATTTTTCAGTTTGGTCTCTGCTGGTTCTCATCTATTAGAAGAAGCAGCTTCTCTAATGAGGGCTGAATGAGCCACTGGTCTGACATCAGAGTTCCAGCCCAGGGTGGCCTCTGGGAGCATCCTAATAGAAAGTACTTTTCTGTAGTAGACAGCTGACACAAGTAATTGAGATGGGCTAGAAGAGAAGTCTGAAAGGATAGGTAGGAAAGAGTTAGAATGGTTCTACACAAAGAGGCAGAGTCCCTAGGAAATAAAGTAGGATGAAGGGAGGGACACCTTCAGGCAGGCTGTAGTAGGGCAAAAAAATAAGCCTGGAGAGACAGGGATGAAAGGACTAGAGCAATATTGTGTCCAGACCAAGAGGTGAAGTCCCAAGGGAATGGAGGTAGAGTGGAAGCAGAGGCTACTGAAAACAGACTGTTACTGTGTAGTTATATATATACCTTTTATTATCTTCCTCTTTTTTGTGTGTATATGTACATCTGTGTGCATGTGTATACACACATAAGAATACTAATCATATAAAAAGAGACAATGAACTGGAAGGATTCAATGAATGGCAGAGGTTCAAGGGAGAGTAGCCGGAAGTGCTTGAAGGAGGAAAGAGAGAAGAGATAGGGTTGTAATTCTATTTCAATTAAAGAAGAAGCAGTTCTTTAAAAACAGCTCTTATATTTTAAATTATATAAAAGTCTAAAAACTAAAAACTTGAGTCTATAAATGAACATTTGTTGAGAAGAAGTAAGCTACACTTGAGAATCCAAACAATGTATTTCAGTTTTGGCAAATGAACGTGAATTCTTAGTACCATCAAGTTTAACACAGACATTTTAGATTTTTATGAGATTAAACTTTACTTCTAACTATAGATTCTGAAGATGATCCTTGAATAAGAAACTCAGAAATAGGAAGATGGAAGACAAAGAAGCAGAAGTAGAGGGGAAAATAGAATGAAAAAGAAGATTAAAGAAGGAAACAAGGGTGGGTGAAGGAGGAAGGAGGAAGAGAGAACGGGAATTCTGAGGTTGCTATATAAAATAATGAGAAGGTGTTTATCTTATAGACTGGCAGATAATAATTCTAAATAAAATAACTTATATTTTTGTTTTTCATTTTTACTGTTTTATAATAAATCTGAGATCTATTTTAGGGATTTCTCAATGGGTATCCAAAAAAATTAGAGCTGTTTAGCCAGGTTATTACTGCTTAGATAGGCTTATCTAATTAACAACTGTAGGACATAGTAAAAATGCATATTTCTAGGTTATTTTCCTGAAGATTTTGTTTTATCTTTTTTATGATAAGGCTTACGCCTATATTTATTTGTATATATTATTAAGCTTTTATTTATTTGTATATATGCATGTATGTATATATGTGCATGGAGGATTCAGGTGTGTGATATGGCACACGTTTAGAAACCAGAGGACAGCCTTGGGTGTCATTCACTATCTTTTGCCTTGTCTGCTACAGGGTTTCTCTGTTGTTTTCCCATTGCCTGAAGTAGGCTAGGCAGAACTGCACACTTCACAGATTTTTCCATTTTCACCTCCCATGTTCATGGAGGAGTGCCAGGATTGCAGATGCTTTTTACAAATCAATTTATCAGTATTCCTTAAGGAGAACTGATTTTTCTTCTTCGGGTAGGACTTCATGGCCATCTCCCCTCTCTGTGTTGGGATTTTGTCTGACTTGAGCTTGTGTTGGTTTTCTATATGTTGTCTCAACTGCTCTGACTTCATCTGTGCTACTGTCCTTCTAAGTTCAGAAAACACTTTTTTTTTGAGTTATCTAATACCTTTGGCTCTTGTGACCTCCCTCCTCACTTCGGTAATGATCCTGAGTTCTCGGAGAAGAGGATTATGATTTAGATGTCCCATTTAGATCTAATAATTCTGCCATCTCTTACATTTTGGGTCTCTATGTTAATCTACACGTTACAGAAAATGCTTCTCTGATGAGGGCTGAGAGATGCTAGTCTATAGGTATGTCGATAAGTCATTAAAAGCCAATTTAATCCACTTCCTTTTTAGTGAAAATAATATTAAGTACACTCTCCCCTATAGCCTACAATTTGTCTCTTCACGGGTTCTTGGCCCTTATATTGGTGCCAAATATACCTCTCAACTTGTGGAGCTGGGTTAAATCTAATCATAAAGCAGTTGCTTATTCTCATTCACACAACTAATGTACCAGGGAACATGTCTTGCCAGGCTGACAGTTGCAGCTCAAGGGGTTCACATCTGGTAAGCCTGACTATTCCCTTTTTCTCCTGGTAGTATGCCTACCATCTCCCAGCTCTATGGCAGCTAGCCTCTAGAGATGAAGTTTCCTGGTAGCATGAGCTTGATTTCCCCATATTCTATCACTCAAGTAATAGAATGTGGTGGCTTCAGCAGTCGGAGTGATTCAGCAGTCGGACTGTATCTTTGAATGCAAGAATGACTGCCTTTACCTTATCTTTTGGATTGTAAGCTTACTCTGTATGACATACATCTTGGCAGAAGTTTTAGAAGAGGAGCTGGTGGCAGAGACTTGGAGGAGAGGATGGAGGGGAAACTTCAGTCAGGATGTAATATATGAGAGAATAATAAAGAAAAAAAGAAGGAAAAAAGCCAATCTTTTTGTAACTTTTTCTTCAGTGGCTGAACGTACTCTCAAGTATGACCCATTTTCTGTCAGTTGGAGAATAAAGAGTAGAGGTTCAATTCACAGATTTTTATCCTCCAGTCTTTGTCATTGTATTGCCAGTATGTAAAAGTTTAAAATAGATATAATTTGGTCTTCACAGTTTAGTGCCCTTGGAAAAGAAAACCAAGGAGAAATAAATTATACTCTACATTCAGAAGTTGGTTTTACTAGAAGTAAGAAAAGTATTTCTAATTCTCAAATTTTATTTTGTTCTGGATAATCCTTTCAATTCAAGATTCTTTTTTAAAATGGTTTAAGACATGATATTTTTATTAGTAATAAAATTTAGTAAAGATAAGAAAACAATTTCATTTTCACTTATTTTTCTTGAGGCAGGATCTCACTCTACAGCTCAGGGTATCCTCAAGGTCTCCACTCTTCCTCCTTAGTCTTATTTCTATATGCTTAGCTTGAGAAGTATTTTCTAATTTTTAATTTTTATATTAATTACAGTTTATTCACTTTGTATACCAGCTGTAGCCCTCTTTCTCATCCCCTCCCAATCCCATCCGATCATGTCCTCTCCAAGTCCACCGATAGGGGAGGTCCTCCTCCCCTTCCATCTGACCCTAGATTATCAGGTCTCATCAGGACTGGCTGCACTGTCTTCCTCTGCGGTCTGGCAAGGCTGCTACCCCCCTCAGTGGGAAGTGATCAAGGTGCCAGCCACTGAATTCATGTCAGAGGCAGTCTCTGTTTCCCTTCCTAGGGAACCCACTTGGATACTGAGCTGCATAGGCTACGACTGATCAGGGGTTCTAGGTTATATCCACAAATGGTCCTTAGTTGGAGTATCTGTCTCAGAAAAGAGCCCTGTGCTCAGGTTTTATGGTTCTGTTGCTCTCATGTGGAGCTCCTGTCCCCTCCAGGTCTTACTATCTTCCCCTTCTTTCTAAGATTCCCTACACTCTGTCCAAAGTTTGGTTATGAGTCTCAGCATCTGCATTTGATACCCTGCTGAGTAGAGTCTTTCAGATGCCCTCTGTGGTAGGCTCCTGTCCTGTCAAGATTCTGTATGATAGACTTTGTTCCTCCTCTATCTAAAGTGTGGCGCTACATATACAAATGTTTATTCACACACTCATTCAAATCTTCTAATTTAAATTCCCATTTTTAAGGAGTTCTGCCTTTGAATAAGGAGTCCTTGTTACATTTGTAGCTCTTTGGATAAGAGGCCAAAAAACCTGAAAATAAAAGACACAGACTACAAACACCGCCAACACTGTACTGCCTTTGTGTAAAGTGAACGTGACTGACCGCAAAATTTTGTAGGACAGTTTCACTGTCATAATGCATATGTCATATGACAGTAGGGAAAGGAAAATGTCCAATGGATAAATTAGTATTTCTGCTGCATTAAGAATTAGTATGACCTGGAGAGGACAGGAGCTCCACAAGGACCAAATATATCAGGCACAGGGGCCTTTTATGAGACTGTCTCTCCAACCAAGGACCATGTATGGATATAACCTAGAACCCCTGCTTGAATGTAGCAAATGGTAGCTCAGTATCCAAGTGGGTACCCTAGTAAGGGGAACAGGGACTATTTCGGGCATGAACTCAATGGCTGGCTCTTTAACTCCACCCCCCCCCCCGAAGGGATGAGCTGCCTTGCTAGGCCACAGAAGAGGACATTGCAGCCATTCCTGAAGAGACCTGATAAGCTAGAGTTAGATGGAAGGGGAGGAGGTCCTCCCCTATCAGTGGACCTGGAAAAGGGCAGGGAGGAGATGAGGGAGGGGAGGGAGTGATAGGGAGGGAATGCAGGAGGGGGCTACAGCTGGGATGCAAAGTACATAACTTGTAATTAATATAAATAAAAATGTTAAAATAAAAAATAAAATAAAAATAAAAATGTTAATAAAAAAAGAATTAGTACTACATCATATACCTATGTCTACATTCTGACTTATTTCTCTTTTAACAAGATCTAATCTGCTATCATTTAATGTGAACTTTTTGTAGCAATATTTTGCTTATGTTCAATAGTATTTTTTATAAGGAAATAAGATAAAGGAAGAACTGAAAAGCTGAAATGTTTATTTTAATTTTTTTTTGTTTTTATATTAAGTATATTTACTCAGTTTGTATCCCAGCTGTAGCCCACTCCATCAGTCCCTCCCATTCTCACCCTTCCTCCCTCATCTCCTCCCATGCCCCTCTCCAAATACACTGATAGAGGAGGTTCTCCTCCCCTTCCATCTGACCCTAGCTTATCAGGTCTCATCAGGACCGGCTGCATTGTCCTCTGTGGCCTAACAAGGCTGATTCCCCCTCAGAAGGGGGTGATCAAAGAGCCAGCCACTGAGTTCATGTTAGAGACAGTCCTTGTTCTCCTTACTAGGCTACCAACTTGGATACTGAGCTGCCATGGGCTACATCTGAGCAGGGTTTCTTGGTTATATCCATAAATGGTTTTTGGTTGGAGCATCAGTCTCAGAAAAGACTCCTGGACCCAGATTTCTTGGTTCTGTTGCTCTCCTTGTGGAGCTTCTGTCCCCTCTAGGTCTTTATATCTCCACTTTCTTTAATAAGATTACCTTCACTCTGCCCAAAGTTTGGTTATGAGTCTCAGCATTTGCTTTGATACCCTATTGGGGAGAGTTTTTCGGAGGTCCTCTGTGGTAGGCTCCTGTCCTGTTTCCTGTTTTCTCCCTCTTCGGATGTCCTTCCCATTTGCCTGTCTGAGTGAGGATTGATCATCTTACCCAGACAATAGCACTCCTAGGCACATATCCAAAGTATGCGCAAGCATATAACAAGAATATTTGCTCAACCATGTTTGTAGCAGCTTTATTCATAATAGCCAGAACCTGAAAGCAACCCAGATGCCCCTCAATGGAGAAATGGATATAGAAATTGTGGTCCATTTAAATAATGGAATACTACTCAGCAATTAAAAACAAGGAAAACATGAAATTCAAGGGCAAATGGTGGTACCTAGAAAAGATCATCTTGAGTGTGGTATCCCAGAAACAGAAAGACACACATGGTATATACTCACTTATAAGTGGATATTAGACATATAATATAGTATAAACATACTAAAATCTGTATACCTATGGAATGTTTATTTTAATAAATATATATTTTCTTGAATAATATTTGATGTGTTAAATATTTGAACATTCTTTTTTGCATTTGTCAATGTTAGTATATTAATTGAGTGTTTTGATCCATTATGATCATGCATTGATTTATCAAGAAGTTTATGTACAAGGAAGATAGGTGGTTAGTGTCATTTCACAGGCAGTTCTTTTTTTAAATAATTTATTCATTTTTATATTAATCATAGGTTATGTACTTTGTATCCCAGCTGTAGCCCCCTCCCTTATTCCCTCCCACTCTCCCTCTTCCCTTCCCTGCTCACCTCCAAGTCCACTGATAGGGGAGGACCTCTTCTCCTTCCATCTGACCCTAGCTTATCATCATTTGGCACTTTCTTAGACAATTAGGAATAGTGATTCCTCAAGACCCAGCTATACCACTCTTAGGCATATATCCAAAAAATGCTCAAGTACACAACAAGGACATTTGCTCAATCCTGTTCATAGCAGTTTTATTTGTAATAGCCAGATCCTGGAAACAACTCAGTAGAGGAATGGATACAGAAATCATTGTAATTTTACACAATGGAATACTACTCAGCGATTAAAAACAAGGAAATCATGAAATTTGCAGGCAAATGGTGGGACCTGGAAATCATCATCCTGAGTGAGGTATCCCCACAGCAGAAAGAAACACATGGTATATACTCACTTATATAGACCTATAGGATAGAATGGATATACTGAAATCTATACACCCAGGGAAGATAAACAAAAAAGAGGACCTGGGGTGGGATGATCAATCCTTGCTTACATGAACAAATGGGATGGACATTAAATGTAGGAGAAAATATGCAACAGGACAGGAGCCTAGCACAGAGGGCCTCTGAAAGACTCTAAGTAGCAATGTATCAAAGCAGATATTAAGACTCTCAACCAAGCCTTTGGCAGAATGCAGGGAATCATATGAAAGAAGGTGGGGTTAGTAAGACTTGGCAAGGACAAGAACTCCACAAAGACCAAATAGATCAGGGCACAGGGGTCTTTTATGAGACTGTTTCTCCAACCAAGGACCATGTATGGATATAACCTAGAACCCCTGCTTGGATGTGACCCCTGGTAGCTCAGTATCCAACTGGGTACCCTAGTAAGTGGAACAGGGACTATTTCTGTCATGAACTCAATGGCTGGTTCTTTGACGCTCCCCTCCCCTGACGGAGGAGCAGCCTTGCTAGACCTCAGAAGAGGACATTGCAGCCAGCCCTTGAACATTCTTATAACTGCTAGAGTCCCTTTTGCATGGATGTAACCCACAATGTTAATAATATTACCTGTTTAATAAGTATGCTAATATCTATTATCTATTTAATATCTATTCTTATCTATTATTTATCTATTATCTATTTTAAAACTTACACTTTTGCCTACTCATAAAAATTCAAGAAAGCATATTGTTTAGTTTATTATATGTAAACTAAGAATAAAATTTAACATTTACAATTGAAAAAAAAGTCTTCAGGTTTAAAAAGAGTGTAACACCTTCCGTAACATTTTAGTAAGAATTTGCTTGATCAGTTTAAATTTAGCATAAGCTATTGGATATATTTAAAAGTGTGTTGAACTATAAAACTTTAATGTATTTTCCAACATGAAAAAGAATAACCTCATTTATGCATAAAGTTTAATAAAAAAGGATTGTTAGATTGTACAAAATGGAATCATTTCATTACCAGATCTCTTTCATTTTTTTAATTAGGGAAATCTTGCATTTATTTCAATAATGACCCATTTTATGAGAAAAAAACTAAACCCTTTGTGAAAGAATGTCCTTTTTATGAATCATTACATACCAAAACATGTAATAATGTATATGATACTGGTTTTAAATTAAAACAAACATTCAGGGAAATTTTGAAAGTTTGTAGGAATAATTTCCATTGTTTGGTTTTTATAAAATAAAAAATTTTTCTTTCAACTTTTAAAATAAAATGACATAACCCTTCTGATTTTATCCATTTGGATACCTAAACTAGGTAGAAGAGGCTTATATGAATAGAGAGTTTCAGCAAGGTGAAATGACATATGTCCCACTTCCTAAAATAAATCGTGTGGTTCAGATATCATCTGATCCCACCATATGTTGTTTTAAATGCAAAGCACATTTTCTGGTCTGATATTTCTTAATCTTACTACAACAAAGTCAAATGCTTCCAATTTTTATAAACTTCAGAGAATGTTGTTCAGAAATGCCCGGTAATTTATTTTTGCATTATTTTGCAGAACAGCAAGATTACTTCAGCATTGTTAACAGATGTTTTCTGTCCCCACAATGGTTTGCTGTTATTCCTTCAAGCACAAAGATAACAGAGAAATGTACATTCTTTTTTCTCTCTCTCTCATAACATTTATCACAATCAATATAGCATCGCGGCAATACTAGTACTTCTGTGGTCTTTTGAGGCTGGAAGTGTTTCTAGTGGAGCAATGGTACTGGGAGCTAGTGCCAGGATGTATTCATGGAAACACTTAACGATAATACTGCTTCAGTAGAGGCAGTAATGGTATAAACAGGGCAAAGGAAATACCAGGATTGCAACAGATGCAATTGATTATATGCCTTAGGGAATATTCCGCTCATTTATTTTAAGTTTGGTCCATGTAAATCAAAAGACTGTGATTCTGTCAGTAAGACATATCACAGGCATGCTAATGCAGTGTGACAGCACTCTTGCATTACTGACATGGCAGAGCATGCCTTCAGATGCGAGAAGCCGCTGAAGCACGGTTCTTGCACTGTCAGTTGTGGGGAGTAATCTTACAGAAACATCACAATCACTATGACCTGTGATACGCTTTGTTCCCGAACCAGAAAGCAACAGAAAAAAGACAGCTTTAGCTACTATTCCCTGATGTATTCAAGTCTCTTTTCAGGAAGGAAACAGTAATTTTCTATAATGTTCATAGTTGTCAGTTTATATTCCAGCAATGCATTCTGGGCATTAAAATGGTCAAGTGCCATTTTCTGAGACAGACTTTCAACAAAGAAGATCTTGCTTCATGAAGATCATGAATTCCTCTCTTATCACTGAAGTGGTATTTGTTTTTTAATTCAGAATTAAAAATAATCTCCTCCAGTGGGCTGGAGGGATGGTGCACTAGAATCTAAATTTGGATCCCTAGCAGCCGCAACAAAAACAAAAAGGATGCAGTGGTGTGCTTCGCTAGTTCCAGTACAGGCAAGGCAGCGACAGACAGATTCTGTCTGTCCCATTGGCTTAAGGGACGAGCTTTAGGTTCAGTGACGCATAAATACTGTCCCAAAAGATGGGTTGGGCAGGATTTAAGAAGACTTTCACCATCAATCTTTAACCTTCCTTAGCGCGCATGTGCAGAAGTAACTAAATGCACTGTCTGTCTCTATGTCTCTCTGTGTCTTTTTCTTTCTCTCCTCTCTTCGGTTCCTCTCTCACAATCACCAGAAAAAACTATAGCTTCTTTCTAAAAAGATGTAAGGATTAGGAAAAAAAACAATTTGCATTTCCTTTTTTGTTCCACTGATTGAAAGATCCATTGTACACCAGATTCACCTTGAAAGTATGAGAATGGATAATGGGTCTTTTGAATGCTGGGGCTTAAAGGGAATTGCTATGCATTTCAAAAGACAAAAGAAGGAGGACTCTTGTAATTAATGCTAATTTACAGTCTCATTCCTATGAAATTACACATTACATGCACATTAATTATGATTAGCATTCCTTCAATGAATGTTGAAGGGAATCATAATGATTTGTTACTTGGGATACAATCCTGTCACACAGCGTTTTCTAAAGAATAGGCTTTACTTATCTAAGTGATAAAAGAAGGCCAGGTTCTAGCATTGTGATTCCTTTCGCTAGATCATGCAATAAGCAAGCAGAGAATAATGTAGCTTTTAATCTAATCCTTTAAAAAATAGAGTGTGGTCTTTTGCCCTGTGACTTTGAGAATAAGCCCATCATTTTCTTTAAAGAGAAAATCTTTTCTTTATTATTGCTCTTTTATTAATTTTGATATAAAGCAACACACAAACTCATTTAGTCTTTTATGAACTTGGGAATCTTGTAGATATAAACCTGAAAATTCACTTAAGTGTAATGAGAAATAATATTAATATTATATACTTGTATTAATATTATATACTTATCAGCTGTGATGTATTGTCCATGTTTTTAGATGACCAAGAAATATCACACATGCATGTGCACATACACAGACACATAGACACAAACGCACACACAGACACACATGCACATGTGGATACACACACAGAGAGACATAAACACAGATACAATTTGACTTTGCGCTTTTAAGGCCTAAAACCTCAGTTATTTGACTATTGGAGGATCCATCCCTACTCTCCTTGTGAAAAAAAAAACTTAGCAAGATGAAGGCAACCCTTTATCCTTCAGCTTACCAAGAAAGCTGCTGATAAAATCCTAACTGGAGCTTGTGGTTAATCACCTGTGTTGCTTTTATTCCCAGTGTGGGACTAGGACTCTTTTCCATGTCCATCATTTCATGTGGTTAGGCCTGACCTCCCCAGATGTAGCCATAGCCCAAATCCTCCTGCATTATATCATGCTGCCAGCAGAGAAAATAGGTCTCTACTATTCTCAAGATCCAGGGATGTTTGACCTTCCCTCTTTCCCTCTTCGCAGTCTAAAAGATCTTGTGTTCTCTATCCTCATATCCCTGAAATGCGGTTTTCAAAACTCCCAAACGAAGAAAAGAATCTGAAAGCAATTAATACCTTAAGCTCTACAAACGCAGCTGTGTGGTGGGCAAAATAAAGGGGCAAAAGGACCCTGGATACCTTATGGAAATGTGGGAAGGGAAAACGTAGTGAGAACAGAATACAAATTAATTGCTCAATAAATTACCTAACCTTACATTCCTGAAAATTCCACCTGGAATTTTTAATATATCAGTACCCATAGCTAATTTGGAATTGTGCATTCAAAAGTGAAAATGGAACACACACAAAGGGGAAAATGTGCTCTGGCCCAGTTGTCCCACGTGCAGAAGATTCTGTGTCACTTCATAGGCAAACCTCAGAGGAAATGGAGGCCAGAAAGAAGGCAGAGGCTGTGCTATTCAAAGGACACGAATATTACTAAATGACTTGTACCTTTTTCAGCAATCTGAATTTATCGGAGAGTTTGTGCTTTTAAAATTTTGAACCACATGTTATGAAATCTGGAGAGTAATCGTCTACCATCCAATTTCCATCATATTCAGACATTGATTATTTTTTTTTTCCTTTGAGACAAATTTGATTTCACAAAGCACTTAAAAGCTGCCAGGTTTTTTTCTGACTTGATTTTTTTTTCTGCCAGCCACCGCTGTGGTAAATGTCTCTACTATATGTCAGCTACCTACTATAAAAAGCATAATGCCCAGAATTTAGACTGGTTATAGAGAATTGAAATAGGTGATTTCTGGAAGGCTCTACTGGTTTACTAAAGTGTTAACAGGGATAATAAAGCTGGCATTTATGGTACTCTCTCTGTGTTAGGATGGCTTCAGGGCTCTATAAATATGAGTTATTTTTGTTTTTACAACAACCCAGTGAGGCCAGTGTTATGATCCCCACTCCACAGGTGGAAGAAAGGAGACAAAGCTTGTAGTTAGTTTACCTTCGTTCCCATGGAGAAGCTATTTAGAATTGAAGCTGGCAGATGAACTCCAGAGTACATAATTTGTACCATAATTTCATAGAGTAGAAGGAGGTACCACTGCCTTCATCATACCTTCCTCCATTCCAACTTATAGAAAATGTGTACATAAACTTCTGCTTCAAAATC
>CM053766.1:66947107-66968145 GCA_028658305.1 Pachyuromys duprasi
TGGTTCTTGCAAGCTCCTGACCTCTCCAGGTCATACTAACTCCCCCTTCTTTCATATGATTCCCTGCACTCTGCCAAAGGTTTGGTTATGTTTCTTAATATTTGCTTTGATACACTGCTAGGAAGAGTTTTTTCGAGGCCCTCTGTGGCTGGCTCTTGTCCTGTTACTTGTTTACTCCTACATCCAATGTCTGTCCTATTTGACTTTCTAAGTGAGGATTAATACTCTTACCCCAGGTCCTCCTTCTTGTTTATCTTCTTTAGGTGTATAGATTTCAGTATGTTTATCCTATCTTATAGGTCTATATAAGTGAGTACATAAGAATATAAGTATATAAGAATAGTGATTCCTCAAGATCCAGCTATACCACTCCTAGGCATTTATCCAAAAGATGCTCAAGTACACAACAAGGACATTTGCTCAACTATGTTCGTAGCTGCTTTATTTGTAATAGCCAGAACCTGGAAGCAACCCAGATGTCCCTCAGTTGAGGAATGGATACAGAAATTGTGGTACTTTTACACAATGGAATAGTACTCAGCAATTAAAAAGGAGGAAATCATGAAATTTGCAGGCAGATGGTGGGACCTGGAAACGATCACCCTGAGTGAGGTATCCCAAAAGCAGAAAGACACACATGGTATATACTAAAAAAATTCTTGACTATCAAATTCTCACATATTTCTGTTAAATTTTTATTTGATTTTTTAAAGTTTTTCTACGAACATAATATTTTATTAATTGCTTGGAAATTCATAAAATGTGCCCTAATCACACTTTCTTCCTATTGCTCCAAGATCCAACCATCCATCCTTTTGTCTTCCTCCAATAATAAAAAAAAAAAATAAAGAAACAATGTACCGAGTCCAATTAGTTTTGCCTACTTTTCACTCTGCAAATTGTGCAGAAGTGCCCTTTGCAATGTTGTGTATTTTATTCCCATTCGTTTTTTTATAAACAAGAACAGAAGTCTATTATATATTATTAGGTAATTTTAAGTTTTCTCTCAGTTTCTATTTTTCTTGATATAGGTGGTAAACATATTTTTTTCCAAAAATGATTTCTACACTAAAGAAAAGCAACCTTTGGCTTCACACAGTATGTTGTAAGTGATTTTTCTAGTTTACTGTTTATCTCTATTATGTTTTATGTGATTTATAATACAAGTCACAGGTGCAATTTTTCCAAATAATTGTATTTATGAGTTTTTAAAATTATTTTCTCATCAAGAATAGATAATTAGAAATGGAAGTTTATTTACTATATTGTCTAGCTGTGCTTGATTTTACATTTTATGTTTTTTTGGTGCAATCGTTCTGGATTTTGTTTTGGCAATAATTGGTATTTGACATATTTGTATATGTATTTGTATATTTGCATATGACATTTTTGTAATACTGAATTTTTTGTACATTTGTTGCACAATACCCATTTATAATCATATGAAATGATTTATGTCATATGAAATTTATAATCTCAGTTTTATCTAAAAGTTTTGTATTGGTTATATGCTGTATTTACATTTTTATTTTATTATTTTTAATTTTATTTTTGTATTTACACTTTATTCATTTTTTATTTCGGCTGTACCCTCTTCCTCATTCCCTCCCAATCCCACCATCCCTCCCTCATCTCCTTCCATGCCCCTATTCAAGTCCACTGTTAGGGGAGGTCTTCCTCTCCTTCCTTCTGACACTAGCCTATCAAGTCTCATCAGGACTGGCTCAATTGTCTTCCTCTGTGTCCTGGCAAGGTTGCTCCACCCTCAGGGGGTGATGATCAAAGAGCCAGCTACTTAGTTCATGTCAGAGACAGTGCCTGTTCCCCTTACTAGGGTACCCACTTGGATACCGAGCTGCCATGGGCTACACTGAGCAGGGGTTCTAAGTTATCCCCATGCATGGTCCTTGGTTGGAGTATCAGTCTCAGAAAAGACCCCTGTGCCCAGATATTTTGGTTCTGTTGATCTCCTTGTGAAACTCCTGTCCTTCCAGGTCCTACCATCACCCCCTTCTTTCATAGGATTCCCTGTACTCTGCCCAAAGTTTGGTTATGGGTCTCGGCATCCACTTTGATACACTGCTGCGTAGTCTTTCAAAGGCCTTCTGTGGTAGGCTCCTGTCCTGTTTCCTGTTTTCTCCTTCTTCCAATGTCCATACTGTTTGTCTTTCTGAGTGAAGATTGATCACCTTACCTAGGGTCCTTCTTCCTGCTTAGCTTCTTTAGGTATACAGATTTTAGTATGTTTATCCTATATTGTATGTCTAATATCCACTTATGAGTGAGTATATACCGTGTGTGTCTTTCTGCTTCTGGGATACCTTACTCAGAGTGATCTTTTCTAGATCCCACCACTTGCCTGCAAGTTTCATGATTCCCTTGTTTTTAATTGCTAAGTAATATTCCATTGTGTAAATGTACTACAATTTCTATATTCCTTCCTCGGTTGCTGCACCCAATCTTGTCTGTGCTTACATCTTAAAATTTCTTAATTTTGTACTTTGAATATATTCTCTACCTAACAAATAATACATTTTCAGGTATTAAACACAAAGGTGATTAGATTATTAAAATGTCTAGTTTTCAATCTATTGTTGTAATCGATTAAAACAAGATATTCAATGATTGTGACCATTGATAAACTCATGTCATAACCACCTTTAATTGCTGTATGTCATCATTTTCTTTTATGCTAAATGTAGAGTTCATTTCTTTTTCATAACTCTTTACTCTAATGCAGAGAATTGACTGCACTTGAAATTTTTTCAACATAAATGTACTGTGAGGTTTTTTGTCTATTTATTATTTATTACACTTTATTCACTTTGTATCCTGGAGATGAAGGAGGGGGCCACAGCCAGGATGCAATTGAAATCATTAAAACATATTTATGATATGTTTAATTCATGCAAAGTAATTAGGAGATTGTACAAGTAGAGGCAAATGATAAAGAAGAGAAATAAGTGGATATATTGCTGCACAATGGGGATATTAAAGGTATAAAAATACACGTGAACAAGAGTGAAATGTTCGGCTAAGATGATTTAAGATGACAAGAAACAGCTTCCCTGGAAGAAAAAAGGAAGGATAAAAACATGTTAGTATTTGGGCAAAGACTTCTTTGAAGATGAAACAAGAACTTAAAGTCCCAGAAGTAGGAGTTTGTCTCACATGTTTAAGGAATAACATGATATGCAGGAAAAAAGTGGTGAAATTGTGACTAACAAGAGCTTGCATGTTGTAACATTACAGGTCCCAGGGAGCATTTACTTCTTATTCTGAGTGAGCAGAAAACTCACTTGGCGTTTTAGGAAACTTTTTTCTTTTCTTCTTCTTCTTCTTCTTCTTCTTCTTCTTCTTCTTCTTCTTCTTCTTCTTCTTCTCCTTCTCCTTCTCCTTCTCCTTCTCCTTCTCCTTCTCCTCCTTCTCCTTCTCCGTCTCCTTCTTCTTCTTAAATGAGTGATAGCTTTTGAATCAGTATTAAAACGAGTTTTTTCACTGACAGCAGCCTAGCAAAGAGAACACAATGTAAAAAGGAGAGAAAAAGAGAGTTTTACAAAAAATTGCACAAAAAGAAAAAAGGTTACACATTAGAGGGCAAATGATGCTAAGCAAAACTACTAGGTAGCTATGATGTAGAAATTAGAGGACTCAAAGTATCACCATCTTGTCTGATGCCTGGGATCGAAATCTTCACATTGTACTTTACAACATCCGAATCTGGGCACATGGCTCAGTGGCAGTGTGTTCACCTGACATGATGCACAGTCCTTAGCTCAACCACCAGAACGAGGTGTGGTGTTGAATAATGTGTTTTATGTAATCTTGGGCAATTTTCAATCATTCTTGAGCTATATAGAAAAACCCTGCCTGAAAAATGCTCAAGTGTTGTGTTCTCTTGCACAAATTTCTTTGTCTACTTTGTTTTATTTCACTTTATTCTTCTACAGCAACATTGCACTATAATGGGAAACTCTCTAAGCCATTAGATAATTTTTTGTAACCCTCTCATTTTCTTCTATTATCATATTGTGTGTCTGAAAATATAAGCCATATTTTGTAGAAGTCCTCAAAGGACATAACCTTGACTTTATTCTAGATTTAATTAATGAGAGATTGGTTGACATTTTCTACATTTAAGATAATACTAGCTATGGATTTATTATATTGCAGTGTGTTATTTCCTCCCCTATTCTTTCTAGAACTTTTATCATAGAGTAATGTTGGTATTGTCAAAGAACTTTTCTGTACCCATTGAAATGATCACATAATTCATATCTTTGAATATTTTTTCATTGTATTTATTTTTAAAAAAAATTTATGGATGTTGAACTATTCCATCTGTAAGCTTTTTTTGAGGATTTTGTTTTTATTTGTATTGATCAGTGATAAGGGTACAGAGTTTTATTTTATTGTTACATCTTTTTCTGGTTGGGATCATAGAGTAATTAGGACTGTAGAAGAAATTTGGAGGTGTTCTTTCATCAAGAATATAATTGCTTTAGAAGTATTGGTTGTAGTTCTTTAAAGATCTAGTATATTGTGAATCTCAAAAAAAGAGTTTTTTCATAAAAATTTTCTCAAAACGATTCTACCATTCCCCATATTCATCTTTAAATAAAAGCAAGATGTTTAGGTGAAGTTTAAGTAGATCAGTATAAATAAAACTCCTGTTTCAATGCAATGTAGTATACTTTGGGGACTGTGACTGTGTCCATCTTAAAAACTATAATGAGATTTAAATTAATTAATTAAAAGAATTAAATTATTTAGCCTAGTTATTCATAAATACATATAACTTGTTAACATATAATTAAAGTTATTTGAATATATTATTACATTAGCAATAACATTCCTATGAGAGTATATAAACATTTTTAAAAAGTACCTGAGGCTAAGCATGTAGTAACATACACCATTAGTTTCAGCACTTGGAAGGCAGAGGTATGGGGGAAATCTTTGATTCCATGTTGATCTATATACCAAATTTCAATCCAGCTGGGCTACAAAGTAAGACCATATCTCAAAACAAAACTAAACTAAATAAATGAACTAAAAACCAAACCCCTCAAAAACAAAACCCCCAAAATAAACAAGAACAATAACAACAGACAGCAAAACTAAAAAAGTTAAAAACAATCAAAACAAAACAAACATAAATAGCCAACACAAACAAGGAAACAAAGGTATGTACCTTTTGCTTTTAACTAGAATTAAATTAACAATGTTATAATCATGATTTCCTTACATTTATAGTCATATGAGGAATATTGTCCCATAGACTATGTTAGGGCCACACCATATGTGCCCACATACAAGAATAAATCATAAGTGATATCACACATGGAACTATGAATATGAACACTGGTCTTCAACATTAGAATTTTTGGATAGTTAACCGGAAATGCACTGTCTCAATATTGTGAACATCTGTTCCTGTGTTGTACTATCATAGATGGATAGGTAGTATAGAGGGAGAAATGTGAGGGAATGGGGGGTAGGAGGAACTAACACGCTTTTGTTTTGAAAACATAAAGTTTTGCTAAATTTTCTGTTTCTTAGAGTTGTTATGAAAGGAGTGATAAACACACTGAGAACTGTAAGTGGGTTTATGAATATCCGGTGTTAGGCATTCAATAAGGTCACTTTATTCTTTGTCATTGTAATGCAAGTGTACATTGTATTCAGCATCAAAGACATTTTAACACAGACACATGGCTGTGTCATCTTAGCAGCCTTTGCAGACAGCTTTCTGAAAATTGGAACTCAAGTTCACCTGACCACTGGTTCACGAAGTAAATTACTTGCTTTCTGAGAGTCTTCTTTTCATCTGAGTTTTATTTCCCAAAGTCACGTAACTAGAAAGAAGTAAGAATGCCCATTTTTACATGTCCTGCAGGAGACACACAGTATGCCAAGAACTTCTGACTTTATCTGAAGGCTTGTGATAAAAGCTCACCTAACCTAAAGAGACAAGAGTGTCTTAGCCTTTGGAATCATATCTACAACCAAATAAGAATAAATGCTTAGATGCAGACTCAGAAGCATCTAACAGTATACCTCCAAAGCAAACAGATCTGAAATAAACAGTATTTTGCTGTAAAGTGACTGGAAGGATAAAGAAATAATAAGTTACTTTTCATTTGCAAGAATATTAAAAATACAAAAAAAGCTGGATGATCAGAAACAACAGAACTTAATCAAGTTGTAATAAGTAATTCATCCAACATTTCAAGTATCTACATGCTTATTCTTGTCAATCTAGGGTGATGAGCTTTAATACAGAAAGCTTTGTTCTTATGGTCATAAAATCTTGTTCATTGAGATGTGCCTTACTGCAACAAAAGCTGGCACCCTGTGAATTTTTTTAGTTTCTATGAGTCTTTGGATTTTATTTTTACATTGCCTATTAAGAATTATATAAACTATTTAAAGTGCTTTTTAAATATAATTCAGTCTTAGAAACATACAAACATTCCAAGGCACTTTCAGAATATGTAACTCTCCATAGTCCTTCCCTTACTTAGATTTATAGCAGATCTGAAAAGCATAATGAAGCCCAGCTTTCTATACTGTTACAGTTTATATGCTAGAATTATTTTAAGTCTTTACTTACACTTTCAATAATGTTTTGATTCCTTAATTACGTTTTCTTTTTATTGTATGTTGAGGCCCAACATTTTTATGTGTGCATCTGTGAGAGTTTAAAGGAGAATGAATGTTTCATAATATAAGTTTTAAATGTCTTAAGACATTTTTACAATTGCTTTTATCTGGTAACTTCATAAACAGAAAGTTGAATTTAGTGCTAATAAATAGTAATAATTAGTGAAAATTATGTTATTATTCTATGTCATGTCAAAACCAATGTTTACCAATACTTTAAATATCACTTAACAAAGTAATCATAACTTGATATAGTCACTTATTTAAATTTTTCTCCTGTAGCCATGTGTAAAGTGATGCATGCCTCAGGAATATGATCTTGCAGACCACAGCTTTGGGACCAGTCCAGAGTTCAGAGTGATAATCCTGCCTCAAAACCTTACTAAACACAAACATTATCAACAGAAAAAAAATCTTCAGAATTATGCTTCTTGGAAAACTAACATGATAAGAAATCCAACAATAGTTTACCATAACTTTATCAGCTAATTTTTCTTTTCATATTTTGTAACAGTTATAATATGCAATCTTGAGTCTGTAGATTAATTAATTTGGTTAGGATGACCATTTTTACAACATTAATTCTATCAGCCCATTATTATGAGAGGGCTTTCCATCTTACGCTTTCTTCTTCAGTTTTTCTTCAAGGATCTTAAAATTTTCAATGTACAAGTTTTTTCTTTCTTGTATTTATTTCAGGAATTTAATTTTTCTTTTTGAAGTGATTCAGTGGATTAACCATTAAGATTTCAAGGCGTTGTCTCAGGCATGATCTCAGTGGCAGGCTCTCTGATCACCTCCTCCTGTGGGGAGCAGCCTTGCCAGGCCACAGAGGAAGACAATGCAGTCAGTCCTGATGAGACCTGATAGGCTAGGCTCAGATAGAAGGGGAGGATCACCTTCCCTATCAGTGGGCTATGGGAAGGGTATAAGGGGAGAGAAGGGAGGGAGGGTGGGATTGGGACGAGATGAGGGAAGGGGCCACAGCTTAGATACAAAGTGAATAAATTGTAATAAATAATAATAAAACTCTCTTGATCTTGCTCTTTGATCACCTCCACCAGAGGTGGGAGCAACCTTACCAGTCCGCAGAGGAAGACAAAGAAGCCAGTCCTGATGAGACCTGATAGACTATGGTCAGATGAAAGGGGAGAAAGTTCTTCCCTATCATTAGACTGAGGGAGAGGCACAGGAAAAGAAGAGGGAGGGTGGGATTGGGAGGGTATGGGGTATGAGGTTATAGCTGGGAAAACGAAGTGAATAAACTGTAATTAATAAAATTTTTAAAAAGTAAAAATTACAATTGAATAAGTAAATAGAAAAAGATTTCAATGAAATTCTTTACAGAAATTTAAGAAAGAGTGTCAATATTCATATGAAAAGACAGAATAACTAGGAGAGCCAAAACCATATTAAACATAAAGACATCCCAGGAAGTATCTCCATCCCTGATATCAAGTATAATGCGGATTCTCCATGATATAAATAGCATGTAATGGTGTGAAGAAAAACGATGTTGATTAAAGGACTCTAAATGAGAACCCTATAATCACCTGAAATTTTTCAAAGAGACTGAAAACATAACTGGACAAAAGACAGCATCTTTATCAAATGGTACTTGCAGAGTCAAACTGCAGAGGTTTGTGTATAAAAGCTGAATTACGATCTTCTCTCTTATACAAAATTCAACTAGAAATGGATCAAGGAATTTAATATGAGACCTTGTAGCCTGAATCTTAATGATAGAGGACAACATAGAAAGTATGCTTCAATTTATAGGCACAGGAATGAACTTTCTGAGCAGACTCTTAATATACGCTGAGAATTAAGACCAACAATTTACAAATGAGATGCTATGGAACTTGGATGCTTTTGAACAGCAAAAGATACCAACATTTTAGTGACCAGTCAGCCTGCAGAATGGCAAAAAATATTTATTATCAATTACATATCTGAAAGAAGGTTTGTGTCTAGAATACATAAGGTATATACAAGAGGTTCAGTAAAGAAACCAGTGAAATGGATGTTATATAATTAGGAGTAAGGTTTTTATTGTGTATAATAGACAGCAAAACAAACATTTGCAGGCATCTGGTGTAGTCCAGGGAGAAAAAGAATCAGACTGTATGTGGCCAGGGTTGTCTACAAGAGAAAGGAGAAAAGCAGAGAATAATAAGAGAAAGAATAGTAAAGAATAGTAGGGACAGAAGGACAAAGCTTGCCGTCATAAAGAGAGTGTGGTTAAGAGCAGCCTAGGCCAGCACCCAGTGCAGGACAAGTTTGGAAGGTGAGAAGGGTCAAGAGGCTAGTGAATGTACAACAGTAATTATGAATAACAACTGAGTTAGCCTGGTGGCCAATATGGGCATTGATAGGCACCACAGTTAAATGTCAATGGAGAGTATATGTCCCTTTTGCAACATGTGTGGGGAAATGAGTTCTTTTGTTGTAAGGGAACTATTTCCTGAATTCTTGAGAAATGTTGCTTTTTATCTAACCACCAGAAATTCTTCTGTAGTCAAGCTTGAGCTGGGCCAAGACTGCCATTTCTGGACATAAGCACTTTCTGAGACCCAACACAAGGAACTAAAAAAAGTATACACCCAGAAAACAAATAACCCAATTAAGAATGGTGGGACCTGGAAAAGATCATCCTGAGTGAGGTATCCCAAAAGCAGAAAGACTCACATGGTATATACTCACTTATATAGACCTATAAGATAGGATAAACATACTGAAATCTATACACCTAAAGAAGATAAACAAGAAAGAAGACCTGGGGTAAGAGGATTAATCCTCACTTAGCAAGTCAAATGGGACAGACATTGGATGTAGAAGAAAACAAGTAGCAGGACAAGAGCCTACCACAGAGGGCCTCAGAAAAACTCTTCCTAGCAGGGTATCAAAGCAAGTATTAAGAAACATAATCAACCCTTTGTCAGAGTGCAGGGAATCATATGAAAGAAGGGGGAGTTAGTATGACCTGGAGAGATCAGGAGCTCTACAAGAACCAAATATATCAGGGTACAAGGGTCTTTTATGAGACTGTCTCTCCAACCAAGGACCGTGCATGGTTATAACCTAAAACCCCTGCTTCTATGTAGCAAATGGTAGTTCAATACCCAAGTGGGTATATTAGTAAGGGGAACAGGGACTATTTTGGACATGAACTCAATGGCTGGCTCTTTGACCTCCCTGACCCCCAAGAGAGGAGCAGCCTTGCTAGGCCACAGAAGAGGACATTGTAGCCATTCCTGAAGAGACCTGATAAGCTAGAGTTACATGAAAGGGGAGGAGGTCCTCCCCTATCAGTGGACTTGGAAAGGTGCAGGGAGGAGATGAGGGAGGGAAGGGGGGATTGGGGGGAGAATGCAGGAGGGGGCTATAGCTGGGATACAAAGTACATAACCTGTGAGTAATATAAAATAAAAATGAAAAAAAAAACACAAGAATTGGAGAGTACAACTAAATGATGAATTCTCAAAGAAGAAACAAAGTTGAACAAAAATATTTTTTATATTTTGGTTGAGAGCCTAGCCTTTAACAGGCTGGGCCATCTCTCAAGTATCCAAGTGGGTTCCCTATTAAGGGGAACAGGGTCTGTCTCTGACATGAACTCAGTGACTGGCTCTTTGACCTCCCTCACCCCCAAGGTAGGAGCAGCCTTGCTAGGCCACAGAGGAGGACATTCAGCCAGTCCTGAAGATGCCTGATAAACTAGGGTCAGATGGAAAGGAAGGAGGACCTCCCCTATCAGTGGACTTAGGGAAGGGTAGGGAGGAGATGTGGGAAGGAGGATGGGACTGGGAGGGAATGAAGGAGGGGGCTACAGCTGGGATACAAAGAGAATAAACTGTAATTAATAAAAAAATAAAAATTTGGAAAAATATACAAATAAAAAGATATAAAATAATATAAATAAAATAAAATCATAACACACTCAAAATATTTTTAAAGATATTCTCATACATAAAGGAAATACAGATTAAAACTACTTGGAGATTTTACCTTATCCAAATAAGAATGTCTAAGATAAGAAATACACAAACAAACAACAGAAATGACATAGATATTAGTCAAACTGATTCACCCATGATGAAATTCATTGTATATATTCCGCAGAAAACAAGAAATAGTTCTACCATATGATTCAACTGCACCACTGCATGGCATTTTCTAAAAGTACTTTATTTCTTATTACACAGATAGTTGCTCATCCATGTTCATTTCTGCTCTGGTCATAACAGTGAGGAAATGGAAAAAGCCTAGATAAGCATCAGCTGATGAAATGGATAAGGAAAATCTAGCACACACGTAATGGAATATTGTTCAGCTGTTAAGAACAATGATATGACATTTTAAAGAAAATTGATGGAAAAAAAAAACCTCATTCCAAACAAGGTAATCCAGACACAGGAAGGCAAACAACACTTGTTATTTCTTATGTGTAGATGCTACCTTTAAACCTTAAATATATATGTCTTACATTGGAAAAAGCCATAAAGGCCAGAAAACTGGAAAGGAGTTTTTCATGCAAAACGGAATAGAATGCAAATGGTATGAAATAAAGACAGGAGTAATATGACAGGAAGGATTAAATGGAGTGGGGATGAAGTACACTACCTTTGAAACAGCCATTTTTGAAAGGTACTACTGCAGAAACTTTCTAAAATACACACTGGAACTAGATCATAATTTTCAGATATTGGTAGAATATGTCCACAATTCTTTGTGCCAGGGTGCCACACATGCAGTCATTATTTATTTTGTGCATTATTCTATACCAACACTTTCTCTATCACTTCTGTTAAGTGTAGAAACTTAATAAAACTTACTGCTTAAAGCTTTATAAGTGGTGTTCATCAATTACTGTGTCCTAAATATTCTTGTAATGGCTGACTTCAAGCTTCTGACCTCTTAAAGAATATAGAATCAGAAAAAGTGTGAATTAGCACACAGGTATGTATGTTTCTACCATGTAGAATCAAGAGCGTTAAATAGTTGAAAATATGTGTATGATTGTTAGTTATATTAAATAAAAAATAATCTTTGAGTATTTCATACAACTATAATTAAATACATAGCAAATATTATTACAGTTTTGATAATGGCTAAAGGGTGAGTTGCAATAGAGTTAAAGTTCATCCCTTTACCTAATAATTCACAGAAAAAAATGTTTTGGTTATTAGTTCCCTTTCGGTAAATTAATACAACATTGTGTAAGACCTGTGTTTGAATGTGTTGTAACTTCAGCATATACCACTTTTGATATATTATTTGTTCCTTCAGTAAGAGCCTTTAATGGTATCAATTTTTATTTAATGAATAAAAGCTAATGCTAATTACACTTATTCTCAAATACAAAATAGACTTAAAATGATTTTATAGTAAATAATTAGGAAAACCTACTTATATGCCAATTGATAACTCATCCGGAGGAATAAAATTTAACAACTTTTGTGTACCACTGGAAAAAATTAAATATTTGCATGCTATGGAAACATGAGAGTTAACATGCTGTCTTGAATTATGTCTGTGGCCCTTCAGTTTTATGATGATCTGAGGGTGATACTGTGAGTAGAACCTGAACTCTAAATTTGGTTCCAAGTCCTAGAAGATTCAGTCACACAATAGCGGGAGTAAGCAACTGACACATAGTGCATGATGTGTCGCTGAGCTGTGATGTTTGTTAGGGCTTCTATGTATCTTAATGATATTTTGGACATGTGACAGGGGAAGAGAGTGCTGAGGTTCCTCTTATTGAGGCTATTTCAGGTTTAAATAGAACTTGATCTTCCTGATGGAGAGTCTCATGGAAAACCACCCAAGTCTATTCTATGACTGAAGACTATGATGTTCCAGTTAACTTATCTTAGCTTCTGTTAAACATCTAGCTTGCACACTCCTCTCCAAAGCTAGCAGCTTCTCTTAGCTTCTGTAAAGCTGCTTTTGCAAACCTCTCCCTACAGCTGATGAGCAAGATAACAGGTTGTGATTTCTGCAACTAAAAGTTCATTGGTCTAAATGTTTGGGCTACAGTTAGGTACCAATATCTTAGTGGAGTCTCAGCAGGCTGGAATAAATTATTTTAATTGGTTATAAATGGTGTTTGAGTGGTAATCTCTGCTAGGATTCCCCAAACTGAACATATAGTATTTTTTAGTTTGTATTGGTTTAATCAATGCATAATTTTGTCCTAAGATGAGAAATGCTTCTATCCTTACAATATTTTTCTTCTTTTGATTTAAGAGATAAACTAAAGACCTTTTAAAATTAAATTTGGTAAGTACATAAGGATATAAAGTATAATGGTAATTGTTTTCTTTTCAATACAGATGAGAGTAATGATTCAAGATTAATATAAATGTAATTTTATTCAGATTGAATGCAGGAAGAATAAAATTAAAGAGTTGAAAAATGACATCAGAAGATTTACAAAATTGTCTTACAATTTGCCTTCTATAAACGTATAAATAATACCATCTTATGTGCCTGCGTTAATGTTCCTGTAGAGAATTCCTGATGCTCTATAAAACCTTTGTTTTGCAATTTTCTTCTCAAAGCTATATGTAGCTATATGTATAGTTTCATTTTTTGTTTTAATATAAATCAATGTTTTAAAACAAAACTACAGAAGTAATCATTCCTTCTGTGTTACATTAAATGAAAAATGATTTATTTATTTTTTATCCTGGGAGACCAGCTGGTATAGAGAAAAGACGTATTAATTTGGTATTAGTCAAAACAATATTTATTTTTCTTCCAGTCTTAGGAAAACATATTAGAATGAAAGTGTTTTGGAAATTCAGCATATTCTTTTCTTAGTAGGATCTGAAAACAGAGAAATGGTTCTTCCTTCCACAATCCGGAATGAAATCTAGCTGCATCTTGCCTACCCAGCTTACTGACTTGTGTTTACAGACAAATATATGAGCTGCTGCCTATAGGTGCTGTTGAATAGGCTGAAAGTTAGTTTGGCTGTACTTTCATAAACCTATTCAATTTCTCTAGACCTGTGGCTATTAATCTTCAGCAATTTAAAATAAATATTCAGGCAATTTAGAAAAAGCTGATCTGTTACCTAATTATCTACATGATTCGAAATGGTAGGGCCATATGCTGACCTCTGCATTTAACCAAATGTTTTATCTTTTATACTTTGAAAGAATTAACATTTACTGTTAATATTGTGCTTTTTTTTCTGCCTGTCTTTATGGGTATGTAAAATAGATCTTTAAAATTTTTCTGCTTATAGTACCATGATACTAAAATAATTGTTTATGATACCTTCTAAGTAATGAATTTTCAATATCCTAATTTGAGAAATTAACACACAAGTAGTAAGATTTACAAATTCTTTTATGAGTATTTGCCCTGTTTAGTCATTGGGAGAGAGGTAAATAAATATGCGGACTTTTTCCAAGAAAATGAACACGGAATAATTTAAAGACTTTTTCTTCACTTAAATTATTCTTCTGGAATATATTTTGATTTAAAGAAGATATATCTTGGACCTACTTTCACTTGTCAAGTCTTTGTTATATGATGTGTATGAAGTTCTAGGTAATATTTAAGATGTTCAACATGAAAATTTCATTGTCAAAATTGATTGTGTGTCATATAATACAATACTGAATCATTGTGTGATAGAGAAGCACTCACACTTCCCAAATAAGAAGGGGAGATATTTTTAGAAATAAGTTTTGAAAAACTTTCTTTATTAAAAACAGGTTGTTGCTTAGTCAAAGGCAGACACATATCCTTGGCAAACACTAGAAATTTTTGTGCTAAAGGAAGTTTCAAGCTGTCTTTTCCACTTCCTCTCATAAGCACACCAAAAGACAATAAAATGACAGACTTTATGCAACCCTTGTTTAACCGTTCAGTCAATGTGAATATTCATGTGACATCTGGTAAAGAGCTACACTTTAGTATACGTACACAAAACACATTAATGTCATACAAAATGAAAAGAGGTGTTAATAGATTTAAATTAAAGGGATAAAGGTAACTTCATAATAGAACGATTGTAGATATTCTTATAATGTGCTTGTGTTAATGTAACTCTTTGGCATTGCATAAAAATAGCTTTTCCCAGTTTACCTAATTATTTCTGTGGCCTGCCTTAGCAGTGACTTGTCACGGAGAGCCATTTGCACTCAGCAGGGTCCACTGGATCCTCTACTAAAAACAACATATGTGGGAATCTGATTATACAACTAGCAGACAGAGAACAGAAACTTTATTTCAGATTCAGATTGGCACATTGCATAGATCCATGGACCACCATTTACACTGCTGTGTCCTGTGGGATACTTTCCACTCAGAATATCACCCTGAACCCTGGGAGTTGTATAATACACAGCTCTAAACACAGGCTGTTCTGTCTCTTTCCAGTAGCAGCTGCTTTTTTTCTCTTCTTATATTACAACATAGCCATAATGACTAAAGCATGCATGTGGAGTCAGACTGCCTGGCCTCACGTTTTATATGTTCAGTTACATTTTTACACTTAATGCACATTTATGTAGAAATTATTATCATTATTATTCACCATGCAATATCTTAAGCATATTTATAAATATTAACTCATGTGGTCCTTGTAAGAGCAGAACCAATATTCCAGCATACAGAGTTTGGCTTAGTGCCCATGCCTTCAAATTTTTTTGAGCTCTGATACTGGAAGGTTGCTCAGTTACTGGAAAATAAAGACAAAAACGGATATCTTTCTTATATTTATTTGAAAGAATTGTTGATTTTCTACCTGCAAAATCCATGAACTAGTACTTGGTGTCTAGTATATCGTGACACTGTCAGCTTCTATTAGGCTCATGTTAGACTAGTTCTCAGATTTTCATTATCAACAGTAAGTTTAAATATATTTTATGTCTTTATTTTGGTTTGATTTTATTTCCTAAACTGAATTTGCTGTCATTAAGTCTTCCATTCCAGATCTCTGACTGAAAGAACCTTGCCAAATCAATTGGTAAATCTCTTTGTATACAAAAATGCTGGGTTAGGGGCTGGCATGATTACTCAGTGAGCAAAAGTGCTTTCTAGACAAGCCTAATGATTGGAGTTCAGTTCCTGGAACCCATGGTCAAGGGAGAGAACTGACTCTCCAGGGTTGCATTCTAACCTCCAGAGACATATGTGGTAACATGTACATGCCTACATTTATACATACACTCAATACAATCACATACATACATACATACATGTACAAACACAAATGAATAAAAAAAAGAATTGCTGCTGTGTTTGTAGATTCCTGTCAATGTGCCAATGATGTGACTAAAATTACAGAATTTTAAAACAGCTTTTTAAAAATTCAAACACATACACAGCATTGTATGTGTATACTACATTCATTAGTATGAAGGCAAACTGTTTACACATGAAAAATATAGTTTATGTATATGAGTGTTTTGCCCACAAGTATATTTATGTACATTTGTGCTTGGTGTCCCTGGTAGTCAGAGGAGGGTGTCAAGACTTTTGGAACTAGAGTTGCAGATGGTTGTATGCTGCCATGTGGCAGCTAAGAATTGGACCCTGGTCCTCTGTAACAATAGCAAAGGCTCTTAACCATGGAGCCATATCTCCAGCCTTTTGTACCACAATTTAAGTACTTCCAACGTACACTCTTCTCATTATGAATACTCTGTCCACCAATTTAACTATTTGTATAATCTGCTGATTTAGGATCTAGCTAATGTATCCTGTGTTAGTGAAATGTTGATCTGCTCTAAGTTCATGCACAGGCTGTCTAGGCCTATTTGCAAAAGACCAAACCTGATATTATTTTATACTAGATCTTTTTATTTATTTTACTAAAATGTTTAATTAGTCTTTACGTTATATTATAATATGTAGTATTTTACATTGTTTAATCTATTTTCTATTTTTATCAATTTTGTTTGTAAAATAAACTTATAAATAGCGCTAAATCATTATTCAGATAAAATAATTAAAAGGTGACAGTGGGTGATAAAGGAAGAAACCAAATGGCTCTCAGGCATGGTTCTGAATTCAACTGAGGATACTGGAGTTTTGAGAGAGAGTGAATAATTTCTGTTACCATTCTGTGGGCTGGGAAGGAGCCTTTAAAAAAGAAATTGAAGAAAAAAGTGGATGACTCTGATTTTACTAAAGGATTGATTCTCTGGGAGCAATGTCACAAATCAAGGGTTTTAATGGACAGATAATTAAGGAAGACAGGCTTTACAAATAAGTATTTTCCTCCTATCTGTAGACTACAGACTAATAGTCACCCAGAAACAATGAAACCCTGTTTTATTTGTCACTGTCTTTAGATTGTCTGGGGGAGAAGTTTGAGATAGTGCTGGAGGGATCAAAAGAGCTCTCCCAGAATGTGTCAGCAGCAGCAGCTTATGGACTCATATTCTATGAATCATCATCAATGAAGAATTTAGATATCACATACAAAGTGCTCAAGCATATCCAGAATGAACAATCAGTCAAGTCAAAACACAGAGTCAATGAATATATTTAAGTTGTTTCTAAAGAGCCCCAGGGGAGATGAGGCTGAGAATAGAAAATCAGGTAGGAAGGGACAATGTGCATTTAAAATTTGACTTTGTTTTGCTTGTCTGATATATTTGAATCCAAAGAGTGATTGCACTACAGTGAAAAATGATTAAATATGCATTCATTGGAAGAGCATGGAGAGGTCCTGTCCGTAATCCCAATTCCTGATCACATGGAGTAAATGTATAATACTACAAGATGAGAGTGGGCATGGATGATGATGTTTGGGGACCATGTGAGATAACTATTTTCCACTCTATTACATGCTTCTTCAGTCTAGGATAGTACCCATAGTGTGCTGAGAAAAGCATGATATCACATGTTATCAACTCCCATGCCCCTGCATCCACAAGGCTTTCCTAACAAGGACATTATGATGACAAGTTTATTTTACATGTCTTAGATCTAGCCATCATGAAGAAAGGAAAAGGCAACATGTTTTAGTGCTTTTGTTTTTGTTAAAATCAATTATTTCCTCTCATTATTTTACTTCATAAGTTGTGATGTCCAGTATTTATGCTTATTTATTCATTCAAGTTTTAAGTCAACACAAATTAAAAAGAGTATCGATTTATGTTAAGGAAAATGTAATGCTTATGGTGACTTGGTCACATTGATTTTGCAAATATAGCGTTACTTCTGTCATATGAGATATCATGGAAAGCATGCATTTTTATCTTCCCTCAATTCCCTGTAGCTATTCCTATAAAATGTAGACAGCTTTGATGATCACTACACTGAATCAAAGTGGCTGTTCTGGGAAAACCCTTAAAAACAGTGTTCTGGTAAAAGGGTGATCTGTTTTATCCAGTGGGGTGTCACTGGGTTATATATTAACCAAACTCCAGGGCAGGTCCCAGTCATATGAATAGTTAGCCATCACAAAATGGACTGCATGTTTAGTTTTATTTTGTTTCTTTGTTTGAGGGCTTTTTATATTGTTTTGACATCTTTTGCATTACTGGATTTTGTTTGATTTTCACTTAAGTGTTTTCTGTAATTTTGAAAGAGAGAGAAAGATCACAGAGTTGGGGATGTGTGGAGATAAGTAAGATCTGGGAGGATTTGAGGGAGGGGAAACATAATTAAGATATGTTGCATGACAAGTCAGGAGCATTCCACAGAGGACCTCAGAAAGGCTGTGCCCTGCAGACTATCAAAGCAGATGCTGAGACTTATGGCCAACCCTTAGGCAGAGTGCAGAGAATCTTATGAAAAAGTGCGAAATAGTAGGAGTTGGAGAGGACAGGAGCTCCACAAGGAGAGCAACAGAACCAAAAAATCTGAGCAAAGGGTTCTTTACTGAGACTGATACTCCAACCAAGTACCATGCATGGAGACAACCTAGGACCTCTACACAGATGTAGCCCATGGCAGTTCAGTTTCCAAGTGGGTTCCATAGTAATGGGAACAGGCACTGTCTCTGACACGAACTGATTGGCCTACACTTTAATCACCTCCCCCTGAGGAGGGAGCAGCTCTACCAGGCCACAGAAGAAGAAAACGCAGCCACTCCTGATGAGACCTAATAGACTAAGATCAGAAGGAAGAAAGAAGACCTCCCCTCTCAGTGGACTTGGGGAGGGACACGGGTGCAGAAGAGGGAGGAAGAGAGGGATTGGGACAGGAGGAGGGAGGGAACTACAGGGATATATAAGGTGAATAAAGTGTAATTAATAAAGAATTTATTGAAAAAATTAAAAAAATTTAAAATGAAAATATTGTTCTAGACAATTAGTGAGGTGTTATTTTTGTACCAATGGTTTTGAATCCTCAATGAATTTAATGTAAAACAATAGGCCAACCGTCCTAGGGAATCAGGATAGTGTGAGTCAGTTTTGGAGGTTGCACTTTACTTTGTTAATCTATACTTCTGCAGTTGAGCAGCTGTACAGATTTGAGTAGCATTTGTTTATTATTACTGATTTTTAAACAATTTCTTTATTGTTATATTAATCACAGGTTATGTACTTTGTATCCCAGACATAGCCCCCTCCCTCATTCCCTTCCACTCTCCCCACCCCTCCCTCATCTCCTCCCTGCCCCCCTCTAAGTCCACTGATAGGGTACCTCCTCTCCTTCCATCTGACCCTAGCTTATCATATCTCTTCAGGGCTGGCTGCAATGTCCTCTTCTGGGATCTAGTTAGGCTGCTCCTCCCTTGGAGGGGGGCAGGCGAGAAGGTTCAAAGAGCCAGCCATTGAATTCATGTCAGAAATAGTCCAGGTTCCCCTTATTAAGGTACCCAGTTGGATACTGAGGTACCACGGGCTATATCTGAGCAGGGTTTCTAGTTTATATCCATACATAGTTCTTGGTTGGAGAAACAGTCTCATAAAAGACCCCTGTGCCCTGATCTATTTGGTCTTTGTGGAGCTCTTGTCCTCGCCAAGTCTTACTAACTCCCTCTTCTTCCATATGATTCCGTGCACTCTGCCAAAGGTTTGGTTGTGAGTCTTAATATCTGCTTTGATTCTTTGCTAGTTAGAGTCTTTCAGAGGCCCTCTGCAGTAGGCTCCTATCCTGGTGTTTGTTTTCTCCTACATTCAATGTCCATCCTATTTGTCTATCTAAGTGAGGATTGATCATCTTACCCAGGGCCCACTTTCTTGCTTATCTTCTTTAGGTGTATAGATTTCAGTATGTTTATCGTATCTTATAGGTCTATATAAGTGAGTATATACCATGTGTTTCTTTCTGCTTTTGGGATACCGCACTCAGGATGATCTTTTCCAGGTCCCACCATTTGCCTGCGAATTTCATGATTTCCTCCTTTTTAATTGCTGAGTAGTATTCCATTGTGTAAAAGTACTATAATTTCTGTATCCATTCCTCCACTGAGGGACATCTGAGTTGTTTCCAGGTTCTGGCTTTTATGAATAAAGCCACTACAAACATGGTTGAGCAAATGTCCTTGTTGTGTACTTGAGCATCTTTTGGATATATGCCTAAGAGTGGTATAGCTGGGTCTTGAGGAATCATATTTCTAATTGTCTAAGAAAGCGCCAAATTGATTTCCAGAGTGGTTGTACAAGTCTGCATTCCCACCAGCAATGGAGGAGGGTTCCCCTTTTCAACAATCTCTCCAGCATGTGTTCTCACTTGAGTTTTTGATCTTAGCCATTCTGGTGGGTGTAAGGTGAAATCTCAGGGTCCTTTTGATTTCCATCTCCCTAATGGCTAAGGACTTTGCGCATTTCTTTAAGTGTTTTTATGCCATTCTACAATCCTTTACAGAGGGTTCTCTGTTTAGCTCCATACCCCATTTTTTAATTGATTACTTGATTTGTTTTTCTTGAGTTCTTTATATATACTGGATATTAGCCCTCTGTCAGATGTAGGATTGGTAAAGATCCTTTCCCAGTCTGTAGGCTTTCGTTTTTGTTCTGAGGACAGTATCTTTTGCTTTCCAGAAGTTTTCAGTTTCATGAGGTCCCATTTATTTATTGTTGATCTTAGAGCCTGTGCTGATGGTCTTCTGTTCAGTAAGTAGTCTCCTGTGCCAATGAGTTCTAGGGTCTTCCCTACTGTTTCTTTTAACCAGTTTAGTGTGTCTGGTTTTATGTCGAGATCTTTGATCCACTTGGACTTTAGTTTTGTGCAGGGTGATAAACTTGCTGTTTTCATTTTCTATTTTGTATTTTCTATTTTCATTCTTCTGCATAGAGACATCCAGTTGGACCAGCACCGTTTGTTGAAGATTCTGTCTTTTTTCCATTGACAGAAGTTTACATAGGTGTGTGGGTTTGTTTCTGGGGCTTCTATTCAGTTCCATTGATCCACTATTCTGTTTATATGCCAATACCATGCAGCTTTTATAA
>CM053766.1:66968245-66980644 GCA_028658305.1 Pachyuromys duprasi
AGAATTGTGAAGGTATTTTTATTGGAATTGCATTGAATCTGTAGATTGCTTTTGCCAGAATGGCCATTTTCACTATGTCAATGCTACCAATGCATGAGCACGGGAAGTCTTTCCATCTTCTGATATCTTCTTCAATTTCTTTTTTCAGAGATTTGAAGATTTTTCATACAGGTCTATTCACTTGCTTGGTTAGAATCACCCCAAGGTACTTTACGTTATTAGTGGCTATTGTGAAGGGTGTTGTTTCCCTAATTTCTTTCTTGGCCCTTTTGTCTTTGGTGTACAGGAGGGCATCTGATTTTTTTGCATTGATTTTGTATCCAGCCACTTTACTGAAGGTGTTTATCAGTTGAAGGAGTTCTCTGGTTGAATTTTTGGGGTCACTCATGTATATTATCATATTGTCTTCAAATCGTGATACTTTGACTTCTTCCTTTCCAATTTGTATCCCTTTGATCTCTCTTTGAGTTGTCTTATTGCTCTAGCTAGGACCTCAAGCACTATGTTGAAGAGATATGGAGACAATGGGCAGCCTTGCCTAGTCCCTGATTTCAGTGGGATTGATTTAAGTTTCTCTCCATTGAGTTTGATGTTGGCTATAGGCTTGCTGTATATTGCCTTTACTATGTTCAGGTATGTGCCTTGTATCCCTGATCTCTACAAGATTTTAAACATGAATGGATGTTGGATTTTGTGGAATCCTTTTTTGGCATCTAGGGAGATAAGCATGTGGCTCTTCTCCTTCAGTTTGTTTATATGGTGGATCACATCGATGGATTTCTGGATATTGAACCACCTTTGCATGCCTGGGATGAAGCCTACTTTGTCATGGTGGATGATATCTTTTATGTGTTGCTGGATTCAGTTTGCAAGTATTTTATTGAGTATTTTTGCGTCAATGTTCATAAGAGAGATAGATCTGAAGTTCTCTTGTTTTTTGAATCTTTGTGTGGTTTAGGTATTAAGGTGACTGCGGCTTCATAGAATGAGTTCAGTAATTTTCCTTCTATTTCTATTTTGTGGAATAGCGCGGGCACACGCTTAGAAGGTGTCTTCAAGGGGAGTGCTAGAGGGTGTATATGCTTGGGCTATGGGGTTTGGGAGCAAGCGCAGGAGGGGATGTGGGTGCTAGCATGTTTAGCAACGTCAAAATGAGGGTGCCAAGTGCCTGTGCAGGTTTCCTGCATTCTCAGTGATCTTCAATCTATGGTGGGCTCCGCAGGCTGAACTCTGAGGTCAGTGGGTGACACTGTGGGCAGGACACGTACTCTGTTGTGGGCTCTGTGTGCCAGGCTCTATGCTCTGTGCTAGAAGCTGTGAGCACTGCAGGGTGGTTGCCAGTCTTGTCTGGAGGCTTGGCACTTCACTCTGTGCTAGAGGCTGATTGTCCTGGTTTGAAATGGTGGCTGGGGCGCTGCTCTGGTCTGGAGCCTCCACACTCTGACCCAGGCTTGCTGCTAAGGGCTCTGCTGTGGTCTGGAGACTTGGCTCCTCCTTCTCAGTCAGAGGCTGTGCACCCCGGTCTGAGATGTTATCTGGGGGCACCTCAGTCTGGACCGGAGATTGTGTGTCCCATTCCGGCATGATGGCTGGTGGTGCCAGGGGAGGTTACATGTTCAGCTCAGAGCTGGCAGATGCAGGCAGCTGGTCACCTGTACTTTTTCCAGGGTTTAACTGGGTGTCCCTATGACTTTCCCACTTGGTTTCCTTACCTTAGGATTTTCTCTCACCTGGCAATCACAAATGCTGGTGTTTGGTCCCAGATTTCAATCTCCTGCTCATTGTGCCGACACTCAGACACTGTGTCCTCCCCAGGGCTGCCATTTTAGATTCTCTTTTATTACTGCTTTTAATAAGGCTTTTGATATGGAATTAATTCTGAATTCTTGATGGCACTTTAAAAAAATCTGTTTATTATGAAGTGGTATAGAGGCTTACCCTAGAAGAAAACCGGATTTCCTTAAGGTTGATTATGATGTATAGAATACTTAATATTTATGTCATGTATGTTAACAACTACAAAACATATATAATAATAAAAGTTCCCCTACACAGTTTTTCATTTTATTTCAATGTAAAATGGTACCTAGGTCAAAGTAAACACTCATTAAATTTGAATGTCATATTTACTTCCTTGCCATGAAAATATTTGAGTGGATCGAACATTAAAGATTTTTTTTTATGAACAAAGAAACAGAAACTGATTTATTACCCACAGGCTTTATCCTACAAGCCTCCCTCATTTTTCATTTCTTTGCACCTGGATAGGAAAAAGAGTCCTTTTTTTAATTTCAGCTGTGCCTTGTTTTCTCTCTCTCTTTTTTTTTTAAAATCAAATTCCCCCTCAAAGGCTTCCTGTGCTTCCTGTTCTAACTTCTCTTCTGCTTAATGCTGTGTAGAGCATTTGATGCCATCTCCATCAAAATCATTCCCTGTCACAGGAGGCAATCCTCCTCAGCTTCACTATGCATGGAAAACCATTTCATCCCATTGATATCACCTCTTTGCTGAACAGCTTTCTTCACTTGGTTTTCATGATGCCTGAGACAGCCAGGGAAATGGCCACCACAACTTAGACTTCCTCTTCCTGAAGAGGAAAAGGCTCTCTTGTGAGTGGGCTGCTCAGCCTCCATTTCCTCAATGCTTTCCCCTTTAGGCAGCAGAGTTAAAATGAGAGAGTAAGAAGGAAAGTGCCTGAACATGAAAGAAATTTGTCTGACAGTTTTCTCAGTAGACACTATGACATGAATATGAAAAGAACTGATATGATTAAACTTCCATTGAAATATTAGTTTTTCATCCTTGCTATTCTGATGGGTATAAGGTGAAATCTCAGGGTCGTTTTGATGTGCATTTCCCCGATGATTAAGGACACTGAACATTTCTTTAAGTGTTTCTCTGCCATTTGATATTTCTCTATTGAGAATTCTCTGTTTAGCTCTGTACCCTATTTTTTAATTGGATTACTTGATTTGTTGCTGTTTAACTTCTTGTGTTTTTTTATATATATACTGTATATTAGCCTTCCATCAGATATAGGGTTGGTGAAGATCCTTTCCCAATCTACAGGCAGTTGTTTTGTTTTGAGGACAGTGTCCTTTGCTTTACAGAAGCTTTTCAGCTTCATGAGGTCCCTTGTATTGATTGTTGCTCTTAGAGCCTGTGCTGTTGGTGTTCTGTTCAAGAAGCTGTCTCCTGTGCTAATGAGTTCCAGGCTCTTCCGTATTTTTTTCTTCTAATAGATTTAGTGTGTCAGGTTGTATATTGAGGTCTAAGTAAGCTGATCAAGAAGGATTCTGGCTAAGATGCTCACTCAGAAAGGCAAAGAGAATGGACATCGGAGGAGGGAGAAAACAGGGAACAGGATGGGAGCCTATGACAGAGGGCTTCTGAATGGCTCTGTCCTGCAGGGTATCAAGGCAGATGTGACATTCATGGCCAAACTTTGGACAGAGTGCAGGGAATCTTATGAAAGAAGTGGGAGATAGTAAGACCTGGAGAGGACAAAAGCTCTACAAGGAGAGCCACAGATGGAAAAAGTCTGGGCACAGGGGTCTTTTCTGAGACTGATACTCAAGCCACTGATACTCTCCACTCATGGAGATGGCCTGGAACCCCTGCACAGTGGTAGCCTATGGCAGTTCAGTGTCCAAGTGGGTTCCATAGTAATGAGGACAGGGACTGTCTCTGACAGGAACTGATTGGCCTGCACTTTGATGACCTCCCCCTGATGTGGGGGGGGGGCAACCTTACCAGGCCACAGAGGAAGACAATGCAACCACTCTTGATAAGACCTGATAGACTAGGATCAGAGGGAAAGGGAGGAGGACCTCCCTTATCAGTGGACTGGGGGAGGGTCACAAGAGGGGGAAAAGGAGGGAGGGTGGGATTGGGAGGGGAGTATCGAGGTAGCTAAATGGGGGATACAAAGTGTATAAACTAATCAATCAATTAATCAATTAACTAAAAAAGGAATATTAGCACTTCCTCAAAATTTCAGTAATTGTCAAGTTTATTCCAGATGGCTAAAAAAAATAAAAATCAAGTGAAATGATTAGTGATATCTTTAGTCACTCTGAAGAATAATTCTGGCTTTATAAATAGTTCTGAAGAATAGTTCTGGGTCTGATTTTTATGAAGGTGGATAGAAGACATTTTCTCCTACTGTTATTCTAAAACTATGAACCATTCTTCATTAACAAAGAACTGTACACCTTTTCTTTGTTCTTTTATCTTTCAGGATTTGATTTTTCTGATTATCTTAATTTTCTTAGACTAAAGTCCTTCTCTTTTTAATTGCTTGTGGAATTAGATTAAACAGAACACAACTTTGAATTATTTGAAAATATTTTGAAGTTGATGGAAAAATACCACAATTAATTCATACATTTCAAAAGCTAATTAAATGACCATTCAATTTCTAAACCTTTCTTTGTAGGGGGCATTTGGATTTTCTAAATAAAAAAAAAATAGCTTATCTCTAAACGCCTTGAATTACAGCTTCAGAAGTATCCTTTTCTATGTGTTGACTTTCTTGTTTAATTATTACAAAACAGTCAAGATATAATTAATTTTTTTGATTTTTCTTGAATTGATTATCTCCTAATTTAATCACATTTCATTTAATTCAATTTTCCTATATCTTATACTCCATTAAAATATATGTTTATTATTATCTTTGTTGTGGGTGATCTATTTATCACTTAGTTGGATAGAGCTTGGGGTAGTCTAATGCTTTTATAATCCTTAATTTAAGTTAGTTCAGTATATGAAAGATGTGAGAGTTAAGCCCATCAATACAATTTTAATGCTCTAGATAGACAGATAACACATTTCATTTTAGCTCACAGACCCCTCAGTTTCCAAATGGGTTTTCCAGTAAGAGAGAAGAGACAGTTTCTGACATAAACTCAGTTATCTGTTCCTTGATCACTTCTCCCTGGTGGGGCAACCAAGCCATTCCACGAAGGAATGGGCTCCTGGCAGTCCTGAGGGGACCTGATAGGCTAGTGTCAGAAAGTAGGGAAGGAGGACCTTCCCTATCACTGGACTAGGGAAGAGGGATAGCAGAGGAAGAGGGAGGGAATGTGGGACCTAGAGGAGATGAAGGAGCAGGCTACAACTGTGATACAAAGTCAATAAATTTTAAATAATAACAATTATAGTAAGAATTTTTACATGAAGTAATTTCTTGATATTGGTTAAGATCCATTATATACAGGTAGAAACCATCAAAATTGGACAAAGAACCATTAAGAATATACATACCTTTTATAGACAAAACAACTGGAAAATTTTTAAATAATATATAAATATGAAAAAAGGAGAACACAAATCATTCTATCAGGCATATTTCAAAGTTTTAAAAAGTCTGCTGTGCAGATCATCTGTTGAAAAAATATGATGTAGTCATGGATTTTTAAAAGTGTTAGGTATAAGATAAAAATGAAGTCTTTTCCTCTGATGTTGAAAGAGAGAGGAACCAAGACAATTTTACTGTGAATGTATACATTTTGAAAAACAATTTATAAATCTAGCACAAAGAAAGAAAATTGAGACTGCAAATGGTTCTGTAAACTATGTATTTATTAAAGTAGATGCTGAGACTCATAGCGAAATTTTGGGCGGAGTGCAGGGAATCTTATGAAAGAAGTGGGGATAGAAAGACCTGGAGGGGACAAGAGCTCCACAAGGACAGCAAAAAATCTAGGCACAGGGCTCTTTTCTGAGACTGATAGTCCAGCCAAGCACCATGCATGGAGATAACCTAGAACCCCTGCTCAGATGTAGCCCATGACAACTCATTGTCCAAGTGGTTTTCCTGGCTTTTTGATCACCTCCCCCTCAGAGGGGAGCAACCTTGCCAGGCCACAGAGGAAGAAAATGCAGCCAGTCCTGATGAGAACTGATAGCTAGGGACAGAAGGAAGGGAAGGAAGACCTCCCCTATCAATGGACTTGGGGAGGGTTATGGGGGAAGATGAGGGAGGGTAGGATTGGGAGGGGATGAGGGAGGGTGCTACAGTTTGGATACAAAGTGATTAAACTGTAATTTATTAAAAATAAATTAATTAAACTATGGGAATAATAATAGTGATAATGAAAAATATATATTTGTATTAATTACTTGAGGATGATGTACAATGTATTTTGAGAAGATTCAAGTTCAGCTCTTCTACCAACTCGTTCCAGATCTACCTTTTACTTCCTCATCCCCACTTTTTGTCTTCTTTTTTCTCATTTTTTATTAATTATTATTATTTATTACAATGTATTCACTTTGTATTCTGGCTGTGGTCCCCTGCCTCATCTCTTCCCATTTCCATTCTCCCTCCCTCTTCTCCCCCTATGCCCCTCCCTTAGTTCACTAACAGGGGAGGAGGTCTGACCCTAGCTTATCAGGTCTCCTCAGGCCTGGCTTCTATGTCTTCCTCTGTGGCCTGCCAAGGCTGCACCCACCAGGGGGAGTGATCAGAGAGCCTGCCATTGAGTTCATGCCCAGTGACACCGCCTGCTCCCCTTACTAGGGAACCCACTTGGAGACTGAGTCTATGGACTACATCTGAGCAGGGGTTTTAGGTCCTCTTCATGCATGGCCTTTGGTTGAGGTATCAGGCTTAGCTGGGCCCCCAGGGCCCAGTTGTTTTTCCCTCTATTCGTCCCCTTTGGAGCTCCTGTTTGCTCCCCAGGTCTTTTTATGTACCCCTTCTTTCATAAAATTCCATTCATTCTGTCCAAAGTTTGACTATGAGTCTCAGAGTCTGCGTTCATAGCTCAATCAGTAAAGTCTTCCAGAGGCAGTCTCTTGTAGGCTCCTGTCCTGTTCCCTGTCTTCTGCTACTTCTACTGTCTATCAAGTTTGCCTTCCTTAATGAGGACTGAGCATATTCCTTAGGGTCTTCCTTGTTGTTTAGCTTTTTTAGGAGTATATATCTTAGTATATTTATCCTATATTATATGTCTAATAACCACTTATAAGGGAGTATATACCATGTGTGTCTTTCTGCTTCTGGGATACCTCACTCAGGATGATCTTTTCTAGTTCCTACCATTTGCCTGCGGATTTCATGATTTCCTTGTTTTTAATAGCTGAGTGGTATTCCATTGTGTAAATGTATCACAATGTCTGTATCCATTCCTCCATTGAGGAACATGTAGGTTGTTTCCAGATTCTGGCTATTACGAATAGAGCTTCTATGAACATGGTTGAACAAAATGTCCTTGTTGTATATATGCCTAGGAGTGGCATAGCTGAATCTTGAGGTAGCACTATTTCTAGTTTTCTGAAAAAAGGTGAGATTGATTTTCAAAGTAGTTGGAAAAATTTTCATTCCCACCACCACCAATGTAGGAGGCTTCCCTTCTCCACAGCCTCTCCAACACATGTTTTCATTTGAGATTTTGATCTTAGCCATTCTGATGGGTGTGAAGTGAAAACTCAGGGTTGTTTTTATGTGCATTTCCTTGATGACTAATGACACTGAACATTTCTTTAATGTTTCTCTGCCATTTGACATTCCTCTATTGAGAATTCTCTGTTTAGCTTTGTACCCCATTTTTAACTAGATTACTTATTTGGTTGCTGTTTTACTTTTTAAGTTGTTTATATATTCTGCATATTAGTCCTCTGTCAGATATAGGGTTGGTGAAGAGCCTTTTGCAGTCCATAGGCTGACGTTTTGTTCTGATGACAATGTCCTTTGCTTTACAGAAGCTTTTCAGTTTCATGAGATCCCATGTATTGATTGTTGCTCTTAGAGCCTGTGGTGTTGGTGTTCTGTTCAGGAAGTTGTCTCTTGTGCCAATGAATTCCAGGCTCTTCCTCACTTTTTCTTCTAATAAGTTTAGTGTATCTGGTCTAATGTTGATATCTTTGATCCACTTAAACTTCAGTTTTGTGCAGGTGATAAATATGGATCTATTTGCATTTTTATAATCCCCGTTTAATATCTTCTAAAAAAAAAACCTAACTCACTGAATTCTATTTGTTTATCCCTGTAGGTATGGGATCATCCACTGGATCTTCTTGGACCTACCTGGGATCATCACTTCCTTAAAAATACAGACCTGAGCTCCCCAGAAGCTCTCAACTGTCAATAGCTCATGATGAGTTAGGAGTGTGGCTTTGTTGAACCCCTCACTTCTGTGCTAATTCATCATCTGGCTTGATCTTTTGTAGGTCTTTTTAGCAGCCACAGCTGCTGTAAACACATGAGTACTGTAGTCCTCTCATGTCCAGAAAATACTGATCCAGTCTTCCATGACCTCTGATTCTTATCATTTTTGTGTACCTTTTCAGTAGTATTCCTGAGCTTTGAGAGGAGTGTATAGTTGTTCTATTTGTAGGTAAACAGTTGACTGACACTCTGTTCACATTGATCAGTCATGAGTTTCTGTGTCAGCCATCAGCACAGGGACACTTCTTTTCAGAGGACTGAAAGCTGTACTAATCTAAAAGCATAGATACACCAATTTAGAGGGGAATTTGAAACTATGTCCCAGATAACTCACTTTACTCTATATTAAATATCATATATAGCTGAAAAGTCTGGAGCCCTTCAACCTCAAACCAAATACAACCTACTACCTATTACTAAATATTACCAAGGTCCACATTCACATTTGGCCGCCCGTTGTTCTTGCAATCAAATTTATTATAAGATTTGCCCTCTTAGCGGTTCCAAAGTATCTCATGGGTTATCTTGCTTTATAAAGGATATTTTATCCACATCCTATTGAATAGCATTACTTTTACATTTATTTCTTTGTTGTATATGTGTGTGGGTAGGTCAGAAGATGTGTTGTGGGCTGATCCTTCCACTATGTAGTTTCTGGGGCTTGAACTCATGTTGGCAGGCTTGGTGTCAAGCATACTTATCTATTAAGATATTTTGCTGGCCCAATTATATTTACTTTCTTATGATTCAGTATAATGCTCAGTTTAGACTACATGTCTAAATAAAACCAGTCATCATCCATCTAGAAATGAAATATATTACTTTTGAGTAGAGTCCTAAACTCTGTCTCTGATATTATGTCTTTAGAATTTTATAGCTACCAATGTCCATCATCGGTTACTGCAGCCCAATCCCTCAAACTTGGTGGCGTGAAACAACCGCGTTCATTATTTCAGTTTCTGTGAGCTAGGCTACAGGGATTTCCTTGTTGAGTCCTTATTCCTGGTGCTTCCCAAAAGCTTTGAGCAGACCTTGGCTGTTACCACTGTAATTGCAACCTCAACTGGGAGTCTATTTTCAATTTTTTTTTTTTCTGGTGGTTGCTGGCAGAAGTCGGTTACTTGCAGAGTGTTGGAATGGTGGGCCTGGATCCTTGCTAGTTATTGGCTAAAAACCTCTTTCAGTTTCATACCACATGTGTCCTTACAATATGGAGCTTTGTATTATTAAGATTTGAAGTAAAGAAGGTTATAAGGGAAGAATTCCAGCAAAAGCAAATTCACATTTTAAAAAATAATCTGATCATAGAAGCTCTATTCATTCTTTTTTTGTATACTCCATTTACTAAAAGTAAGGCCCTATCCAGCTCATATATAAAGAGCTGGGACCACCGGAGGCCATGTTTGTAGATGTCTGCCTCACTTACTCAGCTTGTTTTGGATGAGTAAACATTAATTTGTTTTTTTGGAATGCAAATAAGTTTTGAAGATGTGACTTTTGAAAATAAATTCACTTTCTCTTTTAAAATAAATATCAGCTATATGATATCATATGAATTAAAATGTCTCTCCTCTCTATCAGCATTTTTCACTAAAATAATATCGAGAGCAGAAAAGTAATAAAGTTCTGAAAGCAATAGGCTTGGAAAATGGATTTGGTTTTATTTAGTTGTTTTAAATTGCTAATTGTATATACCCAAAGGCCTTGAAATTGATCCCAGGCAAATATCTGGAAAATTGAACATGTTCCTTTTAATCAGTTTAAGGCATCCAATTTTTAGCCGAATAAACGACTTGCTAATGAAATAGCTAGGCTTGACATCTTTTGGTCACCTGCTGACTCTTGGTGACATAGATAAGGTTTGTATTTATGAACAGTTGAAGTGTAAAACCTCTATCAATATGAAGAAAAAAAATTGAATCCTATAAATCTCACAGTAAGATCAAAAGAAAATCCTTTCAAGATTTTATTCACACAAAAAATATGAAACGCATTTCAAAATTAGTTGAATTTCTCATGTGCTCTGTCCTCCTTTGTTGCATCTGGTTTTCTGAGGTGTGTGTGGGAGCGTTCAGGTATTTAAACTACTCAAATTAAAAAGAATATCCAGTATCTTGGGAAGGTTTAGACGCATTCTCCTGAGAACATCGAAATGCCTTTGTAGAGGCGTTACATCCAAGGGGATGAAGCAGATGCTCTGAAAGCTGTCAGCTCTGATCCTAGCATTAGCTCTGATTTCCACTGTGACTTGAGTAGGGCATGTGGCACCTATGCATATGCACTTCTCATTTATAAAAAGATGACACTGAAGCATCCATCCTGCTTACCTTAGCTCATGGAATTGATCTAAATCAAATATGAATTATTGTCCCATCTTTTCCAATTCAGCACTGATATTTAAGGGGAAAGTTTCTCACTGTTAAGTTTTCTCTGGATAGGAAACATTTAGAGTAAAATTTTATGTAGACAAGAATTTTCAACATCCTAAAGGTGGTTACCCTCAGTAGTATTAAACACTGATCAAGAATAAGCTGCATTTTTCAAATTACTTTTATTGGCTTATACATTTCAGTGATGAAAGAGAAAAATTCAATGATACAAAGGCAATTGAAGCAGAGAATTTTACATTTATGAGGGGGTTAGAAATGAGGAGCCATGAGATGGGCAGCTTTTAACAGCTAGAGTGATAAGGGAAGGCTTCAAAACAGATTTGGTGTGTGACTGCAAGAACGGATAGGATTTTAAATTGTGGAGATGATGGATCAGAACTTTTACTTTGAGTAGAAATGGTCACAATGTGGCTAAGAGAAATGCAAAAGCTTTGTTCAGGGGGAGAGGGCTGTGTGAGTCACAGTACATATAAGACACATCTTGAAAAGCATGTTTGTTTCAAGTCATTTTGTGGGCTTGGAGTCCAGACTTGAAGGTCAGGAGATGGAATTTTCATGAAACTTTGCATAGTATGAATTGTTATTAAGGGTTCTCAGTGACACAATTAATGAGGGAGACTGAGATAGGAAGCAGATACAATAGGCTAGAAGTAAGCGTGGTTGTCCTTACAACCAGCTGCTCAGTAAAATGTTAAATGCCAAGGCCTAAAAAGAACTTTTAAGTAGGTGACATCACGTAACATTATTTTCTCATTAAATTTCTTTGTAATCGATCATTTCTAATATATATTACATATTAGAGAATTGAAGGTAGAGAATTTATGAGAGGGTTAGAAATCAGGAGCCATGAGACGGCAAGTTATAACAGCTAGAATGATAAAGGAAGGCTTTGAAATGGATTTGGTGTATGATTGAAAGATATATACATATGCAAATAAATTCTTGTATATATATGATTACATATGTATATAAATCTTCCTTGTGGTAAAATTCAGTTATGTATAAAGGAAAGTAATTTTGTAGATTATTTTTTATTTTTTTATTTTTTTGTTATCAATCACAGGTTAGGTACTTTGCATCTGAGGCATAGCCCCCTCCCTCATTTCTTCCCACCCTCCCCAACCCTCCCTCATCTCCTCCCCGCCCCCTCCAAGTCCACCAACAGGGGAGGACCTCCTCCCCTTCCATCCAATCCCAGCTCATCCTGCCTCCTCAGGGCTGGCTGCAATGTCCTCCACTGGGATCTAGCCAGTCTGTCACTCCCAGGCAGGTATGGGGGAGGGTCAAAGAGTCAGCCATCAAGTTCAAGACTGAAACAGTCCCTGTTTCCCTCACTAGGGTCTTTCTTTAGTCCTACACGGAGCTATCCTGGGTCCCATCCAGGGGTTCCAGGACACATCCACACATGGTCCTTGGATATAGAAACCATCTCATAAAAGACTCCTGTGCCCTGCTCAGTTTAGTCATTGTGGAACTCTTGTTCTCTCCAAGTTTCACCAACCTCCTCCATTTCTATCATTACTTCTTGCCCTCTGCCAAAGGCTTGATCACGAGTCTTAATATCTGCTCTGATACATCGCTACGTTACCCCCCCCCCCAGAATCCTCCTTGGCATACTCCTGTCCTGTTGCTTGTTTTCTCCTCCACTCAATGACCATCCCATTTGTTCATCCAAACGAGCATTGATCATACCCACCTGGGTCCTACTTCCTGTATATCCTCCCTAGGAGTGTAGATTTCAGCATGATCTTCCTATCCTATAGGTCTATATAAGTGATTATATACCATATGTTTCTTTCTGCTTTTGGGATACCTCACCTAGGATGATCATTT
>CM053766.1:66981144-66999013 GCA_028658305.1 Pachyuromys duprasi
GCTTTTGGGTGTTTCTGGTGGGGCCATGATGTCCTGATTTTTGTTGGGTGAGTTCTTATGCTGATTTCTGTGCATTCGTTTATATATAATCAAGGAGCTGTTTGTCCTTCAAGGCTGAACTTCAGACTGGAACTGTCAGTCTCTTGTATCAGGAGTATTCTTCAAGAAGATCAGGGAGTTCTAGTGGTTTGATAGTGTGTGTTTTTGCTGCAGTTGAACTCTGTTGTGGGATCTGTGTGCCTGGCTTAGTGCTCTGTGCTAGAGGCTGTGAGCGTCACAGGCTGGTCTCCCCTCTGGTCTGGAGGTTTGGCTCTTCACTCTGTGCCAGAGGCTGAGTGTCCCCCTTTGATATGACCGCTGGGGGTGCTGCTCTGGTCAGGAGGCTCTGAGCTCTGCCCTGAGCTTGCAGCTAAAGGCTGTCTTCTGGACTGGAGCCTTGGCGCCTCCTTCTGGGTCAGGGGCTGTGCACCATCGTCTGAGATAGTATTTGGGGTTCTTTGGTCTGGACAGGATACTATGAGTCTCAATCCGGGGTGGTGGCTGTATGTGCCTAGGGGTGTGGGTCTGACTGGTGTAGCCCACAGTATCTAGGTGAAACTCAGTCCGTCTTGGGTACTGTGTGCCCCAGCCCAAGATGGTGGCTTAGGTGCCCACCGGGGCTGTGCGCAGCCTGTCTCCCTCAGGAAGTTTTTCCTGGGAATAGCTGGGTGTCCCTTGGACTTTTCCACTTGATTTCCCCACTGTAGGAATTCCGCTCACCTGGCAGTCGCAAATGCTGGTGTTTTAGGTCTGAGATCTCAGTCTCCTGGTCGCTGTGCCTACACTACTGCCCTGCTCTTCAGACACAGTGTCCTCCTGGGGCAGCCATCTCGGATCCTCAATTTTGTAGATTTTTATATAGCATTCTTGCTCTTGATACAGCCCCTTAATTTTTAAATAAGAATTTATTTTTCAGGACACAATAGACTGACTGACCTTCCTTCTGTTCTCTCTACCTCCTTTTCCCCATCTCTCCTTTCTTCCCTCCATCCCTTGCTCCCTTCCTTTCTTCCAGGTTTCTGTGGCTTGTCCTTGCAAATTCTTACCAGGGCTTTCATGTTGTTAACTATAACCGAATTTCAATGTTCTTCTTCTTGTTTCAGAAGCATGCCTTTTCGTTTTCCTCCACGCTTTTTGTCAGGGGAAGACCCCAGTTCTCATGCTATAGCTCTTGCTGTCCTAAACCCACTATATGGTCCAGATGGGTTCACACTTAAAATTCCTCTACCTCATACTCCTGGGGCTGAAATTACAGGTGTGAGCTCAGATACCAGTTTTCAGAAGTTTAATTTTATGTGTAGTAGAAATCTAAATGAACAAATATGACATTCTTTTTTTCATTTAAAAATATTTTTCCATTGCATTCTTTGTAAATATGTTAAAGTTATAAAAAAGACAAGGCGTCTTGTGCAAAAGGAACAACACACTTGCTCCTATGTGATTGGTGTTCATTTGGATATTCCAATCCAACTTGTATGTATTTGTACATTTGGTGTATTCAAAGTGTGGGTGTGTATATGGATTTCAATAGTTACAGTTATTATCCTTATGAATCAGTTAGGCATCCTTTAATTCTGGATTTTTGGAAATGACTAAAAATGGATTATTCAAGTTTCATCTGAAATGCTACTATGAAAAGCACAATTCATTGTTTACTCACCACAATGTGTCTGTGAGTCACTGGTCCTCAGAGGTTGTTTTAGTAACTTTCAATTGTGATCAAACACCATGACCAAGGGAATTTATAAAATAAGGTGTTTAATTTCAGTTTACAGTTTCAGAGGATTAGAGTACATAATGACAGCAAAGGCATGGTATGGGAATATCTGAGTTTACATCTTCATCCCCAAGTAGGAGACCAGCGTCAGTGTGAGGATAGAGTGAGTGAGAACAGGGTATAGTGTCATCTTTTGAAACCTCAAATCCTCCTTCCAGTGAAACACATCCTCCAATAAGATCTTATTTCCATGTAGGCATCCAGTTAGATCAGCAGCATTTGATGAAGATGCTATCTTTTTTTCCATTGTATGGTTTTGGCTCCTTTGTCAAAAATCAAGTGTCTGTAGGTATTAGGTTTATTTCTGGGTCTTCAATTTGATTCCGTTGGTCCAATAGTCTGTTTCTGTGCCAGTACCATACAGTGATTATTTTTTGTTGCTCTATAGTACAGCTTGAGATCAAGGATTGAGATACCTCCTTAAGATCTTTTATTGTATAGGATTATTTTAGCTATTCTGTTTTTGTTTTTCCATATGAAATTCAGAATTGTTCTTTCGAGGTCTGTAAAGAATTGTGTTGGAATTTTGATGAGGATTGCATTGAATCTGTAGATTGCTTTTGGTAATATGGCCATTTTTACTATGTTGATCCTCTCGATCCATGAGCATGGATCAAAGACTCAAGGGACAGCATGTTCTGATGAGGATATGGAAAAAGAGGAATGTTCCTCCATTGATGGTGGGAGTGCAAACTTGCACAACCACTTTGAAAATCAATCTGGTGCTTTCTCAGACAATTGTGAATAGTGCTACCTCAAGAACCAGCTATAACACTCTTGACAATATACTCAAAAGAGGCTCTGCCATATAACAAAGACATTTGCTCAACTATGATCATAGCAGCTTTATTATAATAGCCAACATCTAGAAACAACTTAGATGTCCCTCAACTGAAGAATAAATACAGAAATTGTGGTACATTTACACAACAGAATACCACTCAAGAATTAAAAACAAGGAAATCACGAAAATTTCAGGTAAGTGGATGGAACTAGAAAAGATCATCCTTAGTGGGGTAATCCACAATCAGAAAATCATGCATGCAATAAAGTCACTTTATAAGCAGATATTAGCTACATAATACAGAATAACTATAATACAATCCACAGACCTAAAAAAGCTAAATGACAAGGAGGGCTTGAGGGAGGATGCTTAATTCTCATTCAGAAGGGCAAATAGACACTGGAAGAGGTTGAAGAGAGGGAATAGGGTGGGAATCTACCATAAATGTCCTCTGAAAGACTGAACCCAGCAGGGAATCCAAGCATATGCTAAGTCTCACAGCCAAACTGGGCAGAGCTCAGGGAGTCATAGGAAAGAGTAGGAGAATAGAAGGACCCTGAGCAGACAGGAGCTCCATAAGAAGAGCCTCAGAGCCAACAAATATGGGCCCATGGAGGCCTTAAAGAGATTGATTCATCAATCAAGGACCATGAATGAAGAGAACCTATATACCCTGCTCAGATTTAGCCAATAGTATTCATGTGGGTTCTCTACTAAGGAAATAGGGGCTGTCTCTGTCATAAACTCTGTTGCTTGCTCTTTGATCACTTCCTCCTGGTAGGGGGTTCCTTGCCAGGCCACAGATGAAGAGGATGCAGGAAGTCCTAATGAGACTTAATAGGGTAGGGTCAGATGGTAGGGGAAGATGGCATTCCTTTTTGGAGAAATAGGGAAGGGGAATAGGGAGGAAGAGAGAGGGAGGGTGGGGCATGAAGGACAGGAGGGAGGGGGCTACAATAAAGTTGTAAAGTGAATAAAATATAAAAAATGAATTTAAATAAAAATACCTTACTACTTTACCATACCTTACAACTTTACCATCTGGGGACTGAATATTCATATATATAAGCTTATGGCACCCATTCTCATTCAAATCTCTACAGAGGTAAGGCTTCTTCCCTTATGGCTTCATTTCAAACTCCTTCCCATCTATTCATCCACTTGGAATTGTAGCACTTATCTGGAAATTAGGTGGCATCTCATTGCTCATTCTATACATATAACTTCTACTTGCTTCAGGAATAGGTGTGATGAGTTATATTATTTTCTTAAATATTCACTCACACACTCTTATCACATGATGGATTAATTCCCTTTCTCCAAAATGTTCAGGCAGTCCATATAACATTATTTGGCTAGGGCCAATGAGATGAAAAAGTGATAGTATGTGTCACATCTAAGCTATCACTTTACAGTTAATATGGTATTTTGAAAACTGATGGATTTATGATTGAAAATTTATGCCTATGTGGAAGGAGATGAAGACATAAATGTCTAAGATGCAATTATTATGATTATTATCATTATCTCCATCATCATCATCATCTCCATCATTACTATTATTATCAGTGAAGGATTTTGTATATGTACACATGCATACAGGAGTACAGAATGCTGAAGACAGACAACAACATCTTGTGTGTTCCTCAATTGCTCTCCACCTTAGTTTTAGAGATTGGTCTGCTCCCTTAATTAGAGGTGAGAAAATAGGCTGGTTTGCCTGTGATCTCTATGAATTCACCTTTATTCACTACCTCATTTACACTGGGATTATAAGCATATACTGTCACACACAATTTTTAATAACGACAGTGAGAATGTGAACTCCGGGCTTTATGCTTGAACAGAAAGCATTTTATTGACTGAGCCACCTCCACATCCAGTAGAAGGATATTTTTAAGTGTAGAGAAGGCATTAGTCAGTCTGAGAAGTCTCAGAAGGGGAAGCTGCCAGGGTGGTCTTCTGCCATCTGCATCCATACTAGACATCTGCTGGTGATCATACAGCAGCTATTGGTCAGCGGGCTAACATTCAGGAAGGGTAATTAAATACAGAACAAATGAGAACAAGAAACTAGAGTGTACTCCTTAATCTGTTTACCATGTTTTCTTATTTTTTCCTACTCCTGATTCATTTCTGTCAGATTCTCTTCTAGCTGACTATAGCATAGGACTTTAGAAGTAAATTTGTTCTATCAAAGGGCTCCCTGGTTACAAAGTACATTGTCTGTGCTACTGTGCATGTACCATTGGTATGAGCCATGTTGGGAGTGTCCCTTTAACCATGGAGCAAGATGAATAATACATGGTGTGGATCCTCAGCTGGAGCAGTGTCTTAGCAAATTATCAGCTCTTACACAACACGAACAAGAAGTAAATATTTGGTGTAGGAAGCCACTGAGACATTGAGGTTGTGACTTATATATACTACAGTGACAGTGGAATTGATACTGCGAATGAAAAGCTGCCTAACCCAAAAGACACAGATCCATGTTATTTGTTTTGTTTGTTAAGAAAGAAACAGGAATCTGGGGAAAAGAGTGACCTGTATTTTCCATGTTCAAAACGTTCTGTAAAAAGCCATAATGGATAACTTGGAAGAGACATGATGACATTATAAATCGAGGTTAGGGTGAAACATTCCATAAAAGAATGCCACTAGCGTGAGCTGGTACTTATCAGCTGCATTTAATAAGGTTTTAGGAGAAAGACAGGGACTCATAAAAGAATTGTCTTTTTAAAATAAAAGATGAGAAACAAAACAGAAAAAGAATGAGACTTGCTCATTAGGGAATGAAACTTTTTTTCTCATATGTAAAAGAAAATATTAAATTGTGTAAATTTTATTAACATTAAGATGGTTTTTGAGGGAAATGAATTCCCCAAACATTATGGTATTGATACTCTTTTAAATGCTTTGATTAGATTAATGTAGTTCCCCAGAAATACTTGTTGAGTAAAACAGGAACTGTTTAGGCAAAAAATATTGCTAAAGAAGCTAAAACAAAATTGATTTGAGGCAGCTATGTATCACAAATTACTTAGCTGTGCTAGCAGAGCATGAACTTGGCTTTTTAGGGTGTATGCATCCTTAGTCCTGAATTAAAACTTGACTGTATATGGAGTGTTTAATAATTTTTCAAGTTCATGACAAGGCTTTAAGTTTGCCAGCATTCATCTGGAAGAAGAAACAATTCTAAATATATAGAAACCTTACATAAAAGACCTAAAAATAACACCAAAAAATCCAGATAGAAATATATGAAGACAGATAAAATAACAGATGCTGTCATCACCTCTCTTTCAGTAACAGACTGACTACTAAATCCTAAATCTCTACTGTTGTGATCTCTACAGGCCTATCAAGAAAACTCACAAATCTGGCATTAAACAAAAGCTACAAGCAAGAAATAAATTACCTGTGCTTTTTAGTGTAGAGAAAATAATCAACAAGATGAAAAACTTCATTTAAAAAACTAATGCTGGATAACTTTCAAAACATCTAGGTCTTACAGAGTACTGTTTTATCAAAATGGAATAAATTAGTGGTAAAAACCTTAAATTTTTTAGGATATCTATCGGTACTTGAAATAAACAAAAACTTACTAAACAAAAAATCCACCCTCTCTCTTCTCCTTCGATTCCTTTCCCTGGTCCACTGATAGCGGAGGGCCTCCTTTACTACTATTTGACCCTAGCTTATCAGGTCTCATCAGGTCTGGCTGTGTTGTCTTTCTCTGTGGCCTGATAAGGCTGCTCCCACCCACCCAAAGGGAATTAATCAAAGAGCTGGCCACTGAGTTCATGTCAGAGACAGCCCCTGCACCCCTTACTAGGGAATCCACTTGGAAAATGAGCAGGGGGTCTAAGTCCTTGCTATGCATGGTCCTTGGTTGGAGTATCAATCTCTGCAGGCCCCCTGGGCCCAGGATTTTTAGCTCTGTTGGTCTCCTTGTGCTGTTCCTGTCCCCTCCAGGTCTTTCTTGTTGCATAGAAAAGGATAGTTTAGATTCAGTAGTGAAATTTAGGAATTTAATAAAGATAAGCCAATACAACAAAAATTATTTCAGTGGACTGGAGAGATGGTTCAGAAGTTAGGAGCATTTGTTGTTCTTACAGAGACTTGGATTATGTTTCCAAAACTAACACCGCAGTACACAAACAACCATAACTCCAGGTCCATCATACCCAATGTGTCTTTTTTACTTCCACAGGCACCAGGCATGCCTGTGGTGTGCTACATGCAGACAAAACACTCGTATACATACAATAGAAATGAATACATCTAAATATGAAACAGAATAGGTGTTTTCAATTAATTTACTGAAGCCACATATTAACAAACAAATTGATAAAAACCTTACAAGAACTTCACATTATTCTTCATAATGATAGTAAAATGATCAGTTTTACTTAACAAAACACTTGAAAAATGACAAAACTATCTACGACCAAATTAATGCATTAAATTAAATATGCCAATATAGTATCATGACTGCAAAGTTGCCTTAACTTTAAATTCAATCCATGAAACTAATCACATAAAGTAGGTAACCCTAGTGATTGTATTACATGCACATTACAAAATGTAGTTCTCTCTTCATGGTAAAAATCTGATACCTTACAAACAAAAGGAAATCAGTCATGTTTTATAAAAAAGTATCCACAAATGTCATTCAACACCATAAAACTGGTGAAGCGAACACTATTAATATGTAAAGCACTCAAACAGAGCTGCTGACAAGCAGTATTAGTGAAAATTTTATCAGGCTCTTTCTTTTCTTTTGGTAGAAATTTGAAAGATAAATTGACAAGAAAATGCCAAGCAACTATAATTGCTAAAACAACTTTTAGAAAGAAAATTTATTATACTTAAGTAACTAATAAGTAAAGAAATACATGCTAGCAAATATGATTTACAGATTTGCATGCAACTTGAGCCAGAGCTGTATAAAAAAGAAGAATATAAATGATAGTATAGGATGATTAAGTGATCAGCAAACTATAAATTGGAACCAAAAGGCAACACTATTACATATATAACAAATAACCAAATTATAGCTCAAGAGTTGGTGAGAATTTTGAGTGCCTTAAACTGGTAGAGCAGGTCCTGTATGGCATAGTTGCAGCAGTTTGCAAGTTTCTGAGGAACTATTCCACTTCCACTTTAAGGAACTTATATAACACAAAGATAGAGTGAATGCTGGAATAGGATTTTACTCACATGATTTAGGTCATAGTATATATTATTAGCAATAACAAAAATTTTAAAGAGTACAAATTTTAATTAACAAAGCAGCTGATAAATTCTCTTTTATTCATACAGTGGAATTACATTCAGCAGCAACTCAGTAATGAGGAAACTTTACCTTGTAAAGAAATGCAATGAAATGAATGAAGCTCTAAACTATGCTCAAGGGGGAAAATCCTAGATACAAAGAGTACATATCGTATGATAAAGTTTGGCAAACTGTTGCTGTAAGACTGTAAATATTTTAGGTTTTATGAGCCATGTAGTCTTGGCAATAATTAGTTAACTGCCAATTTAGCATGTAATCAGATAGATAAAACACCAATGAGTTTCACTGTGTTCTAATAAACTTTTATCTATGAAAATAGATGCCAAGTTGGCTTTGGCCCCTAGCTATGGTGCCAACCTCTGCTATATGATGCTGTTCATAAGTTCTAGAACAGAAGAAACCAATTTATAAGGATAGAATTCAAATTAGTCCTGATGCAGGATGCAAATAAGCACTAGTTTACTTATTGTGAAGCAAAAGAAGGATTTGGTTTCAGATGTATCTAGCTTTTTAACTAGAGTGGTACTTATGTATGGTGTACATTTGACAAGACTCACTCTTTTAGGGTAAGAATGTGGACAGGAATGAAGAAAAGAAAAATTTCTGTGTATATGAACTTCACTAACGTTTGCATTGTTGGAGAACTATGTACAGGATGTGGAGAGATGTAATTTAGAAAGACTAAAGAACTGGATACCTGTTTAGGAATCTATGAATAAGGGTGTAGTCTACTTTATATACCACAATATAGTATGTGTAGTATAATAATGCTATGTTAAAGATCATTTTGTTTATTTATGCTTAATTACAGATTTCTTATTCAGTTATATTTGTTAATGGATAGTAAATTGGGGTGGACAGCTAGTTTCTATACGAATCAAGATGATATTACAAGGAACAAATGTTATAAATTTTGATTTACATTTATAAGCCAATCATTTACTTCAAGCATATTAATGTTGGCATGAAAATAACCACAATTTGGGTGTTAAATCTCTTGAATTCATTGCTGGAGCTCCAATCCACCAGAAGATGTTTATATTCTGTACAGTGCCCTTTTCAAAAAGAGTAGTTAAAAATGTTACTGTGTCAAAGTGTGAAAATGCTCACACCCCAGAAACCCATGAACAAACTTATGTGTGATTACAGAGCAATGGAACTGAGCAGCTTTGGGGATACTTGGCATGCTAAGGTTATTTCAGGGCAAATACAAAACAGCAAGCATCCTTCAAGAGGAATTATGTGACCCTTATGATAACAGTCTTGCTTAAAGTTGACTAAGTAAAAAACATTGGACAGGCTTAAGGAAAGGAGGAAAATTAGCATTGCATATAGGAAGCAGAGCTTGTCTAAGAAGTCACAGCCCTTTTTTCCCTATAGTGTGTCAGATAAATTATGGAGCCTGGTTTCCTTGTTTGTATTTTAATATGCCTACACATCTCAGTTTCAAGTGTCCACAATAAACTTAAAGAGTGGCTCCCTTTTCATTCCTAGGCACAAGTCTGTGCTGTGTGGATAGTACTGCCTATGAAGTTCCTGAGTCCACTCAGTGTCTGCCATAACCCTTCTTTCTCAGAGTACAGTTGAAAGCCATTGTGAAATGGAGTTTTCTAGGGCAGAACACAGCCTGAAAAACCACTGTTTTATACAATATAGAGTAACTTTGAGTAAGGACTAGCCTGATCTCAATGCAACCTTTTCTTGTTTTTTTTTTTGGGGGGGGGTCAAATGACAATGAGAAAATGTTAATTTTTAAATGTTAGAATCCATTTATAAGGCCTTATAAGGTCTCTTATCTTTCCTTCCAAGGATGAAATTTCATAAATTTGAATACAAAAATGTAATTGGTATTATATTAATATTAACATTGTGGGTATTTTAAGTAAAATATGTTTATTCTTCATTCTGTTAGTAACAAGAACCAGAAATTCAATACATGGTTGTGTGATTAAAAAAATGATGTTTAAAATCCCATTTCTTTTTCCTATAGATATGTGCTTTTGTAACAAATTTTTGATTAACTTGTATAAATATGAGGATGTACTGTCTATAAACTTGTCTTAACTAATCCTATCCCTTATAGAAAATGCTAATATAATTTCAGTGACATTTGACTAATTTGAAAATGTACTTCAGTTTAGGTTATGATTAGAATCATGATTTATAATGGTGATAATTATTTACAATTTTCATTGTAGAGGGTGAGTAACCCAAACTCATGGTGTGGCAAAATAAACTTTGAATTACCAACAAGAATGCCCTTACCTAACACAATGCAATACTCATTACTATGGAAAGGTTTCCACAATGCTCAATGCTGCTGGTCTAAGGAGTACATATATGTTTGCACGTTTGTTTTCCTACAGTTTGGGCAGAGCAGAAGAACTCTTCCCTTTACATATAATTTGTGTTTATTCAGTAACTGGCTTTTTTTCTTTTTCTTTTCTTTTTTTAAATCAACCTTAATAAAGCTTGGGTAGTTATAGGGTAAGATAATAATAACACATACAACAATACTTAGGCCATACAAATGAAGAAACTGAAATGATTTTGAAATATTTCCTCTGATATGATTCCTAAATTTTCTGTAACTAAATCATAGTGCAGATTTAAAGAATGCCCTAGCCTGTCTCGTCTTCACAACTAGTCTGATTTTGAATTTGGATGAAATGAGTCACATAACAGTTTTCATCACTGCAGTCCTTGTTCTCTTTTTTCTTCAGCTTGGATTTTGAAAAGCTTTTTCTGAGGGGATGTTAGAACAGCCAAAACTTTAAAATGACCACATTTAATTAAGTGTGTGATATCGGTCATCTTTTAATGAAAATGCATAGATTTTTTTAGAAAAAAATTCTTGGTTTTTATTTTATTGCATTTATCAAGGTCTTTTAGGAAAAAAAACAACAACCCTTAAACGCAGAGGAAGGAATAATTTAGAATATAGTAATGAAAGGTATACCATTACCCAATGGTATGAGAGCATATTGTTTAGCTGAATACACTGGCTCTGGAAGAAGTTATTGCTACATATGATAATCCAGAAAATTTGGCAGTATTTCTCTGACTATAAAATTCCATTTTAAAATACCAGATTTGGTTGATGCATCAGTCTTTGCAGTCCTCCTGAGGACATAGACCCCCTGCTCAGATGCAGCCCAGTGACAGCTCAGCCTCCATGTGGGTTCCCTAGTAAGGGGAGAAAAGACAGTCTCTGATAAGAACTTGGTTGCCTGCTCCTTGATCTCTTCTCCCTGGTGGGGTGATGTAGCCAGCCCACAGAGGAAGAGGATCCAAGAAGTCCTGATGGAACCTGATAGGCTAGGGTCAGAGAGTAGGGGAAGAGGACTTCCCTATCAGTGGACTAGGGGAGAGGGATAGAAGGGGAAGAGGGAATGGGGTTAGGACCTGGAGGAGATGATGGAGGGGCATTCAGCTGGCATACAAAGTGAATACATTTTAAAATAATAATAATAACAATAATGATAAAATAAATAATAATAATAATTGAAAAAATAAAACACCATATTTCAGGTTTTCTGTACAGAAATCTAAAAAAGAAAAAAATATGAAATTGACTGGGGTTTGCAAAATAATTTCCATTTTGGATTTTGTAATAAATATGATTTCCATATATGTCTTTAGGGGAATAATTTCTAATGAGACTCTGTTGTGTAGGTGTGTGCCAACTGAAACACTTAATCACACATGGATAGTCAGATTATGGGTGTTAGCCTCTCATGAAGTGTCACAAGTCTGCACCTGAAATCAATTATTTCTGTTCATCTTCTAAAACAGGTTATACACATGACACTCAATCTTGGGAATGCAACAGAATGATATGCTCAGCTTGTTAAAGCCCAGATGTATAAGTCTACCCACACACTAATTTTGTAGATATTAGATATTACTCAAAATCTTGGAGTTCTAAAGTTCCTAGGTGGTATTGAGCTCTAAAGTTTTGATTTATAACATGTTCTTAGCGTTTTCTGCCTGTTCCTTTAAAACTGAAGATACATGCTTCTTAAGCTAATAGGATTTCTTCATGTTTAGCGTATATGAAAGGTACAGTAAAGAACTACCATACTGTTCCCTCCATTATGAGAACAGTGTAATTGATATTAAGAGGGGGAAAATATCCAGAGGCATTGGTAAGGATCACAAGCAAAAAGAAAAGAAGTAAACTGGCCATGACCATGGCTAGGGAAGTGGGACAATGGGAAAGAATAATGCAGATATGATGAGACAGAGAAAAGAAGGTGAGGAAAGAAGAGCAAAATAGAAAGAGAGCTATTGGATAACAAGAAAGGGAATAGTAAAAGTAACCAGGGTATCAGAAGGATGGGTAGTTTCTGGGAGGGATGCCTGAGAGAAGAAGTGAGAAACGTTAAGATGAGAGTTTGCATTTTTAAATTAATACATTAAAAAAATAATTACAGTTTATTCACTTTTTATTCCAGCTCTAACCCTTCCCTCAACCCTTCCCAATCCCACACTCCCTCATCTCCTCCCATGCCCCTCCCACTGATAGGCGAGGTCCTCTTCCACTTCCCTCTGACCCTAGCCTATCAGGTCTCATCAGGACTGGCTGCACTGTCTTCCTCTGTGGCCTGGTAAGGCTGCTCACCTCTCAGGGTAAAGTGATCAAAGAGCCAGGCACTGAGTTCACATTAGAGACAATCCCTGTTCCAATTACTAGGGAACCCACTTGGAGACTGAGCTGCCATGGGCGACATCTGTGCAGGGGTTCTAGGTTATCTCCATGCATGGACATTGGTTAGAGTATCAGTCTCAGAAAAGACCACTGTGCCCAGATATTTTGGTTCTGTTTCTTTCCTTGTGGAGCTCCTGTCTCCTCCAGTTCTTTCTAACTCTCCCTTCTTTCATAATATTCCCTGAACTCTGCCCAAAGTTCAGCTAGGAGTCTAAGCATCTGCTTTGATACCCTGCTGTGTACAGTCTTTCAGAGGCCCTCTGTGCTAGGCTCCTGTCCTGTCCCCTGTTTTCTCCCTCATCAGATGCCTGTCCTGTTTGCTTTTCTGAGTGTGGATTGATCATTTTACTTAGGGTTCTCCTGGCTTAGCTTCTTTAGGTGATTTTAGTATGTTTATCCTATATAATATGTCTAATATCCACTTACAAGTGAATGTATACTATGTGTGTCTTTCTGTTTCTGGGATACCTCACTCAGGATGATCTTTTCTAGTTCCCACCATTTGCATGCAAATTTCCTGATTTCCTAGTTTTTAAGTAGGAACTGAGGAGCCTGGAGGCCAGCATAGGGTTTGATATACAGCCACAGATACAAGTCAACAAGAGAGCCATATATCCCTTCTGCTAGAGACAAGGGAAATGACTCCATTTGGGGACATAATACACATTTTACAAGGAATGCTGGCTATTATCTAACTGCAAGAAATTCTTCTGTAGTCCAGCTCTTTTCTGGATATATGGACTGTCTGAATGTAATGCTTAGGAGCGTCAGAAAGCTAGCCAAGAGGCATGAACTAATCTTTTCCTCATGAGGTTAATTCAAACATAATGTCCTTCTAAATGTTGCTTACCTTGTGCTCTAGTACTGTAGGACTTTATCATAGCTCGCTCTATTATTACCCCTTCTGAATGATTTTATGATTCTCATCAATTTCCTTTTCCAAAATACTGCTTTGCCTAGACTATTTCATCCCCATTCAGTTAAATCACATGTATTTATTTTTATACTGTTTGAATGACTACTCCTGCCTAGAATATTTTTAGCTGTTTTTCTATATTATAGGAGAACATTATGAACATTATGAACATTATGCTGTTCAGAGTGCACACTCCTATCTTTTTTTCTCAGATTCTCTGTAGTACCCTGCACCAATGCATAGAAATATGTTTATTTACATTTTTTATTGAAAAACTAAATGTGGGAACATGTGTAATAAATTGCTAAATCTTAGATGTGATATTTAAGTTTCTATTTTTTCTTTTATCTCTCAAGCTCTCCTCTGTTTTGTGCAAGATGAATTTGTTTGTGTTCTGCAAGGCTGATTCCTGAATTGTTGTATACCACATTTGTTGGCACAATACTCACTCTTGAATACCATTCCTGGACTTAGCTAATGTCTACTTTTTTTAACCATTTACTTTGTAATTTTCTTCTGAGCATTCTGAATAGCCTTTTATTACACTTATAAACTTACCCCTTTCACAGCTATGCTCTGTTCTCTGGCAGTTATTTCGTTGTTGTTGTTTGTTTGTTTTTCAAGACACAGTCTAACAATGCAGCTCTGTCCTAGAACACTCTATGTAGACTAGCCTGGACTTGAAATCACAGAGATCTGCTTGCTTTTGCCTCCTGACTGACGGGTTTAAAGGCATGTACCGCTATCTCCAGCAGTTATTAGCACTGTTGTTTCTTTTATTTGCACAAAATACATTAACTTATTCAAAATAGAACTTCTGTGGCTTCTATTGCAGTTCTATTCTAAAAAGATATTTTTGGTAATGATATTTTGTTTGCTTAATAGAATAGTAGAACAATGGAATCGAATAGAAGACCCAGAAATGAACCCACACACCTATGGAAACTTGATTTTTGATAAAGAAGACAAATCCATCCACTGGAAAAAAGACAGCATCTTCATCAAATGGTGCTGGACCAACTGGATATCTATATACAGAAAAATGAAAATAGATCCATATTTATCATCCTGCACAAAACTAAAGTCCAAGTGGATCAAATACCTCAACATAAAACCAGACACATTAAATCGTTTAGAAGAAAAAGTGGGAAAGACCCCAGAACTCATCAGCACAGGAGACTACTTCATGAACAGAACACCAACAGCACAGGCTCTAAGAGCAACAACCAATAAATGGGACCTCATAAAAATGAAAAGCTTCTGTAAAGCAAAAGACACCGTCATCAAAACAAAACAACAGCATACAGACTGGGAAAGAATCTTCACCAACCTTACATCTGACAGAGGGCTAATATCCAGTATATATAAAGAACTCAAGAAGTTAAAAAGCAACAAATCAAGTAATCTGATTAAAAAATGGGGTATAGAGCTAAATAGAGAACTCTCTGTAGAGGACTGTAGAATGACAGAAAAACATTTAAATGCTCAACATCCTTAGCCATCAGCGAGATGCAAATCAAAACGACCCTGAGATTTCACCTTACACCTGTCAGAATGGCTAAGATCAAAAACTAAAGTGACAGCACATGCTGGAGAGGATATGGAGAAAGAGGAATCCTGTTCCATTGCTGGTGGGAATGTAAACTTGTACAACCACTCTGGAAATCAATTTGGCACTTTCTTAGACAATTAGGAATAGTGATTCCTCAAGATGTAGCTGTACCACTCCTAGGCATATATCCAAAAGATGCTCAAGTAAACAACAAGGACATTTATTCAACTATGTTGATAGCTGCTTTATTTGTAATAGCCAGAACCTGGAAACAACCCAGATGTCCCTCAGTTGAGGAATGGATACAGAAATTGTCATACTTTTACACAATGGAACACTACTCAGCAATTAAAAATGAGGAAATCATGAAATTTGCAGGCAAATGGTGGTACGATCATCCTGAGTGAGGTATCCCCAAAGCAGAAAGACGAACATGGTATATACTCACTTATATAGACCTATAAGATAGGATAAACATACTGAAATCTATACATTAAAGAAGATAAACAAGAAAGAGGAACTGGCTTATGAGGATTGAGGATTAATCCTCACTTAGAAAGACAAATGGGATGGACATTGCATGTAGGAGAAAACAAGTAGCAGGACAAGAGCCTACCACAGAGGGCCTCAGAAAAACTCTACCTAGCTGTTTATCAAAGCAAATTTTAAGATACATAACCAACTCTTTGACAGAGTGCAGGGAATCACATGAAAGAGGGGGGAGTTAGTGGGACCTGGAGAGGACAGGAGCTCTGCAAGGACCAAATATATCAGGGAACAGGGGTCTTTTATGAGACTGTTTCTCTAACCAAGGACCATGTATGGATATAACCTAGAATCTCTGCTTGAATGTAGCAAATGGTAGCTCAATATCCAAGTGGGTACCCAAGTAAGGGGAAGAGGGACTATTTCAGACATGAACTCAATGGCTGGCTCTCCCCCCACCCCCCGCCGCCGCCCAGGGAGGAGCATCCTTGCTAGGCCACAGAAGAAGACATTGCAGCCAGTCCTGAAGAGACCTGATAAGCTAGAGTTAGTTGGAAGGGGAGGAGGTCCTCCCCTATCAGTGGACTTAGAAAGGAGCAAGGAGGAGATGAGGGAGGAATGGGGGGGGGTGTAGGGAGGGAATGTGGGAGGGGGCTACGGCTGGAATACAAAGAACATTACCTGTGATTAATGTAAAATTAAATGTTAAAAAAAAACCCAACCCAAACCAAAGCAACCAACCAAACAAAATAAGTAAATAACAACAGCTCTCTCAGAGGTTATTAATTCACAGTGGCCAATTATAAACTAATCTACATTTGAACAATATAAAATGGACTTGGTAGGTTGGATATAATTTAACAAAAATAATTAAATTTAACAATAAAATTAAAAAAAATATTCCAAGTAAACAAAGACTCAATAGCCTATCACACAGAAGTAGAACCAGTATTTTATGTTTTTCTGTTTAGTCTGTTGTTTTTATTTGTAAGAGAGGAGCATGTGCTAGTACCCTATAAAGTCGCAGAAAAGTGAGGCTCGGGTTATTCATATGGTCTGAGCTACCTGTGCACAAACGTCACGGTGAAATTGGTCAATAGTATGCTGCCTTAGCATGAACTCTAACATCGTTTACTCAGGCTGATAGAAAAGCAGTAACAACTGCTTTGTATATATCCTATGAAGTTTCTTATAGTACAATAAACAGTTTTACTTGATTGCCGTTCTTAAGGTTTTTCTTTTTTCTTCTTATTTTAGTTCTTCACTTCTTATTAGGGCACTGCTGACTATACCGTATTAAGTGTTTGCAGAGTCCTTTGGGTTTTTACATTCCTAAATATTTATAGATAATTAGACTATTACATGTAATAGATATTTAATTTAAACTGAGGAGTGAGTTCTAAGATTGTAATAAGTTTCACTTTTCTTTTTAATTTTGTACCAATCCCTTTTTAAAATGTAATTTATTTATTTTTATATCAATCACAGTTTAGGTACTTTGCATCCCAGGCATAGCCCCTCCCTCTTTCCCTCCCACTCTCCCCATCCCTCCCTCATCTCCTCCCCGCCCCCTCCAAGTCCACCAACAGGGGTGGATCTCCTTCCCTTCCTTCCTACCCCAGTTCATCTTGTCTCCTCAGGGCTGGCTACAATGTCCTCCCCTGGGATCTAGCTAGGCTGCTACTCCCTGGCGTGTATGGGGGAGGGTCAAAGAGTCAGCCATCCAGTTAATGACAGAAATAGTTCCTGTACCCCTTACTAGGGTCTTCAGTTGGACACCAAGGTACCATGCGCCACATCTGAGCGGGGGTTCTAGGCCATATCCATGCATGGTCCTTGGTTGGAGAAACTGTATCGTAAAAGACCCCTGTGCCCTGCTCAGTTTGGTCTTTGTGGAACTCTTGTTCTCCCCAAGTCTTACTAACTTCCCCTATTTTTATCATTTTTTCCCGCCCTCTGCGGAAGGCTTGGTTGTGAGTCTTAATATCTGCTTTGATACATTGCTATATTGATTCTTTCAGAGGCCCTCTTTGGTATGCTTCTGTCCTGTTGCTTGTTTTCTCTTCCATCCAATGTCCATCCCATTTGTTCATTTAAATGAGCATTGATCATACCAACCTGGGTACTCCTTCTTGTATATCTTCCCTAGGTATATAGATTTCAGCATAACCTTCCTATCCTATAGGTCTATATAAGTGATTATATACCATATGTTTCTTTCTGCTTTTGGGATACCTCACTTAGGATGATCATTTCCAGGTCCCACCATTTGCCTGCGAATTTCATGATTTCCTCCTTTATAATT